>JAJTWQ010000276.1:0-369045 GCA_029007595.1 Solanum commersonii
GTATAAGTGAAGTCTCATATCCCCACTCACTAAGTAAAGCTCATTAAGAAGTCATAAGCATAGTTCATGTTCATATTCATAATTCATACAAAGCATACATTCAACTCATAATCATCATACCATAAAAGAGACATACCATGCCCACTCTCAAAGCCTACTTGTGCAATGCACGAATGAAGTTCAATACCCCCATTCATGCTAAGTAGAACCTCTATTGAGGAACAATAGAACATGCCCATGTTCTTATCATAATTCATATTCTTCTCATTTATGGAGATTTAGCCTTAACCAACATAGACTATGTGAGCTACATGGAATCTGGTGTTCTACCCCCACACCGAAAAGGGTGTCCTACTTGCCTAAGGTAGAACGTACATAATAATCATATCATATCGTACATAGTCATATCATATCATACAGTCATATATAGGGGTATAGGAAAAAAGGATCTTGCATCAATACCACAATATACAAAATAATTAAACACCTCCACCTTTCAAGTGGATCAACATGATCACGAGCATTATATGCATAAAAGTATGTAAAGGTGCATATGAGAACTAACATTTCAATCAACACCATAGATACATTATCATCATATACACTTCCTTCTCAAGTGTTCATAAGTATGTACATATTACCACAACCACACATTATTACACATATATTGCATTCAAGGATCATATTGAGTCAACACATCTAGCATTTAACATATGTAACATGGATACAACTATGGCTCAAGTAATCCATTCATTTCATGCATAAACTTGTGTGATCCTATTATAAGCTTTTACCTGTAAAGCCCTAGAAGTTATTTTCATAGTATGAGTATAACCCTCAAGCAACACCTCACATTGTAATCAAGTAAACCTAACTCTCAAGGTAACCTTAACTACTTGCTTCATTCTTACTCAATTATAGACATATAACATCAAGTAACTAAATCTCAATACTACTTCAACCATGATCCATCATATAAGACCTAATCGAATTAGTTCATGTCTACAAGATTCATTCATAAGCAATTCATGTCTAAGTGATCTAATCTAAGGCAATTCACTAAGAAGTTCATCAATCTTAAAGGTTCACATCTAACCCTCAATTTTCCCTTCAAGACTAAGAATCAAGTTTCAACCCTAACTAGAATTACCAAGTTATATAGGGGAATTATGATTCAACAACTTAATAACATAAACACAATCAATTGACAAGCTTGCCTGATCAATCAAGTCATACCCTAGTTCACAATTTAGGAAGAAGGGGAAATCATGGGTCCAAGGGAGATTTGCATCAAAATCCATCAATACTCCATTAATCCAAACATAAATCATTATAATCAATCATAATAAGCCTTAATTAAACAATTAAATTCGGTTTAGAAGAAGACCCATGACTAGATTTGAAAACCCTAGATTTGGGGAATTTGAAAACATAGTTGAAGGGGATTCTTGGTGATAACTAACCAAGAATGAAAAGCATCCATACCTTAGACTTAGAATCCCATCAAATTCATATGAAAAAGCCCTCTTCTTGAAGCTTTAGCTTGATCCCTTCCTTTGTTCTTCAATGAAGTCTAGAGAGAAGATTTTGGGAGAGGAGGGAAGTTGGGATTTGATTTGGTGCTTGGGCTATGACTTATTAATCTGTGTTTTAATGACTTAAAATAGTTTATATAGGTCTATTAAATCAGTATAAAACGACCCTAGACTAGAATAATTAAATTAGGAATTAATTAGGAAAACTTACCTTTGGCCGAAAACATACCTTTGGCATAGTTAGCATGTATCTCCCCCGGTCATACTTTAGTATCACATCATAGACCCCCACCCCAACGCTATCTTCCTTATCAGTGAACCGGAACATAGTGCATATGTACTCTTCGATACAGCGGGGACGAGACGACGTGACATACTACGATCACGTACAGAAGTGTTGTCCTTCGTCTCGGCAATATGGAACCTCTCAACAGCTCCCGTTCTTTTATGGGGTCCTATCAGGATAGGACCTCTTTGACAACATGCAGGTGTGTTCCACGAAACCCCACCTACGGACCATAGGTAGGGTCACGCCCTGTACTGTGGGGTCGTGATTTGAGGTAGAGGAATTGTTTTAGGGGCCATGACCTACGGAGGCCATCCACAGGGCATGGATGGACCTACGAGTCGTGAACACCATCTGTAGGTCACCCTTATTTTGGCAGTTTTTTGGTTTCTTGGGGTCTTGGGGGTTAGGCTTTAGGGTCCTCCTCAAGGACCCCTAGGGTGGCCCTTGGGGGGTCGTACCTTGACGTTTAACCCCTAAACCCCTCAACCTAAGCTCGGGAAGACATTCTACCACATGAAACCCCATAACATCTCAAAACGAAACTCATTCGTCTCTAGTTTCACCTACTAGTTTCCATTAGGCCTTAGCTTGGTCTTACTAACTTTCCGAGTTGTTACACTTGGAGAAAGACTTACCTTGAAGAAGAATCTTGAAAAAGATTGAAAGAATATTGAATGGAGTCTTCTACTTTGATTTTTCCTTAGGGTTTTGCCCTAGGTTTTGAGAGAGAAGAGAATGATGGATTAAAAGATGAAAATTTGATTGTTTTGAGCAATTCATTTAGGGTTTTTTTTGGATGTAAAAAAACAAAAACGACCCTTTTTAATGTTTTCCCGTCAACTAATTCATAACAACATTGTATCAGGTTACTAAAATAGTCATAACTTTTTACTTAGAAATTGGATTGACGTGAAATTGATGGCGTTGGAAAGTAGATTCAAATACCTTTAAATGGATAGGCTATGACCCACGTAACTCTTTATATTCTAAGAAATATGGCCATTTGAAGTTGACCCAAGTAGAATCTTACATCAAAACGTAATTGATAAGGAAACTTCAAGAACACTTATCAATCAGGAACTCATCAAGAAATTAAATTGCTAAATATTTATGGATAGATTTGAAAAAGAAACTCATGATTGGAGTGTGAGTGAACGAACCCAACACTATGGAAGCTTACATACCTCAAAGTACTAGGATTTTGGCGAAATCTTAAATTTCTTGAACGAACGCTTGAAACTTTGAACTTTTTCTCCTCTTGAATCTTCTCTCTAAAACCCTAAATGCTTTTGGGATGAATGAAACTAATTCTAATCAATTTGTACTCCTAAAACCTTACTAAAAATGCTTAAATCCGATTCGATAAGGAATAGACCAAAATACCCCTCATATTTTCGGGTAGTTTTCCTTAATTGGGCAGCCCGACTTCAAACGAGAATATCTCCCTCATACGAGCTTGAAATTAGCAAACTCGGTGGCGTTGGAAAAAGGATTCCAAGACCTTTCATTTGATATTTCATGGGCCACCTAAATCATCATGTATTGAAGGTTATGGTCATTTTAAGTTGACCCAAAACTTAGAAGAACCTAGGAATGACTTGAATAAATTCTCTTTAATTCTTTTTGGAACTCAAAGTGCTATATCTAGTTACCTGACCTTAATACTTAAGAAATTTTAAATTCCTCGATAAAATCCTACTTACAACGAAGGATGGTTCGGGTCTTTGTTCAAAAAAAATTTGGGGCGTTACATTATCACTCTCAGTCTAGCAGACCCATTTATGCTGCTATACCAGCGTCTGAGGCTGGTTACACTAGGCATAGTTCTTCAAGTTCGGTGCATTCTTCATAGGGTTCATCTTTGACACATGTAGGGCGTGGAGGACATTCAGGTTCCTCTCATCAGCCTATGTGTCGTAGGGGTTGTTTTGAGTGTGGTGATATGGGACACTTTCTGAGAGACTGCCTTAGGACCAGACGTGGTCGCTTGCATCAAGGTTGAGGGCTTCAACTTTCAGGGCTGCACAACCTCCAACTAGGGGAGGTGTACAGAGTGGCAGAGGTGGTTCTCATTCAATTAGAGGTGATTCTTCTACTGGTCAAGGTGGTGATCGTGAGGGTTCAAAATTTGAGGGCGGTCGTTCTCACTGTTATGTTTTTCCAGGTAGGCCAAAGGCTGAGACTACAGATGTTGTTATCACATGTATTATTCCGTTTTGTCATCGACCAACTATTGTACAAGATCTACTTATTCTTATGCGTCCACATATCTTGCTTCGAGTCTGGATATATTATGTGAGTCTCTTGATTTGTCTGTACATGTTTCTACTTGTGTTGGGGATTCTCTAGTGCTAGATCGGGTGTATCGACTATGTATAGTTTCCTCGATGGGATGACACTCACACAAACTTAAAAGTATTAGATATGGTAGGTTTTGATGTGATTCTTGGTATGGATTGGTTATCTCCTCATCACGCAATTTTAAATTGTCATGCCTAGACAATTACATTAGTTATGCATGTAATTCCTATAGTAGAATGGAGAGGTTCTCTTCTTCACCCTCCTAAAGGGGTGATATCATTTCTTAAGGCTCGTCAATTGGTAGAGAGAGTATGTTTGGCTTACTTAGCGTACATTCGAGATACTAGTGTTGAGACTCCTCTGCTTGAGTCTATTCCGGTGGAGGGTGAATTTTTGGAAGTATTTTCGACATACTTACCGGGTCTTTCGCCTGATCATGATATTGATTTTTGTATTGACGTAGAACCAGGTACTCAGTCTATTTCCATTCCTCATTATCGTATGGTACCGACCAAATTGAAAGAGTTGAAGGAACAATTGCAGGATTTGTTGAGCAAGGACTTTATAAGACCGAGTGTATCTCTTTGGGGTGCTCTAGTGTTATTTGTGAAAAAGAAAGATGGATCCATGCGTATGTGTATCGACTAGCGATAGTTGAACAAGGTTACCATCAGAAATAAGTACATGATACCTCGTATTGATGATTTATTTGATCAGTTGCAGGTGTTTCAGTTTTCTCTAAGATTGACTTGAGATCCGGTTATCATCAGTTGAAGGTTAGGGCGGAGGATATCCCTAAGACAACTTTTCGAATAGGTTATGGCCACTATAAGCGTTTGGTGATGTCTTTTCGATTGACTAACACCCCAGCATCTTTTATGGACTTGATGAACGGAGTGTTCAGACCGTACTTGGATTCCTTTTTTATTGTCTTCATAGATGATATTTGATATACTCCCGTAGTAAGGAGGAACACGAGCATCATTTGAGGATTGTGCTTGGGATTCTGAAGGAGAAGAAGCTCTATGCAAAGTTTTCAAATTGTGAGTTTTGGCTTAGTTCGGTAGCATTCTTGGGACATGTACTGTCCGAGGAAGGTATTATGGTGGATCCTAAGAAGATTGAGGCAATTCAAGATTGGGTTAGACCTACTTCAGTTATTGAGATTTGGAGTTTCTTAGGCCTTGCAGGTTATTATTGATGATTTGTAGAGGGATTCTTATTTGAGTACAGGGAAGTCTGCTGGTAGGAATTCCTCAGGGCGTATTACGATTTTTCACCAAGGGGGTGGATTGAAGCGATTGCAGCAAAGAATTGATCTGAAACAAAGCACTTCGTCTATAGGCATTGTAGAAAGGATAGAATTTGTGCCTAATCGTTCTTCTCGAATAGCTCCAATACGATGGATTGGGGGGGTCCGCCAGAGAAAATGCAACACGATAGAAAAGTTCGCTCCGCCGCGTAAGATCCTCGAATCAAAATCAACCACGACTACCATCTGCAGTCCATTTTCGTTCTCTTCCCTGCCCAGGAAGGGTGATCAAAGAAAGGTAGCTTGCTTCTCTCCTGGTCGAATAGAAACTTATGTAGGTGATAGCTTACGCTCCGAGGCAGTTGAAGATTCACGAGAAGAACTACCCTACTCATGACTTGGAGTTGGCGGTTGTAGTGTTTGCATTGAAGATTTGGAGGCATTATTTTTATGGGGTACATTGTGAGGTGTTCACAAAATGAATCTAAGAACTTATGAGTTATGGTAATAATACCTTGGATTGGTAATGTGATACCTTTCCATGGATAGCTTGGATTGGTAATGTGATACCTCCATGGATAGCTTGAATTGATAATGAGATTCCTTCATGGTAGCTTGAAGTGGTAAGGAGAGATACCCCTTCATGGTAGCTTGAAGTGGTAAGGAGATGATATCCCTTCATGGCAGCTTGAATTGGTAAGGAGGATGATACCTTTTCATGGTAGCTTGAATTGGTAATGAGATTCCTCTTCATGGTAGCTTGAAGTGGTAAGGAGATGATACCCCTTCATGGTAGCTTGAATTGGTAAGGAGATGATACCTTTTCATGGTAGCTTGGATTGGTAAGGAGATGATACCTTTTCATGGTAGCTTAGATTGGTAAGGAGATGATACCTTCCCATGGTAGCTTGGATGGGCATGATGATGTGCTCTTCCATGGATAATGGCTTAGCTTGGATCGGGAAGATGACATGCCTTCCATGGATAATGAGAACAACTAAGAATTAACTACTTCTCACATCAAGTTAGCAGTTATGATGAAACAAGGTTCTTCAAGGAAGTATCGTAAGTATGTTTTAAGATGAGATTCACTTATGTTGATCATGGTTTATGACTTACGTTGTTTAACTCTTATGCTTATGTTGATGTTTTTGCAAGATATCATATTTAGTACATGTTTGTACTAACGCATACTCTTGCCTACATTTCTTATCCAAATGTAGGGTCCGACGATCTCGACTCTCATCCCCGTGGCTAGGATCTTAGTAGAGGCAAGACTTGAAGATTGGTGAGTCCTCATAGCATTCGAGGATATATCCACCATTTCCTTATGATCTTTCATTTTATGTTTTGAACATTGTTGTATGGGCAATGACCTAAGCTATTCATGTTTTAGATGGTTTTGAGACAAAGTGTAATAGACTTCTACTTTTGTTATGAAACTTTGATGTTGTTGAAAATGCTTTAAATTTCCGCTCATTTCTATTATCTTATGTTATGAAAGCTAAGTGGCTTGTATGAGCCTCTCGGGGTCTTGTACACCTTGTTATATCTAGGGGTACCCCAGGTCATGACAATTACCCTATCATATGAGTAAAAGTTTTGAATTCATTGGAGTAATTGAAGCTTGTGGGCTTATGGACCTTGGCTCTAATGGACAAAAATTCACTTGGTCCAATCAAAGAGGCATTAATTACAAAATTTGGAAGAGTCTGGATAGAGCTATGCTGAATGACAAATGGTTGGAGATCATGCCCCACACATCTATCAATCATCTACCCTCTATAGGATCTGATCACTATCCCCTTCTGATGGAAAAGAATGAAATTCAGCATATAGCCTATCAGATACTTTAAGTTCCTAAATTGTTGGGTTGATCATCACTCATCCCTGGATATTGTGAGTGCTGGAATAGAGTGATGGAGGGCAATCCTATGTGGCTCTTCCACCAAAAAATGAAAAGACTTTCAGCAACCCCTAGTAACTGTCGAGAAGGAATTTGGTGATATTCATGCTAATGTCAAAGATTATGAGGAAAAGGTTAAAATTGTTGAAGAAAAGCAGATTTACAGGAACACTGAAGAATCCAGAACTTCTCTTCATGCAATTAATGCTGAAAACTCAATTACAACGGTTCAAGGAGGAGATATGAACGCTGCTTATTTTCACGCTTTGATAAGAGGCAGGAGAAGGAAGCTTCGCATCCATAAGATTCAAAATGATCAAGGTGATTGGGTTAAGGGTGAGGAAGATATTGCTAAAGCTGCCAGTGATTATTTTCAGAATATCTTTACTCGTGAGGAGAAGTTTATTCATGAAGAGGCTCCGAATTGCATTCCTAGAATGATTCAAAACAATACTCTTCAAGCTATACCAACTATGGAAGAATTGAAATGTGTAGTTTTTCCATGAACCCCAACTCTGCAGCTGGTTTACGATGGTATGAATGGGAAGTTTTTCAATCTTCTTTGGGATATCATCAACAAAGATCTGCTGTCAGCAAAAGAGGTATGGTATTATCTCAAGACTGAGTATGAAGGAGATGAAAGAATTCGGGGGATGCAAGTGTTAAATTTAGTACGTGAGTTTAAGCTGCAAAGGATGAAGGAAAGTGAAACCATAAAGGAGTATTCTGACCGACATTTTAATATAGCAAATCGAGTCAGATTGTTGGGTTCTACTTTTAACGTTTCAAGGATTGTTGAGAAAATCCTTGTAATAGTACCTGAAAGATTTGAGGCCACTGTTACAACCTTAGAAAACAGTATGGACTTGTCCAAAATTACACTAGCAAAGCTCTTAAGTGTTTTTCAAGCACTTGAGCAACGACGTGTAATGAGACATAAAAGAGTTGTTGAAGGAGCCCTATTAGTTAAACATCAAGATGATGGAAGAAACAAGAAGAAGCAGAACAAGAAGATGCAAGCACATAATAGTGAGAATTTTTCTAAAAGAAAGAAGGCTAACTATCCTCCTTGTCGGCATTGTGGCAAAAAAGGGCACCCTCCTTTCAAATTTTGGAGGAGACCTGATGCAAAATGCAGCAAGTGCAATCAACAGGGTCATGAAGCTGTAATTTGTAAAGCCAAAATTCAGCAACCTAAAGTTGAAGCTCTAGTTGTTGATCGAGAAGAAGAAGATCATCTCTTTGTTGCAACTTGTTTCACAAGCCTAGATTCAAGTGAAAGTTGGTTAATTGATAATGGTTGCTCTAACCACATGACTGACATCTGATAAGATGTTGTTCAAAGAGTTGTGGAACACTGAGACAAAGAAAGCTAGAATTGGAAAGGCAAGGGCGTCATAGCCTAAATTACAGCAGTGTTGGTCAATTAATGGAGAATGGATTCAATCTATTCTTCAAAAACAAAACTTGTGTGATAGAAGATCCATCCGGCGAAGAGATATTCAAGGTCAAAATGGAGGGGAGGTATATCCCTGAGCAGACAACTTTTCTTATGTCAGGCAACTCTACCAAAGTTTGGCATAAAAGAATGGGTCATTTTCATCGTCAAGGTATGATGTTCTTTCAAAGAAAGGAGCTTGTCAATGATACCAAGATTGCAGAATCGGTGGACAAATTGCCAAGCTTGTTTACTTGGAAACCTTTCCCCAAAACAACTTGAAGAGCATCAAAAAAGCTTCAGCTCATTCATACAGACCTGTGTGGACCTCACAGAACACCATCTTTAAATGGTAGTAGTCTTTACTACATTGTATTTATTGATGATATAACAAGACTGACCTGGATTTTTTTTCTTAAAATTCAAGTCAGAGGTAGCTGTTTTCGAATTTTTAGGCAAAGATGGAAAATCAAAGTGGTTGCAAAATTCAGACTTAAGGTCTGATAATGGGAAGGAGTACACTTCAAATCAGTTCAAATTACTTTGTGACAAAGCTGGTATAGAACATCAGCTAACAGACCCTTATACTCCACAACAAAATGGAATTAGTGAGCAGAAAAACAGAACTATAATGGAGATGACTAGGTGCATGCTACATAAGAAACATCTACCAAAAGGGTTCTGGGCGGAGGTTGCCAGCACCGTTGCTTTTTTGCAAAACAAACTTCCTTCTAGATCTGTAAAGGATAAAACACCATATGTAGCATGGTATGGTCATAAACCCTCATTGCAATTTCTCAAAATTTTCGACTACTTGTGTTTCGCTTATATACCACAGGTTAAAAGAGACAAGCTTGATAGGAAGGCATATCCTGGAATCGTTATAGGCTACAATGTTTTCACCAAAGCATATAAGGTGTATGAACCTCAAACGGAGAAAATTGTCGTAAGTAGAGATGTCCATTTCATTGAGGACCAACAGTGGAATTGGGACAAGCCTGAAAACAATCCACCAATTGACAGTCTATTAGATCCAAAAGATCTAGTAGATGATCCTCCTGTTAGAGGCACGCAGTTGATCTCTAATATATCGGAGATGTAATACTGCAATTTGTGAGCCCCAAGCTATGAGGAAGCAGAAGGGGATGACAAATGGGTGGCAACAATGAAGGAGGAGATAATGATGATCGGAAAAAATCAAATCTGGGTGCTTGTTGAGAAACCTCTAGACAGAAAGATCTTTGGTGTAAAATGGGTCTTTAGGACAAAGATAAATGCTAATGGCTTCATCAACAAACACAAAGCGAGGATTGTAGTGAAAGTTTACGCTCAGATCTTTGGAGTAAACTACTCAAACCTTTCACACCAGTTGCTCGACTTGACACAATCAGATTGCTACTACTCATTGCAGCGGAAAAAGGTTGGAAAGTTTATCAACTTGATGTTAAGTCGGCCTTTCTCAATGGTCTTCTCCAGGGAGGATTTATGTTGAGCAACCATATGGTTTTGTTGTCAAGGGGCAAGAAAATAAGGTTTGTTTGCTAAAGAAATCTCTCTATGGTTTAAAACAAGCACCAAGAGCTTGGTATAGCAAGATTGACGATCATTTGCTAAGTGTAGGCTTCAAGAAGAGCCTATCTGAGTCTACACTTTATATTAAGTGTTCAAGTGCAGACATACTTATTAATTCTTTGTATGTTGACGATCTCTTTGTCACAGGAAGTAAGGTTTCCTAATTGAGGACTTCAAGTTGGAAATTTTGAAGGTCTTTGAAATGACAGACCTTGGACTGATAGTGTACTTTCTTGGAGTGGAGATCAAACAAAACGATGACAATGTGTTCATTTGCCAGAGAAAATATGCTCAAGAAATCCTAGTTTCATATGGAAGACTATAAAGTTATGAGCACTCCAATGAACCAAAAGGTTGTTTTCCAAAGATGATGGCATAGAAAAGGTGGATGAGGCGTATTATAGAAGTCTTATTGGTTGCTTGATGTATTTGATTGCAACTAGGCCTATTATTTTATATGCAATGAGTTTTTATCTCGGTTCATGCATTGTACAAGTGATTTACACTTTAGAGAAGCTAAAAGAATTGTCAGATACATCAAGGGAACTATCAACTATGGAGGTAAGTTTCACAAAAGTCAGAAGTTTAGACTTAACGGATTCTCCGATAGTGATTGGGCTGGTGCACCTGATATGAAGAGTACTTCAGGTTTCTGTTTCATTCTTAAATCAGGAGCTTTCCCTTGGTATCCAAGAATAAAGATTAATACTACGATCAACATCCCGAGAAGATTATTGCTGCAACAGCAGCAGCTGTGAATCAAGCACTATGGTTGAGAAAAATTATGTGTGATATGAATATGGAGCAAAAAGAAGGGACTGAGGTTTTTATTGATAACCAAGCTGCAATTTCTATTGCTAATAATCCAGTTTTTCATGCAAAAACAAAGCATTTCAATATTTAGTTGTTTTTATTAAGAGGCTTGTAGAAACATAGAGATGTGAAACTTCTTTACTACAAGAGTGATGAGCAAGTTGCCCCCTTCCCCACTTCCAGACTTCTCAGATCCAGATAAAACAACACAATTATTAATGGGGTGGGGTTGATGGAGCATTGAGTCAATATGTTAGGATTCTTAGAGAAGGATCGAGTCATAGGACGATGAACAAGAAAATCTAAATCAATTGACTTCGACTTTCCCTTGCCTTGTTCGAATTCCTATATTGCCTATTTTTGTATATATTTTCAGCTCTTCAAAGGGAGACTGAAACCTTAGAGTTCAATGGAAGAGAGAACTCCGATCTCTATCTTTTTGCTTAAGTATGACTTATCGATTAATTCATCAAAAACCCCTTTAAATAGGAGTTTTATTACATCAATAGGAAACCTAATTCTTATGAAAGTAGGAGACCTAAATCATATCCCAAACTAATAACTATAACTTAACCTAATCCTTATGAAACAATGAAACGTAAACCCTATTCTATTTTAATAAATAAAGCAACTAAAAATATAATTAAATACTTAAATTACTGACTTCCAACGCATCCATAACATTACCCCCCCCCCCTCTCATGTTGAGAGAGCTTGTCCTCAAGCTCGAATTTCACGGCAATCGTCCAGAACTTCTGGAATATTGTTTGTTGAATCATTAAATTCCAGCCAGAAAAGTCGTTTGCACTGGTGAATGGCCGAATATGGTTCGTCACAATTATAGCATAATCCCTTGGCTCTTCTCTCTGCCAGTTTTGCACGAGTTAATCGCTTGACCAAAGGGGTCTGGTTGTTGGTCTGGGTATTAGTCAAAGTAAATGAATCGACTAAACTAGTAGCAGATTTTGCCAAGTTTGTTGTGCTACCCAGATTTGTTTGGGACTGCTGCCTTTTTTGCAGTTGTTGTTTTTGCTCTAAAGCCCTAGATACACTCTTTGCTATTGATAAGTCAGGTGGTTTGAGCAAGTTGCACATCCATTTTGATTGAATCACCTAACCTCGCCATAAATATTGCGACATGCAAGTGCTCTGGAATAAGCTCATCAGCCCTAGCAAGCTTTTCTTGAAACTGACGTTGATAAAGTTCAACTGTACCAGTTTGTCGAAGTGTGACCAATTCGCCCACTGGATTGCTACTTTCAGGAGGTCCAAATCGCTGGAAAAATCATTTCTGAAAGTCTTCCCAACTCATTGGGCCCTTAGCTCGTTTAAGCTGATAATACCATAATTGTGCTTCTCCCAACAGGTGGAAACCATCCACTCCAACCTTTTCTGCATCTGCTGTATGCTGATTTTCAAAAAATTGTTCACAACAATGTGCCCAAATTAATGGATCGTTGGTGCCATCATAAGTAGGAAGAATTAATGCAGACAGGTCAGGATACTAACTCTAAAAAGCTCTTAGAAATCAATAATACAATGCAGGTGAAGGAAAAGCAGCACAATTCAGGACAAATGCAGGCTGGTAAGACCTCTAATACTCACATTGTGGCTACTGATAATAATTGTGTCTCACCTCAGTTGCATTTCAATGCAACTGAGCATAATAGTGTTGCCCAGGCTTCAGTTAAACAGGTTCAGGATCAGCCAAAGGAGACTAACAAAAATCAGGGGAATGGTGACCCATCAAGACAACAACATAGCAATGGGAATTATGGTAAAAATTTCTCATTTCATCAGAGTGAATTCCCCCAAATCTCTAATAATTATGGCAAGTACAATATCCCAACAATCAGCAACTCAACAACCTCCCAAAAAGGATGTGATTCAGGAACCACCCCTTACACTGTGGTACAAACCTATGCTGCTAGACTGAGGCTCAATCAAGCAAAAACTAATCTGCCTATAGTCTTTGATACTCCTAAGATCACTACTAAACAAGGTCTACCAGCAGTAATTATTTAAGGAAGAGAACTTCATGGTTAATTGGGCTGATAGATCACTATTGTATACTCTTATTGGGAAATTCAGCAATACCATGCTTAAAGTGGAGCTCATTAGAAAGAGTTCCATAACTCAAACACAATTATCTCTGGGGGGGGGGGGGGGTTAAGATAGCTCATTACAATGCTAGACATGAATACATTGATCTTGACAATGATTTGGATTATATTACTGTCTGGACAAAACAAAGAATGACCATAGAGGGATAGCCTATGAGAATCAAACTTGGACTCCTACATTCAAACCTGAGGAAGAAACTTCCATTGTGCCTATTTGGATAGCTTTACCTGCACTGCCATGGCATTGTTATAACAAAGAGATTGTGTCTGCCCTCCTATCTCCTATAGGAAAGGTTCTCTATCTAGATTCAGCTTTTGTTCAGAAAACTAGGGGGGTAGTTTGGCTAAAGTAAGGATACAAATGGACCTCACCAGAGAAAGACCACCACATGTTTGGATGGGTTTCAATGAAGAGGATTTGACTAAGGGAAGGTGGCAAGCTATTGAGTATGAGAGTGTCCCTGACTATTGTGGCTACAGTAAGCACCAAGGGCACATGATACAAATTTGTACAATCAAACAAAGAGATGAGGATTATCAAAAAAGAAAAGAAATGGAGGCAGAGAAGAAGAAATAACCAAGAAGTGATCAGGAAAAGAAGGAAAATTTCACCAGTCAACCTAATGGGGAACTCAACTAGACGCTACTACATCTAATGAGATAATACAGACTCACCAAGAGAAGGAAGCAAAAGATCATGAACAACAATGGCAGACTCAGAAAAGGAAGCAAAATAAAAATCAAGAACACCCTATCCCCAAGACTGTATGGAGACCTGTATCACCTCAGCACAAGGGAACCAAGGACAACATGCAACAAGCTCCACCACAATCAGGTATACTATCTACAATTCCTACTCACAATAATTACACTTATTTAGAAATGCAGGAACAGTCGGACAAAGGCAAAGCTAAAGTGGACAACAATAACAAAGCAGCAGACCAAGGCGTTCAAGCAGTTCAAGGGTCAGAAAATGACTCATCTCTATTGAACATCCACAATAAAATAAATATGCAAAAAGAACAGGTCGCAGCCACCAAAAGCAACAAGATCACATGTATTGACTCAGTACTCCCACTACCCCATCACCCCAATGTTATTTATGTTGATGCTGAGATTGCTGATGAAGTTTCTGGAGGGATGGATGGAGGGTGTAAGGAGAAACCAACTAACCTGCAGGAAGGGGTGTCCAAAGGGGGGAATTTGACTCATGTTCTGCATGAGGTTACTCACATAGACCCTAGGCAAGACTGTAGAACCCCTACTACCACAATTCAAAAGGGTCAAGAAAAATACAGCAAAGTACATGGAACAGATACTGGGCAGATTCAGGGTGATCCAGGGTTTGCAGAAATTGAGGGTAATGGTCTAAGAAAATTTCAGAACAACAGCAATATAAAGCAGGGTACAACTTCTGGTCAGTTATATGGTGAATCAGAGAGTAATGCTACAGCAGATTTTGGTGATATGGAGGGCAATATTGTTAGCATGATGGACATCTAAACAATTGTATATTAATGTAATTATGTAGTGATATAAATTAGCATGATGAAATAGATTTGTTGTAGAATCAAAGTAATAAATATTGTGATAGAATAGCTGATTTGGAGGGATAGCAAAGCAGATTTAGAGGGATTGAATAGCAGATTTGTAGAGATAGAATAGCTGATCTTTTAGGGTATGGATGACGGATCTTTAGGGATGTGTAATCTTTATTCTCTCTATATAATGGAAAGACTCTCACTTTGAGAGGCATTCAGCAAAACTGACATGGTATTAGAGCCTTTTTCAATGCTTTGATTCTTAGTGTCTTTCATCTGTGGTTCCTTTCAGAATTTTTTTGAAAGTTTTGGTTCTGCTTACTTTTGGTCAACAGTTGGTCCAAAGTATCTTGGAATTTTAGGCATCTTGGAATCTTAGTCTTGGTCATTCTGGTTATTTTGCATCATTACATTTCTATCTTTCTTAGCTTGTCAAGAACATAGCGTCATATCAGTTTGAGTCCTTCAATGTTCGTTTCACGGGAAAAAATTACTCTGCCTGGGAATTTCAATTCCAACTATTTGTCACCAGAAAAGAATTATGGGGACATATAGATGGAAGCGATCCTACTCCTACCGATCCTACAAAGCTCGGTCAATGGAAGGTTAAAGATGCTCGGGTGATGACATGGATTTTAGGGTCAATCGCCCCTCTTATTGTTCTTAATCTTAGGCCATACAAGACAGCAAAGGCCATGTGGGATTATTTACGAAAGGTTTACAACCAAGACCATAGCGCAAGGCGCTTTCAGTTAGAGCATGAAATTGCTATGTATTCTCAAGGAGGTCTCTCTATTCAAGATTATTTCTCTGGATTTCAAAACTTATGGGCTGAATTTACCGATATCGTTTATGCTAAAATTCCTTCTGAATCTCTCTCCATTATTTAAGGAGTTCATGAACAAAGCTAAGTTGCACCAGACCATTGCCAACTACATCAAATTCTAAAACTGGAGGCTTCTATTATGAAACAGAAGAATCAGCTTCAGTGGTTCAAGGAAGGAGATGCCAATTCTAAATATTTTCACACTATCATGAGGGGAAGAAGAAGGAGGTGATTTATTCACAAGATTTGCAATGACAATGATGAATGGGTTCAAGGGGATGAATATATTGCCAAAGCTGCCTGTGATTATTTCCAGCATTTTTTCACTGGTCATAACAACAGAATTAATACTGAGATTCTCAATTGCTTAGACAGGAGGGTCTCACCAGAACAAAACCAAATGCTCCAGGAGATGCTACCCTGGATGAAGTTAAGCAAGTGGTTTTCTCTATGAGTCCTAATTCTGCCCCTGGCCCTGATGGATTTGGAGGAAAGTTTTTTGAGGCATGCTGGGATATTATCAAAGAGGATCTGTTTTCTGCTATCCATGTTTTTTTCTGTGGTGCAATCATTCCTAAATTTATGTCTCATGCTTGCCTTGTTCTTTTGCCCAAGGTTGACCATCCTAATAAGTTCAGTGAATTCAGACCCATAAGTTTGAGCAACTTTACCAACAAGATCATCTCCAAACTTCTTTGCCTCAGAATTGCTCCTATACTCCCTAATCTTGTCTCTGAGAACCAGTCTGGCTTTGTAAGGGGTAGGAGTATTTCTGAGAATATCATGTTAGCACAGGAGATCACTCATGGCATTAAAAACCCCAATGAAGGAGACAATGTGATAATCAAGCTAGATATGGCTAAGGCATATGACAGAGTGTCTTGGTCCTATACTAGCTTGGTTCTTAGGGCTATGGGATTTGGTGAGATTTTTATTGACATGGTGTGGAGAATCATGAGTAATAACTGGTGCTCTATGGTGGTGAATGGAACCAGACATGGCTTCTTCCATCAAACAAGGGGACCCACTATCACCAGCATTATTCATTTTGGGTGCAGAGGTTCTTAATAGAATGCTAAATCAGCTTCATCAGATTTAGGGCTACAAGGATTTTCAGACGGAACCTAGAGGACCTCAAATCAATCACTTATGCTTTGCAGATGATGTGATTTTGTTTACTGCAGGTACAAGGAACTCACTGAGACTAATTATGAAGACTCTTAATACTTATGTAAGGGTATGTGATCAACTTATCAGTAAGGATAAGAGTCACTTCATGGTTCCTAGTAACAGTCCCAATGACATTATTTACATGATTAAAGAGATCACTGGCTTCACTCAGAAGAATAGCCCAATTACTTACTTAGGATGTCCTTTGTACATTGGGGGGAAAATAATCATCTACTACTCAGATCTTGTGGCTAAAGTGGTTAAAAAGATCAGTGGTTGGCAATCCAAGATTCTTAGTTATGGAGGAAAAGTCTCCTTAGTGAAACATGTACTTCAGTCAATCCCTATTCACACCATGGCTGCTATTTCACCTCCTAAGACCACCATTAACTACATTAAAAGAATTACTGCTGATTTCTTTTGGGGATGGGAAAAGGAGAGAAAGAAATACCATTGGGCATCATGGGAAGTTCTAAGCCTACCTTGTGATGAAGGTGGTATTGGGGTTAGACAATTAGAGGATGTTTGCACTTCACTACAATATAAGCAATGGTGGATATTCAGAACCAAAAACTCATTATGGGGGCAGTTTTTGAAAGCCAAGTACTGTCAAAAAGCTAATCCAGTAGCCAAAAAGCTTGACACTGGACAGTCATTGGTTTGGAATCATTTGATGGGGAACAAGAAGACAGTAGAGGAACAGATCACATGGAAAATTCACTCTGGGAATTGCTCCTTCTGGTGGGATGACTGGACAGGAGAGGGTCCTTTGACCCAGCAGTGCAGTGAAATCAACAGTTTAAACAACACTCCTGTTTCTTTTTTCTTGATGGATGGTCATTGGAATGAAACTATGTTAAGGCAAAATATTCCTCCCAACATGGTGCCTAAAGTCATGAAAACTCATATCTGTTGGCTGATAGAGGATATTCTCCATATCAAGATTTGATCCCTTAAGATCTTAAAGATAATTGTTGTAATCTAAAATATCTTTTTCTTCTTAGTAAAATATATGATTTTATAGAATCCCAGATTTCATGGGATCTAGGTGATTCAATCTCTCATGTATATAAAGCCTTGTATATGACATAGAAAAACATGAATAAAATTATTCAACTATCTTATTCCACATGGTATCAGAGCTTTAGGCTTATTCCTTACTAGTTTTATTCATCTTGTCTTAAAATATATTTTTTTAATCTTTATCTCGCCCAAAGATTGAAACCATTCAAGAACCATGCCGGAAAATGTGATTCTTTGCAACTATTCCGGCCTCTCGGGCTGTTTCGCAGCTGAGAATAACTCTACAGTTTCATCTGGTGATCTGCAAAACATTCAAGCCTTTTATCGGTTGAATGGAAAAAATTACCTTAAATGGGCTCAACTGGTTCGTACCTTTTTAAAGGGTAAAGGGAAAATACGACACCTTCTTGGTACAAGACCATCTAAAGAAGACCCCACGTTTGATGCATGGGATGAACATGATGCAATGGTGATGTCTTGGTTATGGAATTCTATGATTTCTGCATGATGCAATGGTGATGTCTTGGTTATGGAATTCTATGCTTCCAGAAATCAGCGATAGCGTTATGTTTTTGAGCACCGCTAAGGAAATTTGGGATGCAGTGAAAGAGACGTACTCTAAAGTACATGATGCTGCCAGGATCTATGAAATAAAAAAACAAAGCTGTCTGCAAAGCAAAACAGGGAGCTCGATTGTCCTTGAATATTCTAACTTTTTACGGGGTTATGGCAAGAAATGGATCATTATCAATGCATTCAAATGAGTTGTAAAGATGATTTTGTAATTTCGAAAAGATTTATTGAAAAGAAAGGATTTATGATTTTCTTGCGGGATTAAATGCGGAATTTGATTCCGTGAGAGTGCAAATCTTAGGAAAAGAAGATCTTCCATCATTGAATGAGACAATGGCCATTATACGGACAGAAGGACGGAGGAGTGTTATGCTTGAAACTCAAATTAATGAAGGATCAGCTCTTGTAGCAAAAGGGACAAGTTCAAAAGAATCTGAAGTTTCACAATCGGAGAGCACCATCAAGCCCACGGGTTCATACAAACCGCCATTCAATAGGGACAATCTTTATTGCACCTATTGCAAAAAATATCGGCACACTCGAGAGAGATGCTGGAGACTCAATGGTAGACCTCCAAACATAAACAATAGTGATGGAAAGCAGACACATTTAGCAAGCAACCCTCAGGCTGATGAAACAAATCCACACTCAACTTCAACAGGTAGTTGTTCATTGGCCTTCACAGGTATTTCTTGCTCTTTTGTTACTAATGTCTCAGACAAACTTTCTCCAATATGGGTGGTTGATTAGGGCAACTGATCACATGACCAGATCCTTTCATCTCTTCATATCATATTCTCCTTCTCCTAGCTATAAAAAGATAACCATAGCTGATGGTTCAGTTATTACTATAGCTGGAAAAGGAGACATACCACTGGGGAAATCCTTGATACTTAAAGATGTCCTTCATGTCCCAAAGTTATATGCAAATCTCATTTCTATCCAGAAACTCACCAAAGATTCCAAATGCCAAGTAACTTTCTTCCCTTCATATTGCTTATTTCAGGAACAGAACACGAAGGAGATGATTGGGCGTGCTAGTGAGAAAGGTGGTCTTTATTGTCTGGATGTCCACAATGGGGGAGATACAACTAAGAATTCCTTATCTAGTTCATTCTTGTCTGAATCTGTTATGTCCAATAAAGAAAAAGTATGGCTTTATCATCGTCGGTTAGGTCATCCTTCCTTTTATGTAATCAAAATGATGTTTCCATCTTTGTTCAAAGATTTGATTGTTGAGTCTTTTCATTGTGATGATTGTGAAATTGCAAAACACAAACGGATTTCCTATCCAATTAGTCACAAAAGAAGTCAAACTCCTTTTTCTCTTATTCATAGTGATATTTGGGGACCCTCTCCCATTCTTAATATTTCTGGTGCTAGATGGTTTGTGTCATTCATTGATGATTGTACAAGAGTAACGTGGATCTATTTGCTAAAGCAAAAATCAGATGTTAGTCGAATTCTTCCCACCTTTTTTAATCTGATCAAAACCCAATATGATGTGCCTATTAAAAGATTTCGATCTGATAATGCCAAAGACTACTTCAATCAAACACTCTCTGTTTTCTTCCAAAAGAGGAATTATTCATGAATCTTCATGTGTCAATACTCCTCAACAAAATGGGATAGAAGAGAGAAGAAACGGTTTGTTACTTGACATTACTAGATCACTCTTTTTGTTTCATAAAAAGGGTGCCAAAACAATATTGGGGGAGGCTGTGTCCTAGCTAAGCTGCACATCTTAGTAACGAGAATGCCATCAAGAATTCGAACTTTAAAAGTCCGCTTGATACTCTTAGGAATTTCTTTCCGATGTTTGAAATTTCAATAAATTGGTTCCTAGAATCTTTGGGAGTGTTGCCTATGTTCATATTCATTCTCAAAATAGAGGCAAATTAGACCCACGTGCTCTTAAGTGTGTTTTCATATGATATTCTCCTACTCAAAAAGGTTACAAGTGTTATCAACCATCATCAAAGAAATTCTTTGTTTCAGCTGATGTTACATTTGATGAGAGTGAATCCTTTTTTGGTCATTCTTACAATCAGAGGGAGTCGTTGAAGGGAGAGGGACCTCTAGACTTGTCACTATTTGATTTTTCTATTTCTAGTCGTGCCAAATCCTTGCCCGAGTCATCATTTCTTCGGTCACCCGAGTCTCTAAATCCAAATGAACTCATTGAGTCTCCTAATCTGGATATAGATAATGGAATTCTAGAAAATAATCTACCATTGCAGGTTTATTCCAGAAGAAAGAGGCTAACTGATCAAACTACTCAGCTGCAATCATCTCCTAAGGTTTGCTCCTAGTACCCATCCCGCACTTTGTTGAACCATCGAAACACCAAACCAAACTGATCATGAAGAACCTAACCAACCTAATGATCTTGACCTTCCCATTGCCCAAAAAAAGGAAACGAGAACTTGCACACAACACCCTTTGAGCCTTTTCGTGACATATCAAAATCTATCCCCAAAACATAAAACTTTTCTCTGTAACCTCAACACAATTCCTATCCCCAAAAATTTGTCTGAAGCATTAGGAAACAAAAGAGTGGAGAAAGCTATGAAGGTTGAAATGGAAGCATTGGAAAAAAACAAAACTTGGGAAATTGTGGAATTACCGGAAAGGGAAGAAGTTGGTCGGGTGCGAGATGGGTGTTTCTTTGTGAAGTATAAGTCAGATGGGTCCATAGAAAGATGTAAAGCACGTTTGGTAGCAAAGGGTTATACACAAACCTATGGAATTGATTATTTGGAGACTTTTGCCCCTGTGGCAAAAATGAATATAGTAAGAATCTTATTGTCATTGGCTGCAGTTTCTAATTGGAACCTACAACAATTTGATGTAAAAAATGCCTTTTTACATGGAGACTTGGATGAGGAGATCTATATGGAGGTGCCACCTGGTTTTGAAAGCAAGAAGGGAAGGGTGTGCAGACTGAAGAAGGCACTCTATGGACTAAAGCAATCACCTCGTGCATGGTTTGGAAGATTTACAAAGGTTATGATCAAGCTAGGGTATCGACAAAGTCAAGGAGACCATACCTTGTTCATACGACACTCAGAAACAGGAAAGGTGACAGCATTATTAGTTTATGTTGATGACATCATAGTAACAGGTGATGATTCAGAGGAGCTACAAAATTTAAAGAGGTGTTTACTCAAGGAATTTGACATCAAAGAGCTTGGAAAATTAAAGTATTTTTGATATTGCACTTTTTAGGAGGAAATCGGTGACTTGAAGGAGTAAAAAACAAAATGTAGTAGCCAGATCAAGTGCGAGAATCGAGTTTAGATCTATGGCTATGGGACTTTGTGAGTTGTTATGGTTAAAGATAATCCTTGATGATTTGAAGATAAGATGGGAAGGACCTATGAGACTATATTGTGACAATAAATCAGCAATAAGTATAGCTCATAATTCTGTATAACATGATCGCACTAAGCATATTGAGGTAGATAGACATTTCATTAAGGAGAAATTAGATAGCGGACTCATTTGTAAGCCATTTGTATCTACAAAAGATCAGGTGGCCGATGTTTTAACAAAAGGATCGCCAAATAATGTGTTTCAAGATCTAATAAGCAAGCTAGGAATGGAAGATATCCATTCACCCGCTTGAGGGGAGTGTTGGGCGATAGAGGATATTCTCCATATCAAGATTTGATCCCTTAAGATCTTAAAGATAATTGTTGTAATCTAGAATATCTTTTTCTTCTTAGTAAAATATATGATTTTATAGAATCCCAGATTTCATGGGATCTAGGTGATTCAATCTCTCATGTATATAAAGCCTTGTATATGACATAGAAAAACATGAATAAAATTATTCAACTATCTTATTCCACAATATCCATTATCAAGCTGGAGTGACAGATGAAGCTGTTTGGAAGCCAATTGAGAATGGGAATTTTACTTGTTCATCAGCTTGGGGTCTGATCAGGAAGAAAGGAACCAAAACCAAACTCACTTCTCTTATCTGGAAGAAGAACATTCCCTTCAAAGTGTCATTCCTCATATGGAGGGCATTGAGAACAAAACTCCCCACAAATGAAAAGATCAGGAATTTTGGAATGGAACCAGTCAACTGCTCTTGCTGCAACAGACCGGGAATGGATGATATTGATCATGTTTTGTTTCAGGTCATTTTGCTAATTATACATGGGGAAAGTTCTCTGCTTTTTCTGGTTTTTCTCACAGGCATATCCCCCTGCAACATCTACTGTTAAGCTGATGGGACTTGGAAGCTAAAAATGATGCACAGAAGCTGTTACAGCAGGCCCTGCCACTCTTTATTTGCTGGAATTTATGGAAAAATAGATGCTCGGCCAAATATGGGGGTAAACAATCTAGTGTGTCTAAAGCTAACTTCTTAATCCACAAAGATATCAACCACCACCTTACTACAGAATTTCCTCACATCCATTGGCCTCATGACTGGACTGATCTGCTCAAAATGGTGGAGAAATGCAAGCATGAAGACAGAATCTGGGAAGTGACATGGTTGAAACCTCCTAACAACATTCTAAAAGTTTAATACTGATGGTAGTGCTCTTCAAAGCCCAGGTAAGATAGGTGGGGGAGGGATTTTGAGAGATGCACTTGGGAACATGGTGTATGCCTTCACAATTCCTCTTGGTTTCGGAACAAACAACCAAGAAGAAACACAAGCTGCAGCTCATGGTGTCTACTGGTGTCTCCAACATGGATACAGGAAAGTTATTTTGGAGGTTGACTCTGAGTTATTGATGAAATGGATTAATCAGATTCTTACACCTCCATGGAAAATTAGAATCCATGTTAAGGAGCTGCTCACTCTTATCAATCAGATGGAATTTTTTCAGTGTGATCATGTCTACAGAGAAGCCAATTGTACAGAAGATTTCCTATCCAAGAAAAGTCACAAGTCAGATATTATTTATCATTTCTACACCTACCAACAATTACCAACTGTTGCAAGAGGGAGCTATTTGCTTGAAAAATGGGGAATGACAAATTTCAGAAGAAAGAGGCAAAGGAGAATCAGACAACCCCCTTGATTATGATCCACTTCATCATTTTAGTTAGGAATAGGTTTTTTCCTTTTCTTACTTTTGTAAGGGGAGAGTCTCCCTTATTTATGTTTCCTAGTTACTTTTTTTTTTTTTGGAACTTGGTAACTTTGTATTATATCACAAAACAGTACATGGGTCGTACTGTAACCTTATATACAAGTGTACTCCTGATTTCACTTCTCTACGTCTAAATTGAGTCTAACACATCAATAATAGAGACAGTGTCATTAGAGTATAATTGATTACACCAAAAGACTAAAAGTAAAATGCAGTTTAGTTTAACTTTCTGCACGTTGTTCTCTATGCTCTCAAAACATCTTGAATTTCCCAATCATTAAGGTTTCTTCTGAAAATGAAATTCCATCCTTGTGGTGACCAAAGATCTGCTATAGTGCTTTGTTGAAACATGATTAGGTTGTAGATGTCTGGAAAGAGATCTTCCATGTTGCCTTTCTCATGCCAAATGTCCTTCCAAAATCTAGTCTTATTCCCATCCATTACTTTTGCCTTTGAGTTACTTTCAACTTCATTCCACAAGCTTCTGATGGACCTCCAGAGGCTAACACCATAAGGAGTTTGAAGGTTCAAGCATGCTTCGACTTAGCCCTATGATCCGCTAATTCATCTCTTTTTCTGGTATTCCGCAAAGTAACTTCTTTAGTTATCCAGTTGTCCTCTTTTTCATAGTTAGCTCCAATTACTTCCCTCCATAGCATCTGGTTGTTGTTTGCATACTTCCACAACCACTTCATACTAAGAGCCTTGCTTTGCAATTTCAAATTCTTTATTCCTAGACCTCCATTTTCCTTGCTTGTCATGACTTCTTCCCATTTAACCAAATGAAAACTTTTCTTTTCTTTGTTGCCTTGCCACAAAAATTCCTCTCGATACGATCCAACCTCTTAATGACCCCTGGTGGGATAGGAAACAGGGACATCATATAGGTTGGCAAAGCATCAAGTACTGAGTTAATAAGGGTCAGTCTACCCCCCTTTGATAAGTACTGAGACTTCCACTTGGCCAATATCTTCTCACACTTCTCAATCACGACTATTCCATATGTCTATGGACTTGGATTTGGCCCCCAAAGGCATTCCCAAGTATATAGTAGGCAGAACTCTTATTTCACCACCCAAAATTGATGCTAAACAACTCATGTTGTTTACTTGATTTATAGGATACATCATACTCTTCCTCCAATTGATATGCAAACCAGAAATACCTTCAAATAAGACCAGAATCACCCTTAGATACTTCAGTTGTTCTTCCTCAGCATCGCAGAAAATCAAGGTATCATCTACATATTGCAAGTGTGTGACTTCTAGTCTCTCGGTACCTTCTTTGGCCACATCAAAACCCCTTATGCCTCTCAAGTTAGCAGCTTTTATCATGTTGTTTAAACCCTCCATAGTGATCAGGAATAAAAAAGGTGATAAGGGATCCCCTTGTCTGAGACCCCTTTGGGTTTGAAAGAAACCTGCAGGGTTACCATTGATGAGTACTGAGAATCTTACAGTTGATATGCAAAACTTTATCCAGTTCAACCATATCTGCCCAAAACCTATCAGGTTCAATATCTTCATTAAGTATTTCCAGCTAACATGGTCATAAGCTTTCTCTATATTCAACTTACAAAGGACACCTGGCTTCTTTTGGTTATTTCTGGAGTCAACTGCTTCATTTGCAATCAAAATTGCATCCATTATTTGTCTCCCTTTAACAAAAGTCATTTGTTGTAAGTCTACCAACTTGTCCACCACCCTTTTCAGCCTCTCGGTAAGAACTTTGGAGATAAGTTTGTAGATGCTACCAATTAGACTAATTGGCCTGAAGTCCCGCAACTCCTTGGCACCTTTCTTTTTGGGTATAAGAGCTATAAAGGTTGCATTGAAACTCTTCTCAAAAACTTCATGTTCATAGAAGTTTTGAAAGGTGTCCATGATGTCTTGCTTTACCACATCCCAACATTTAATAAAAAACACCATAGTAAAACCATCTGGACCTGCTACTTTGTCAACAGCACATAACTTCAGACATCTCAACACTTCACTTTCCTCAAAGTTGCTTTGTAGAGCTTGATTATCTTCTTCTGTTAGGACAGGACATTGCACATTTATGTACTCAGGTCTCCACTGAGATGATTCCTTATACAACCTTTTATAATATTCAACAATTTCCCCTTTAATTCTGCTTGGCTCTTGATTCAGTTCTCCATGTATCATAAGCTGATCAATGTTGTTGTATCTCCTATGTGCATTTGCTATCTTGTGAAAGAATTTAGTATTCTTATCACCTTCCTTCAGCCATAGAGCCCTTGATTTTTGTCTCCAGGAGATCTCCTCCTTTTTTATCAACTCTTCATATTTCAACATCAATTTAGATTTTTTGGCAGACTCCTCATTAGTAAGGATTCTGTCTTCCCTCTCAGCTTCTAGATCAGCCAACTGTTCAAGCAATTTCTTCCTCTGTATACCCAAATTTCCTTCTTCCCCATTCCTCCATTCTTTAAGTTTAGTCTTCAGAGCTTTTAGTTTGCAAGCCAATCTATAATCAGGTTTCCCTGTGAAGTTGAAAGAAGACCACCATTCTCTGACTCTGTCAATGAAGCCCTCAGATTCTAACCACCAATTTTCAAAAAGTAACTCTTGTTCCTTTCCCAAGACCCCCCTAATAAGGCTATAGGAATATGATCTGAAATCAACCTTTGAAGTGGAATCTGTTTCAAATTTTGGAACTTGTCATCCCATTCCTCTGAAATTAGGATCCTGTCAATCCTGGAGGCTGCTTCCTGTTGGTCCCCTTTGAACCAAGTATATGTGACATCCTCAAGTTGCAAGTCAACTAGTTTCATGTCTTCAATAAAATCAGAGAATTCCTTCATACCCCTTGTTCTTACTGTACAATTCTTCTTCTCAGATATGTATAAAGTTACATTAAAATCACCACAAATAGCCCATGGTCCTTCCATTAGTCCTCTGACTGCACTCACCTCTTCCCACACTATTCTTCTTTCCTTGTAACAGTTTGGGGTACTGAGAGGAATCCTCTCATAGGTGCTTAGTGAGTAGGTTTCATTTCTTAGATATGGGGAAGAGTTGGTTAAGTAGGATAACCGACTTATGAACCACCATAGGATCAGAGGTAAGGTTTATGTCCCCCTCCTTGTATTTTGTTTATTATTTTAATGTTAAGGCCTGGGGGTGTTGCTCAGCCCCTGACCCCCCCCAAGGGTCGTTCAAAAAAAAAAAAACCTAAAACCTAAACCATAAATATACCTTAGTGTTTAAGCCCTAAACAGAATAGAGCAACTGGGACATGACCCGAAACCACTGTGTAGAGCAGACTGCTTTAGATTACTAAATTGGCTATAACATTCGGTGGAAACCAATATCATGTATATTCCAAAGGAATTAATATGGTTGTCTCGTTTAAACCAAGTGTAAGTTCCACATCAAGCTGCAAATCAACTAGTCCCATGCCCTCAGTACAATCTGAAAATTCCCCCATAGCTGAAGTTCTCCTAATGCAGTCCTACATATATTAAATTCACCACAGATAGGCCATGGCCCCTCCATCAGACTTCTGACGTCAGCTAATTCCTCTCATACCAGTTTCCATTCTAATTTTCTGTTAGAAGCATACACACAAGTGATATGGCATTCAAAATCATTTAATTGGGCCTAAAATCTAAACCCTATACCTTAGAAACTAAACCTGAAACATTAACCTTAGGGCCTAAATCTCAAATCCTAAACCTTACAACATCAACCCTAAACCCTAAACCCTAAACCTACACGCCTAACCCTAAACCCTAATTTCTAAACCCTAAACCTTACGGCCTAAACCCTAAACCCTACTCAGACTTCGCCACATCCAACACCAATCAAACACTCACAAGCAATCGATGATTTACCCTTAAGAAAGTTGTCAATCTATCCATCATCGGGCACATCAATCCATATCTCAAATATTTAAACAAAAACAAAGAAGCCACAAACTTCAAATCAAAAACTAAGATAGACTACCCTAAACCTTGGGGCCTAAACCCTAAACTCGAAACCCTATAACCTAAACTCTAAAACTTAGGTCATAAACCCTAAACCTAGTGCTTAAACCCTAAACTATAAGCCTAATTGCCTAAACCCTAAACCTTAGGACCTAGACCCTAAAGCCTAAAATATAAACTCTAAACTCTAAACCTTAGACCCTAACCACTAAACCATAAACCATAAGCCTTAAACCCTAAACCCAAAGCATAAAATCTAAACCTTAGGTCCTAAATCCTAAAACCTAAACCATAAACACGAAACCGTAACCCATAAACCATAAACCATAAACCATAAACAATAAATTGTAAACCTTAGGGCCTAAGCCCTTTTACCTTAGAGCCTAAACTCTAAACCCTAAATCATAAATCATAAACCATAAACCATAAATCCTCAACCCTAAACCTTATGGCCTAAACCATAAATCCTAAACCATAAACTCTAAACCTTAAACCTTAGGGTCTAAACCCTAAACCGTACACCCTAGGGACTAAACCCTAAATCCTAAATCCTAAACCCTAAACTCTCAATCCTAAACCTTAGGGTCTAAAATTAAAACCATAAATTCTAAGTCCTAAACCTAAATCACTAAATCATAGTGCCTAAACCCTAACTTTAGGGCCTCAAATCTAAACCCTAAACTTGAAACCTAATTAGGGCCTAAACCCTAAACCTAATTTGGGTTTTAACCTTAAACCCTAAACTCTAAACCTTAGAGCCTAAATCCTTAAGTGTAAACCATAAATCCTAAACCTTAGGGTTTAAACCCTGAACCCTAAACTTTTGGGACTAAACCCTAAACCCTAAACCCTAGGGCCAAAATCATAAATCATAAACCCACTAAGAGGGCCTAAACCCTAAATTCTAAGCCATAAACCCTATACTCTAGACCCTAAATATTAGGGCCTAAATCCTAAACCCTTAACCCTATATCATAAACCCTAAACCCTATGGCATAAACCCTAAATACTAATCCATAAACCTTAAACATTAAACTTTATGGCTTAAACCCTAAACTCTGAACCTAAACCTAAACCCTAAACCTTACGGCCTAAACCCTAAACCCTAAGACTTAAACTCATGGTCTGAGTTGCTGCCTGAAAATGACACCTTGAATCAGCTTCTTTATACACAGGATTCACTTTTTCTTGTTGAACTAAAGCATTAACCTCAACCCTGCATGAGTTCACCTTACCCTCATCATCACTGTGAACCAATTCAGACCCCTCCATAGACTCATAATACAGAGAATCTTCAGCATCAGGGTCTATATCTTCACTCAAAATTGGACTCAGATTCTGAGTGTCATTCTGAGTAGTAATGTTGATCTTGTTGTTGATGTTACCTTGTATCATAGGAGCTTGATGAGCTGTGGTAGTAGGAGCTCTAAGTTCAATCCTAGAGTCATCCATATTAGAACTACCACCCCTTTTTGGTTCCCCTTTCTGAAAGTTAGTGATTTTCTCCTGCATACCCCCTTTCACAGCTCCAGACTTCTCAGATCCAGATAAACGAACACAATTATTAGTGGGGTGGGGTTGATGGAGAATTGAGTTAATACCTTGCTTATTGTTGGCATCCTTGCTTTGCTTGTTATGAAATACTTTTGGGGCAACACTGGGAATGGGGACAGCAACACTACCATGGGGTTGAGGGGTGGGGAGCATTGAGTCAATACCTTGCTTATTGTTGGCATCCTTGATTTGATTGTCCTGATAAACATTAGGGGCAACACTGGGGTGGGGACTGCAACACTACTATTGGGTTGAGGGGTGGGGAGCATTGAGTCAATACCTTTTTGTTGTTCCTGACTGGTCTGATTCTGATGTGGTACTGGTTTATAAACCTGACTTTGTTGGTTTTTTGGTGATTCCTCTGATTGTTTTAAGGATAGCCTCTAAATTTCTTTTTCTTTTATGTCTGCCATTGGTCTTCTTGCATTTTTTGTTGATCCTGATGAGTTCTTGCTAGCTATTCTTTGGTACCTGAAACACTAACAGAAATATTATTCTTACCAGTCTGAGATTTAATTAGTAGAGTAGTTACCTGAGTGTCATTTGCTTGGGTTGTTTTTGTTTTGTTCTTGTTTGCTGCTTCCACCTCCTCTCTTCTTCTATATTCATCATCTTTCCTCTTGACATTACATGTATGAACCTCTTATGGTCTTGGTGTTTGCAGTAATCACTATCTTTACTTGTTGGAATCTGTGGAAAAATAGATATGCATGCAAATATAGAGGAAACAAATCTAATATAACTAGAGTGATATACTTGGTGCTTAAAGACATCAACAAGGAACTCATCAACTTTCCTTACATAAAATGGTCATCCAAGTGACCTGAGTTGATACAGTTGGGAGGAAATTTCTTCCATGATATCAAAATTACAAAGGTAAGTTGGTTTAAGCCACCTACAAATGTGGTTAAAATCAAGTCTGATGGTAGTGCATTAGACAACCCAGGAAAGATGGGGGGCTTTTGTTTCAATTTGATTTTCTTACCTTCCTTTTTAGGCTTTTTAAAAAAGAATGCCTCTTTTCTAATTTGAAAACTCCTTAATTTCATTATCCCGCATGGCATCATGTTTGTGACCAGAAAATCAAAGAACATTTCGGTACAGTATACAGTTTTAGTTTTAAGTCTACAAAATTCAAAAGTACTCTGTACTTTCTAAAACTTTGTGTCAAGTCAAACAAAGATAAACAAATTGAAACTGAGGGAGTAACACAACCTTTGATCATCTTTAGTATCAACTATACATGCAGGATTACGATATTCCATTACCAGCAAGAAGACACATTCAAACATGCAGTTGCATTGACTAAAAACAGTAAATTCAGTATAAGCAATTCATAAAATTGCACTACTTGGGAATATTCTACAGGCGTCTCTCTCTCTCTCAGTCACACATACACACAATCAGATAAAGAAAGGAGCTTACTTTTGTAATGTTGTTAGAACTAGATTTAGACTCCTGAATGAGCACAACGTGAATGAGGAAGAAAGTGTATATTTGGAAAGCATTTTGATATGATGCAACTCGATCGGCAAGCAAACACTCATCCTCTTCACTGTCATTCTTCTCTTCATCAGCATTTCCATCCTTCTGCTGAGACACCCTCCAGAGAGAATCCACAGTAGAGAGCAGCACACTGAGATTGGACCCAAGTGACTCCACAAGATTGAGCTTACAGCCAGGAGTAAGGCAAGGAAACTCTTTCATTAACGAATACACAGGATCGAACACATCCTGCTCCTCCACGCAGAATAGCTCTTTGTCAGATAAGTCAAAGGAGACAGATGTTTAATTGCAAACAAAAAACAGTAAATTTAGAGAAATGAGTTGGAAAAATCAAAAAAGAATGACAACCCAGATGGAAAATTCGAAAAGAAAACAAAAAAAAGAGAAACCAGATGGGAAAATGGCAAGGAATGTGAACCAAGTAGGAAAATCGAAAAAAAGAATGAGAAAGAATTTCAAAAGAGATTGAAAATTTGGTCTTGGGAGTTTCGGTAAGGTGAAAACCCAAGATGGGAAATACATACGATGAATTATTCCAATTCAGAAGGACGAAGAGCATTAACTAAAGTGGGATTTTGAACTGAGGGGCGACTGCAATCTGAGTCTTCCTCTTCAAGAGGGCCTAAACGTTTTTGGAAATATGAAAGATTGAGCCATTTAAGAGTAAGGTTTGAAGATTTCTATAGCGTAAAATGGTGGGAATTTCCTGATCTGATTTTAAATTAGCATAAAGCGATAAAGAAGGGAGACGGGGTGGGTGTGGGGAGTAGAGTTTGAAATGGGAAATGTGGGTGTATGAGAGCGGGAAGATGAAGAGGAAAGGCACAAAATTAAATATTTAATTGCCAAAACCTAGGCAGAGAATGCACCGATCTTAGCCAATGGGAGGCAAGCAAAGGCCTTGTAGCAACTTCTAACCTGGTGATAAGCATGATCTTGGCATAGAAAACAATGTGTAGACTATTGCTAGGCTTGTTATTTCTTTTAAAGGGACTTGGATAGAGAACCAGAACAATAACTACTACTATGTCTCAATATCAAACAAGTTGGATTCACGAACAAAAATAACTTTGTAGAGAGACCAAAATCAAATATGGAACAAAAGAAGTTCATAAAATATGGAGAATTGAATCCCATATATAGAATTGCCTCAGAGTGTACTGGAACTCAATCAAGAACTGAATCTTACATTTTTCAGGAAAATGATCCACAGCATGATTAGGCTCAGAGGACCATTGACCATAAAAAAAGTTAGCATACAATGCAGTTGAAAGGAAAGTCAACTGTCCCGATGTAATTGAAAATGCAAGGAAACGTTTAATTCTAAGAGGCTGGTCTAGGACCTTCGCCAGAACCTGGTTATTCTTCTAGTGGAATTGGAAGTATCAAGATTTTGATCACTTTTGCTGCTTTTCTTAGCTCTGGATGTAGTGGAATTTGAAGTATCAAGATTTTGATCACTTTTACTGCTGTTGTTAGCTCTGGATGTAGTGGAATTTGAAGTATCAAGATTTTGATCACTTTTACTGCTGTTGTTAGCTAGATCTAGTAGAACCTGCAAATGTACAATTATTAGTGTTTGTATAGGGTATAGGATATAGGATGTTGTAAGGAACCTCTGGTGCAATTTATATAGGATTGAACTTCATTTTCATCAATTACTGAATCAGTCACCTCACTGGAAGCATGAGAATTTGCTTCCGACTCAGCACATGGTGGTTCCAAAGGTGAACATTCTGTTTGCACTTCCATTGATGGATCAGTGACTTCAGAATCTGTTACATGACTAAGAAAATGAAGTTACAGAAAATTCAAGATAACCAAATCAGGATCTAAGCCCACTCCTTTCCATTATAGATCATATGAAACAGAGCAGATACAACAATCCTGCTTCATGTTGGCTTCACTCATTTTGTCTATACAGTTTGCACATTGACTTTGAAAGTTTTATCAATCAATTTCACCACTAGCCTCTTTATATATCTCCAGCTCTCTCAGCAAAATAATTTTAGAGCTGTTTTTATCAATATCTACTCATAAATGTACAATTCTGAAAAAACCCATCATTTAAATTTTATATGGATTTTTGAAAGAAAAAGTTGTAGTGAAGGATAAACTATTTATACAAGTTACTACCACGTAATAACTTGTTAACAGCTACTACCTCCTCTACATTGTTTTTAAATTATTTGGATGAATAAAAGCACAAATGACTTGGATAAATTAAAGAGACAAACATGAAGCTCTAGTTCCCTCTGCCAAAAATATTTTCAAAATGAAAACTTTGTAAATGAAACATGAAATAGTAATAACTACATAAACAGGCAATAGACTTGGAGAAAACTACCTTTAGAAATTTCAGATTCACCGATTTCCTCTTCTTCTTTTTCAGTCACTGTGATGCTCTCCAAGCTCTCCACTTTCTGTTGATGGCTTTGAGCATTTTTGGCAGTAAGTTCTTATTCCTTCCTCTCAATGTCGAATTTATTCAACTTTTCTTCAAACTCCTCAATGCATGATTCGAGTTCAAGTTTAGCAAACTTCTCCCCCTAAATGAAGACATTCAAATAGGCAGATAAAGTTCACTTGGTTTCTTCAAGCGCGTTCGCAAAAGGTACTTTCCCTGCAAGATATTACATTTTCAGCTCTTGACCTCTTTTTTCCTCAAGTTCACTTGGTTTCTTCAAATATCTCCTAAATCAACTCTCCATTTAATTTTCCTGCAAATATGAAAAAAACCACATTAAAATCACAAATTCTAAACTAAAGCAAGCCAAAATAAACAAAAAGTGCCTCAAATGAGTGTAAATCCACCACTCATCAACACCCCCGACTTAGAAACTTTGTTTGTCCTGAAGTAAAGAAAATCAAAAACACAATAGGCTCTTATTTCAAAACACACCACAAATCAATTTCCCTTTCTCAATTAAGCACAAAGGTAATGGCTTCAGTTGGTACTAACAAATAGTCCACATGCAAAATTTTCACAAAAGAAATCCCTCTCATTCTCATGAAACATTTTCAAAAACCAAGAATCATTTAACTAACAACAACTAAAACTCAAGAAATGACTCAACTCATTAACTCTTTCACATGCTCACTTGACTAAATTAGGAATTTTCAAAATCACCACTTTTTCAACTTACATGCCCTCACAAGAAAGAAGTGTCCCAAAACCCCACACACGTAGAAACAAGACAAGGGACAAAGATGCAACACTCACACTCACAAAGAATCATCTCATGCACACAAATGTCACACCATAGGCTTGCCCATATTTTCAATCAACATTGACTCAACTCCATTTGCTTAGAAATCTCAAAGGACTTTGTTAAGCTTGTAATATAGGCTTAGGGAAGGTTAGGATATCATTTAGGTATAAGTGACTACACCCTCCTTGAACACTACACAACAACTCATCGTTTCCAACTTTCTCCACTACTCTTCACCATGCACATTCCACACTACTTTTCATTTATTTTCTTATTTCCACTCTAGATTCCCCACATGCAACCATTTTCAACTTTTCGAGAATTCAAGCCTCATTTATACATTTTTTTTCTTTCTTTTTCAAAGTTTTTTCTTTCTTTAAGACTTCCCATCCATCCTTCAATTTCTCTTCTTTTTTTTCTTTTTTTTTTTTTATATCAAGCCCTCATGTGGTAAGCAATCTTCAATGAATTTCCCATAACACCCCCAACTTAGGCTTTTAGCCTCAACTTTCAGAATCTCAAGTTCAAGGAGGGAAGGGTTCAAAAGAGGGTTACTTTTTCAAAAAGGCTAAGGCTTGTCATGTGGTTGCCAATAAAAAGGATTAGGCTCAAAGGGGACAACTAAGGATATATTTAGTACAAAGGTGGGATTTTTAGGCCAAGTAGACTCAAGAACATCAAAGAAAGCCTAAGATCATTTCTCCAACCAAACTCAATCAAGACCAACATTTCAAGACTAATCGGGCAAGTTCTAGGTGACAAAAGCAAACACGAGGCATTATTCAACAACTCACCACACATGGCCTGCAAATCAATCAAGATGGTTCAAAATCTTACTTCCTTTTAAAAATACCAGTAGTATTGAACATTTTAACCTCTAACGAATCAAAAGTCACAAAAAGAGTGGTAAGAGTTGTCACAAAATCATTCGTACCATGATCAGCCTTTTAAAAATTGAGAGGTATGCTCAACGCTATTCACATGCATCTATTCACATGCATGACTATGCTCTTAGTACCAACCAAGTCAAAACCTTCCCAAAAAGACCATGATTTTGCCCTTAAGAAAGCCGTCAACAAATCCATCACCAGGCAACATCATGCATCTATTCGGGAATAGCTACTCAGAAGTCGCCACAATCAACACCAATCAAACACTCACAAGCAATCGACAATTTACCATTAAGAAAGTCATCACTCTTTATCCATCATCGGGCATCATCAATCCAAATCTTATTATCAAAAGAAAAACAAAGAAGCTACAAACTACAAATCAAAAACTAAAAATAGACCAATTCAACACAATATCCACAGAAACATCCGCAATCTCAAATCCTGACAAGGGCACACCAATCCATAACAAAGAAAGAAAAGTATGCCCGACAAGGGCACAATCATTGTATGCAAAAACAATCAACAAAATGACTACAAGGGAGGCACCCCCAACTGAAAATGAGATTGTGTCCTCACAATCAAAATATCAAAAGAGAATACGAGGGACTCCCTGAATTGCATCACTCTCAGCAAGAGCCAGAAGGAAATGTGAGATCTTCCTCATCCAAAGCACTGCTACCACATCAGCTCCTCAGCTTTCCCTTTATAAATGCTACAGAGGAGCAAACCATCAAAAAACGGGAGGAAAAGAAGTCACACTCGGATCCAGCACAAACAAATAGCACATAAAGTCTCACAAAGGCAGTAAGAAAATGCAAGCAAGATGGGTAACACAATGCCACAAATACATCATCAACAACACCATGGCAGTGGCAAATCAAGTCCTCGATATAGTGGGGAAGGAAGAGAGAAACCACAACAGATGCAAGGTCCTCAAGATAATGAAATCAATAGCAGGAGTAGTCCTCAAGATCAAATACTGAATAATGAAGCAGCAGTGGCAATATTTGAGAAAAACAAGCAGATGCGGTGCAAGTCGAGAAAGAGGCCCTAGCATTGGCAGAGTTCCATGAACCACTTCAAGTGGATTTTACTAGTGTTGGGGTAGTAGGTGATGATTCTGATATGATTGCAAGGTACCCACTGTGTGCCAGAAACAATTGTTGATTAAGACTAATGATCAATACAAGGAGATTGTACCTGCAACAAAAGCACAATTAGAATTGGCCCAAAAGCAAACTTCTCCCGTGCAAGTACTACATGAAATTGTTTCTCATTACCTAACAGGTATCACAGGAGTTGCAGTACAGATAAATAATCAGGATAAAGATGGTAAAAGAGAAGATAAAGAGGAAAGAGAGGGACATCAAAATATCAATCAGTTGGTGAAGGATCCTGATTTATCTCCACACACATTCTCAAAAGCTAAAAAGTGCAAGGCCAATGTTAATAGTAAACCTACAAGGACACTTCCTAGGAGGAGTGGAAAATCAAGTATTAATGAATCTAAAAGCTTTATTTTGAAACATTAGATCTGTGAAATCCCAACATTCTTTTCACAGAGTGCAAATGCTACACCGACATAATGGTTTTTCCATTATTGCATTGATAGAACCTTATCAATATATTAGGCATATACAAAGTTACAAGAGGATATTGGACATGCATTATGCAAACTATTATCAAAATGGAAAAAAATGGGTTTTTGTACAGGAGCAATTCATGTAGAAGTACTGGCAGATTCAGACCAACAACTCACTATTCAGCTTTCTTTCCAAGGTAATTACCACTACGGTATCACAGGAGTTGCAGTACAGATAAATAATCAGGATAAAGATGGTAAAAGAGAAGATAAAGAGGAAAGAGAGGGACATCAAAATATCAATCAGTTGGTGAAGGATCCTGATTTATCTCCACACAGATTGTCAAAAGCTAAAAGTGCAAGGCCAATGTTAATAGTAAACCTACAAGGACACTTCCTAGGAGGAGTGGAAAATCAAGTATTAATGAATCTAAAAGCTTTATTTTGAAACATTAGATCTGTGAAATCCCAACATTCTTTTCACAGAGTGCAAATGCTACACCGACATAATGGTTTTTCCATTATTGCATTGATAGAACCTTATCAATATATTAGGCATATACAAAGTTACAAGAGGATATTGGACATGCATTATGCAAACTATTATCAAAATGGAAAAAAATGGGTTTTTGTACAGGAGCAATTCATGTAGAAGTACTGGCAGATTCAGACCAACAACTCACTATTCAGCTTTCTTTCCAAGGTAATTACCACTACGGTATATGCTAAGTGTGAAGCTACTGAGAGATTACAGTTGTTGGATGATATTTACCTCTTGAGTCAGAACATGAGACATCCCTGGTTTGTTGGTGGGGATTTCAATGTTATTATGAATGATGAGAAGAAGATTGGAGGACTTCCTGTATATCCAACTGAATATAATGATTTTGCTTTTAGCATTAATTCCTGTGATCTTTTTTATATTAATTTCAAAGGTAGCCCTTTTACATGGTGGAATGGGAGAATAGATGATGCTTATATTTTCAAAAAGCTGGACAGGATTGTTCTTAATCAAGCTTTTCTAGGCCTTTTGGGATGTGTAGAATTGGATCATCAGGCAAGAATTGGATCTGATCATGTCCCTTTGCTAATATCTCATTATTAGGTTTCATAACTCTATTTTTAGATATTTTAATCATATTTAGGTGAATTCCCACACCCATATCCATACATGGATCCATATCCCCGAATCTTAAAAATTTGATCACGAAGGATCCGACCTCTAGATCCGAACCCGTATCAGACACCCGCACCCGAGTCCAAGCAACTTAGTGTGAATTAGTTGAGGTCACAACGAAGGTGGAATGACAATTTGCTAAATCATCTTTTTCCGGAGGAGGTATGTAATCACATTATTGATAAAGTTGGATGTGGAGAGGATACAGATGAGTGGAACAAATTATGGTGGATGGCACACAGCTCAGGAAAATTCAATGTTAATAGTGCTTGGGATATTTTGAGAAATGCAAGTAACAGGAAGAATTGAAGTTCATTTGGGAAAAAGGAATTCCTTTTAAAGTCTCTTTTTTCATATGGAGGTTATGGAAAAAGAAGCTCCCAATTGGGGAATTTCTAATACGAATAGCCCTGGTAGATGATGTAAGGCGGTGTTGTTGTAAAACATTAGCCAAAGAATCCTACGAGCATCTTTTATTACTTGTCCTGTAGCTACCACTTTGTGGAAAACTTTTGCAGCAGCAGCAGGTTTGCGAGGCCTTTTCCCACATCCGAAAGACACAATGTTTAAATGGTGGAATGCTACATGTTATGTCAAACTCAGACCACTTTTTAATGCTGTCCCTACTTTTATAATGCGGCAAATTTGGAAGAGGACGAAAAAGATAAGGCATGGTGATAAGATGTCTGTGCAAGGTATGATGATGGAGATAAATAGGAACCTTCACTACTTGGCAATTACAAGGTATCCTTGGTTGAGGAACATCCCTGATAATTGGCCTCTGATAGTGAAATTCTTTGAAGCCTATACCCCATTAATTGAATGTAAAGTGGTGAAGTGGAAACTACCTAACGAAGGTGTCTATAAGTGCAATTCAGATGGAGCTTCAAAAGGAAATCCGGGACCTAGTGCAAGTGCTTTCTGCATTAGAAATGATGCAGGATAGTTTATATTTGCTGAAGCTAAAAGCTTGGAAAGTTCTACCAATTTAGAGGTAGAAGTAGTGACGTTGAGAAGTGGACTGGAATTTTGTATTTTAAACAATTTGCTGCCTGTTATCCTTAAAACTGATTCTTTGACAATCAAACGGATACTAGATGGAATATGGGAAGTCCCATGTATCATGACTTGTGAAATCAAGATGATAAGCAGATTAAGGGCTCATAGAGATGTGGAAATCGAGCAGACACTAAGGGATGGAAACATGGTAGTGAATTTTTTTTGCTAATCAAGTTTTCTGTTTTGTAGGTACTCAAAGATTAACATATAATTCAATACAAGAAGTCCCAAATGAAGGAACAACTATAATAAACATGGATCGGAATCAAATTCCCAATATAAGGCTAACAAGACGTCAAAATGAGAATTTCAGAATGCTACAATGACGATATTATGCCAGAAACTGTAAGGGCTCACAACAATCACAAAGATTTTCAGTGGAAGAGAAACTGACTAGATCGTGTGTGAAAGTTGCAATTGGATCTGAATTTTTCTCTCCTCTTTGGCAGTGGTATTAGTTCTCTGTGAGCTCAACCTCCCGGGAAAGGGACTTAGAAATGATTTCAATTTACAGCGTCACGAAATTCAGTTTTGTACAATTAAAGATTCAACCCAGAACACAATTTAAGATTCAAGATTTAACACAGAAGCACAATTCAAGATCAGACCCAGCTACACATTGAATCTGAAGTCATAAACAATCATTAATTATCATAAGAATGGCTACCCCAATCCAAGATTCCAGACGAGTTGAATTGAAATTGGAAAAAAAACATCTGGGTTAGGAAATGACACCCAAAAGAACAAGAAAATTGAGATTATGGATTAGAGGAAAAGGGGAAATGGGTGAAGGTAGAAAGCATCAGCTTATCATAAGAATGACATAAAACAAAGAGAAAAGCAAAACTTTATATGTATAACCCCTCAATTCAAGAAGGAAAAGGGAAATTATGAAACCTGAAGTTGCTCAACAGGGAAAGGGCTGTCTTGAACATCCTCGATTTCATCATTTTGGTCTTGCATACCTTCTGATTCTTGTGCTGCTGCTCCATTGCTAATCTTCTTGATGCTACTGAGAGTAACAGATGATTGAAAGAGACGGAAGAATGGAGGCAAAAGGAAATATTCAAAAGCACGATGAGCCTCTTTATATATCTCCAACTCTCTTGCCAAAATGACTTTAGAGCATTTTTATCAGTATCTACTCTTAAATGTAAAATTCTAAAAAAAACCCATCATTTAAATTTTATACGGATATATGAAAAAAAAAAGTTGTGGTGAAGGATCAACTATTTATATAATTTACTACCACGTTATGTTTTGTTTACAGCTACTACCTCCTCTACATTGTTTTTAAATTATTTGGATGAATAAAAGCACAAATGACCCGTATAAATTAAAGATAAGCATTAAGCTCTAGTTCCCTCCGCCTTACATTTTTTCAAAATGAGAACCTTGTAAATGAAACATGAAATAGTAATAACTGAATGAACAGACCATAGACTTGGAGAAAACTACCTTTAGTAATTTTAGATTCACCAATTTCCTCTTCTTCTTTTACAGTCACTGTGATGCTCTCCAAGCTCTCCACTTTCTTTTGATGGCTTTGAGCATTTTTTGCAGTAAGTTCTTGTTCCTTCCTCTCAATGTCGAATTTATTCAACCTTTCTTCAAACTTCTCAATGCATGATTCGAGTTCAGGTTTAACAAACTTCTTGCCCTATATGAAGACATTCAAATAGGCAGATAAAGTTCACTGGGTTTCTTCAAGCGCGTTTGCGAAGGGTACTTTCCCTGCAAGATATTACATTTTCAGCTCTTGACCTCTTTTTTCCTCAAGTTCACTTGGTTTCTTCAAATATCTCCTAAATCAACTCTCCATTTAATTTTCCTGCAAATATGAAAAAAACCACATTAAAATCACAAATTCTAAACTAAAGCAAGCCAAAATAACTACAAAAAGTGCCTCAAATGAGTGTAAATCCACCACTCATCAACACCCCCGACTTAGAAACTTTGTTTGTCCTGAAGTAAAGAAAATCAGAAACACAAAGACTCTTATTTCAAAACACACCACAAATCAATTTCCCTTTCTCAATTAAGCACAAAGGTAATGGCTTCAGTTGGTACTAACAAATAGTCCACATGCAAAATTTTCACAAAAGAAATCTTCTCATTCTCATAAAACATTTTTTAAAACCAAGAATCATTTATGTGACAACAACTAAAACTCAAGAAATGACTCAACTCATTAACTCTTTCACATGCTCACTTGACTAAATTAGGAATTTTCAAAATCACCACTTTTTCAACTTACATGCCCTCACAAGAAAGAAGTGTCCCAAAACCACACAAATATAAACAAGACAAGGCACAAAGATGCAACACTCACAGTCACGAAGAACCATCTCATGCACACAAATGTCACACCATAGGCTTGCCCATATTTTCAATCAACATTGACTCAACTCCATTTGCTTAGAAATCTCAAAGGACTTTGTTAAGCTTGTAATGTAGGCTTAGGGAAGGTTAGGATATCATTTAGGTATAAGTGACTACACCCTCCTTGAACACTACACAACAACTCATCGTTTCCAACTTTCTCCACTACTCTTCACCACGCACATTCCACACTACTTTTCATTTATTTTCTTATTTCCACTCTAGATTCCCCACATGCAACCATTTTCAACTTTTCGAGAATTCAAGCCTCATTTATACATTTTTTTTCTTTCTTTTTCAAAGTTTTTTCTTTCTTTAAGACTTCCCATCCATCCTTCAATTTCTCTTCTTTTTTTTCTTTTTTTTTTTATATCAAGCCCTCATGTGGTAAGCAATCTTCAATGAATTTCCCATAACACCCCCAACTTAGGCTTTTAGCCTCAACTTTCAGAATCTCAAGTTCAAGGAGGGAAGGGTTCAAAAGAGGGTTACTTTTTCAAAAAGGATAAGGCTTGTAATGTGGTTGCCAATAAAAAGGATTAGGCTCAAAGGAGACAACTAAGGATATATTTAGTACAAAGGTGGGATTTTTAGGCCAAGTGGACTTCAAGAACATCAAAGAAAGCCTCAGATCATTTCTCCAACCAAACTCAATCAAGACCAACATTTCAAGACAAACTGGGCAAGTTCTAGGTGACAAAAGCAAACAAAAGGCATTATTCAACAACTCACCACACATGGCCTGCAAATCAATCAAGATGGTTCAAAATATTACTTCCTTTTCAAAATACAAGTAGCATTGAACATTTTAACCGCTAACGAATCAAAAGTCACAAAAGAGTTGTAAGAGTTGTAACAAAATCATTCATGGCATGCTCAACCTTTTAAAAATGGAGAGGTATGCTCAACATTATTCACATGCATGACTATGCTTTTAGTACCAACCAAGTCAAAACCTTCCCAAAAAGACGACGATTTTGCCCTTAAGAAAGTCGTCAACCAATCCATCATCAGGCAAACCTCATGCATCTATTCAGGAACAGCTACTCAGACTTCGACACAATCAACGCCAATCAAACACTCACAAGCAATTGACGATTTACCCTTAAGAAAGTCAGCACTCTCTATCCATCATCGGGCATCGTCAATCCAAATCTTCTTATCAAAACAAAAATCAAGAAGCTACAAACTACAAATCAAAAACTAAAATAGACCAATCCAACACAATATCAACAGAAACATCCACAATATCAAATCCCGACAAGGGGACACCAATCCATAACAAAGAAAGAAAAGTATGCCCGATAAGGGCAAAATCACTATATGCAGAAACAATCAACAAAATGACTACAAGGGAGGCACCCCAAACTGAAAATGAGATTGTGTTCTCACAGTCAAAATATCAAAAGAGAATACGAGGGACTCCCTAAACTGCATCACTATGAGCTCGAGCCGGTAGGAAATGTGAGTTCCTTCTCATCCGAAGCACTGCTACCACATAAGCTCCTAAGCTTTACCTTTATAGATGCTACAACAGAGAAAACCATCAGAAAACGGGATAAAAAGAAGTCACACTCTGATCAAAGATCCAGCACAAAACAAATAGCACATCAGGTGTGTAATCACATTATTGAGAAAGTTGGATGTGGAGAGGATATAAATGAGTGGGACAAGCTATGGTGGATGGCACACAACTCAGGAAAATTCAATGTTAATAGTGGTTAGGAGATTTTGAGAAATGCAAGTAATAGGAAGAATTCAAGTTCATTTGGGAAAAAGGAATTCCTTTTAAAGTCTCTTTTTTCATATGGAGGTTATGGAAAGAGAAGCTCCCAATTGGTAAATTTCTAATATGAATAGCCCTGGTAGATGATGTAAGGTGTTGTGAAACATTAGCCAAAGAATCCTACGAGCATCTTTCTATTACTTGTCAAGTAGCTACCCGTTGTTGAAAACTTTTGCAGCAGCAGCAGGTTTGCGAGGCCCTTTCCCACATCCGAAAGACACCATGTTTAAATGGTGGAATGCTACATGTTCTGTCAAACTCAGACCACTTTTTAATGCTGTCCCTACTTTTATAATGTGGCAAATTTGGAAGAGGAGGAATATGATAAGGCATGGTGGTAAGATGTCTGTGCAAGGTATGATTATGGAGATAAATAGGAACTTTCACTACTTGGCAATTACAAGGTATCCTTGGTTGAGGAACATCCCTGATAGTTTGCCTCTGATAGTGAAATTCTTTGAAGCCTATACCCCATTAATTGAATGTAAAGTGGTGAAGTGGAAACTACCTAACGAAGGTGTCTATAAGTGCAATTCAGATGGAGCTTCAAAAGGAAATCCGGGACCTAGTGCAAGTGCTTTCTGCATTAGAAATGATGCAGGAGAGTTTATATTTGCTGAAGCTAAAAGCTTGGAAATTGCTACCAGTTTAGAGGCAGAAGTAGTGGCGTTGAGAAGTGGACTGGAATTTTTGTATTTTAAACAATTTGCTGCCTGTTATCCTTGAAACTGATTCCTTCGCAGTCAAACAGACACTAGATGGAATATGGGAAGTCCCATGTAACATATAGAGATGTGGAAATCGAGCAGACACTAAGGGAGGGCAACATGGTAGTGAATTTTTTTGCTAATCAAGTATTCTGTTTTGTAGGTACTCAAAGATCCATATAAATTCAATACAAGAAGTCCAAAATGAAGGAAAAGATATAATAAACATGGATCGGAATTAAATTCCCAATATACGGCTAACAAGATGTCTAAATGAGAACTTCAGAATGCTTCAATAACGTTATTATGCCAGAACTGTAAGAGCTCGCAACAATCACAAAGATTTTCACTGGAAGAGAAACAGACTTACTAGATTGTGTGTGAAAGTTGCAATTGGATCTAAATTTTTCTCTCCTCTTTGGCAGTGGTATTAGTTCTCTGTTAGCTCAACCTGCCTAGAAAGGGAATTAATCTGAAATGATTTCAATTTACAGCGTCACGAAATTCAGTTCTGTACAATTAAAGATTCAACCAAGAACACAATTTAAGATTCAAGATTTAACACTGATGGTTTTTACACTATGAAGTTTGAGTAAAATGTAAGTTTATACTTGTCGATGTGTTCTGTTGTGGCCTGTGAGTCTTGACAACCTCTTCTTGTCATGTTAGGAAGATCAAGAAACTGCAAACAGGATGTACCGCGTAGCAAGGGCATCTGAATTTTTGGTGATCACTGGGATTGGTATTAATGAACTGAAGATCACAAAAAAGGCACTAGTATGGCCATTGCAGAAATGTCGGGTCATTGATGTTACTCCTATGAACTATACTTTTGAAGTCAATGCTATGAGTGCTGAGAAGCTGCCCTTCCTTCTCCCTGCTGTTTTCACTATAGGTCCATGTGTGGATGACCGTGAGAGACTTATCAAATATGCTAAACTTCTATCCCACCATGCACGTGATTCACACGATGTGAAGGACCTTGTTCAAGGTGTCATTGAGGGAGAGACTCGTGTCTTGGCTGCTTCCATGACCATGGAGGAAATCTTTAAAGGCACAAAAGATTTCAACCAATTTGGCTTGCTGATTTACAATGCTAACATTAAGCAACTGGTCAATGTTTGAGGGCACGAATACTTTTCTTACTTGGGGCAGAAAACTCAAATGGAAACTGCAAACCAAGCAAAAATTGATGTTTCTGAGGCCAAAATGAAGGGTGAGATTGGAGCTAAGGAGCGAGAAGGTCTCACACGTCAAAATGCTGCCAAGATTGACGCTGAGACAAAGATCATATCCACCCAAAGGGATGGTGTGGAAAGAAAGAGGAGGTTAAAGTGAAGACTGATGTTAAGATATATGAAAATCAGAGAGAAGCTGAGGTGGCTGAGGCGAATTCTGTTCTGGCAACCAAGAAGGCTGGGTGGTCTCAGCAGGCAAAAATGGCTGTGGGAGGCTGTATTACAGCAAGAAGTTGAGAGAAAGAATGCATTGACTAAGACAGAGAGCCTGAAAGCACAACATCTCAGTAAGGTTACTGTTGACTATGAGATTAAGGCAAGTCCATCATGTCACAACACTTCTCTTTTCATACCTTGGGGCGGATTTTTTTTGCTAATCAAGTTTTCTGTTTTGTAGGTACTCAAAGATTAACATATAATTCTTCAATACAAGAAGTCCAAAATGAAGGAAAAGTTATAATAAACAAGGATCGGAATGAAATTCCCAAGATACGGCTAACAAGATGTCAAAATGAGAACTTCAGAATTCTACAATAACGATATCATGCCAGAAACTGTAAGGGCTCGCAACAATCACAAAGATTTTCACTGGAAGAGAAACAGACTTACTATATCGTGTGTGAAAGTTGCAATTGGATCTGAATTTTTCACTCCTCTTTTCTCTGTGAGCTCAACCTGCCAAGAAAGGGAATTACTCTGAAATGATTTCAATTTACAGCATCACGAAATTCAGTTTTGTACAATTAAAGATTCAACCAAGAACACAATTTAAGATTCAAGATTTAACAAAGAAACACAATTCAAGATCAGACCCAGCTACACATTGAATCTGAAGTCATAAGCAATCATTAACTATCATAAGAATGGCGATTCCAGATGAGTTGAATTAAGGTTGGAAAAAAGAACATCTGGCTTAGGAAATGACACCCAAAAGAACAAGAAAATTGAGATTTTGTATTAGAGGAAAAGGGAAAATGGGTGAAGGTACAAAGCATCTGCTTATTGTAAGAATGAAATAAAACAAAGAGCAAAGCAAAACTTTAAATGTATAACCCCTCAATTCAAGAACGAAAAGGGGACATTGTGAAACCTGAATTGTTAATCTCCATTGCTAATCTTCTTGAAAAGGAAAACGACACCCAAAACCTCCATTGCTAATCTTTTTGAAAAGGAAAATGACACCCAAAACCTCCATTGATTATCTTCTTGAAAAGGAAAACGACACCCAAAACCTCCATTGATTATCTTCTTGAAAAGGAAAACGACACCCAAAACCTCCATTGCTAATCTTTTTGAAGAGGAAAACGACACCCAAAACTTCCATTGCTTATCTTCTTGAAAAGGAAAACCACACCCAAAACCTCCATTGGAAATCTTCTTGAAAAGGAAAACGACACCCAAAACCTCCATTGCTAATCTTCTTATGCTACTGAGGGTAACAGATGATCCAAAGAGAGGCAAAAGGAAATATTTCAATATTTTATCTTTATACGTGATGAGCCGTTACACTTCTGCTCATCTTCGCGTCTTGCTTGTGAGTTTGAAAAAACAAATAAAAACTAAATCCTGCAAAATGGAACTAAAAAATAAATAATATACTTAATATTTGTTTATTTTTCGCCATATATTTTAACACATGCACCAAAATAAAAGAATAAATAGTAATAATGTAGTTATGATTAGGGTTGGGCGTTCGGTCGGATCGGTTTATGATATTCGGTTCGATTTTTTGATTTTCGATTTGGTGAAAATGTAAATCAAAACCAAATTGAAATAAGTTTGATTTTGCTCGATTTTCACAATTTTGGTTCGGTTTGTTTTTTTTCAGTTTATGAGATTACATTAGATATGATGTTATGAACAAATTCACCTCCTTGTAAAATTGCAAATAAGGTGTGATTTGATCTCTGATAGAATGTACACAATAATTACATGATTTTTTAAATTTTAGGACCTCATTACTTGTTATACATCTTCAGATTTAGATGTTATACACTCATGTTCAGTTAAAACATTTCCAAATAAGCATACAAGGTCTCTGTCTCTGAATGTGAGAGACGAGAGTGGTCGACAAGTGGTTTGTGCGAGTCATGACGACAACGACAACGATGGCGACGACCTATGGTGTGCATACGTCATGATAACAACGATGGATAACAGAGATGAGTGGATTGTGGAGAGGTTAAATGTTAAGACTTAGGGATTTCAATTTTTATTTTGGATTAATTTTAAATTGGGTTAATTTTAATGGGTTGTGGGCAGTAGCCATTTGGGGAGTGGGATGTAGGCGTCCAGGGCTTAAGGCATGAGTTCATGTGAGTAAATTACATTTTGTTTTTTTGGTTTAACCGAATTAAATTATTAAAAAATCAAAAATCGAATCGAAAAAGGTAAAATTTCAATATTTTAAATTGAAACCGACCGATTAAATTGAAATTGAAATTTAAAAAAATTCAGTTCGATCATTTTTTTCTATTTGAACCGAAATATGTCAAGCCCTAGTGATGATGTACAATAACTTATTGTACATATATTAGTGATGAAAACTGGAATAAATACGAAATTATACTAGATGTCCCTCAAAGTGTGTCATCTTGATTTTTTGTCTCTCGTAGAAAAAATCTTCAAGACTAGTAATTTTTCTTCAGTATCTCTTTTGAACTTGCCAGCAAAACTTACTTTAGCATTTTAACCAAACAGGCATTTAAATACCTCTTAACAACTTTCAAGTTAATTAAATTACACCCTAAGGGGTGACGTGACAGAGTGAGTTGACTCACTCTCCTAAATGTGCGTGAAGATATTAAAAAAAATTATAAAATCATATACATGTCATTTTCTATAGGTCAATATATAATTAGTATTTTAAATATTATTTTATTGATATATTAACTTTTTTTAAAATATGAGAATTTTTTTGATGGCCCAAAAAAAATTAAATTTTTTTTTCCTTTATTTTGTTGTCTTTCCCAATATAGCTTCTTCTCCATTGAAGCATCACCACTTCCTTCCTCTTCAGCTTTGTTCACTACTTCCATTTCACCAATTTGAGGTGGGGGAGAGGGGAGGGATTCGAAGAAGAAAATATGGTATTGTAGTAGTACTTATCTAAAGTTATTTATTATTTTTTTTGAATTTTTTGAATGATCCGTTTTTTTTAATTCTCACAAGGCAGATTCAAAGAGGGGAAAGGGAGGGCAGGGGAGAGGAGGAATTCGAAGAAGATAATGTTGTATTGTAATGGTTCTTCTCTAAAGCTATTTTAAAAAAATAAATTGTGAAGAGGCAGAAAAAAGAGCAGTGAAGGGATAGAAATGATGAAGAAGAAAGAAGTGAGGAGGAGGGGAAATAAAAATGGGTCTTTGATTTTAGAAAATGTATTTTTAATTAATTAATTAATTAATTAGTGTAACTTAATTTTAAAAAGTGTTAAAGAAAATAATGGTGAATAAACAAAAAGAAAGAAATAAAAGTAATGACGTGGTGGTGACATGGCTATGTTGTGGCGATTACATGGCTATGATGTGGCAGGTGAGAGTGGTATTATATTCATTTCAAAGTTGTTAAGAGGTATCTAAATGCATGTGTAGTTAAAGTTCTAAGGTAAATTTTGTTGCCAAGTTCACAGGTGATTTGATGTGTTTTTTTTTATTATTATTTATGTATAGAACAAATATAATTTTGTCCCTCAATACCTCAAATGTTTTTAAACAACCTCCATGTTCAATTGTCTTTCACCATTTTTTCTTCTTTTTTTCATTCTTGAGTTTTTTTATTTTTCTTTTATTTATAAATTTTTTCTTTTTTTTTCCTAACTCTTATTATTTTTTGCTAATGAATTGAAAGTTGAGTAGTCTTCTTTCTTTAATGTAATGATCCTTCTAGTCATTTTGTAAATTTTACTTGTTTTCTATAGCTTAGCCCTGCTTACAACAGTTTTCATGGATAATTTATAACTTGCGGGAGTAAGTGACATGATTTTCAAAATATTTTTTTTGTTTTTAATAAATAGAAGGGAAAAAGAGAAAGACTTATGCCAGTCATTCTATTTGCCTTGCCCGCCCGCCGGCCTGCCTACCCAGTATAGCTTCTTCTCCATTGAAGCATCACCACTTCCTTCATCTTCAACTTTGTTCACTACTTCCATTTCACCAATCCTTTAGTAATCCATAAAATCCAACACCAATATCTTTATTGACGTCAATTTCACAAATATAACAATTTACATAACTTTTGAGTGACCCGTTTTTATTTTTATTTTAATTTCCACTAGACAAATTCGAGGTGGGGGAGAGGGGAGGGATTCGAAGAAGAAAATATGGTATTGTAGTAGTTCTTCTCTAAAGTGATTTAATTTTTTTTTGAATTTTTTTAGTGATCCGTTTTAATTTTTTTTAATTCTCACAAGGCAGATCCAAAGAGGGGAAAGGGAGGGGAGGGGAGGGGAGGAGGAATTCGAAGAAGATAATGTTGTATTGTAATGGTTCTTCTCTAAAGCTATTTTTTTAAAATATTGTGAAGAGGCAGAAAAAAGAGCAGTGAAGGGATAGAAATGATGAAGAAGAAAGAAGTGAGGGGGAGGGGAAATAAAAATGGGTCTTTGATTTAGAAAATGTATTTTTAATTAATCAATTAATTAGTGTAACTTAATTTTAAAAAGAGTTAAAGAAAAAAATGGTGAATAAACAAAAAAGAAATAAATAAAAGTAATGATGTGGTGGTGACATGGCTATGTTGTAGCGCTTACATGGCTATGATGTGGCAGGTGAGAGTTGTATCATGTCTATATTATCATATTATAAGTAATCGTGAAAATCTATTTTTGAAATAGTGGATTTGACATCAAAACTAATAATTTAATGAACTACGTTAATGCTCATTGTTTTAATAGGTGCTAATTGTTCCTTATCAGAGTTTAAAAATCATAGTTTAAAAGTGAGAGGAAACCTTTTATTTATAGCTAACAAATAGTAGTATTAATAGGTGCTAATTGTTCGTTATCAGAAAAGTTACAACCTTTCATAAAAGTCTCTTCTCATCGGAAAAATCACAACCTTTTGCAAAAGTCACAACTCATCGGAAAAGGCACAACCCTTCGAAAAAGTCACAACCCTTTGAAAAAAATCACAACCTATCAGAAAAGTCACAACTCATCGAAAATGTCAAACATAAAATTTTCTCAAATTAAAATGAACACAAAATAATAGGAAAAAAATATATGGAGCGATACATAACCAATGAAGAAGGAAGACGAAAATATATGTTCATGCTATATTCACTTTAGAGTTCTATTTGATTAAAATCTCTTGTCACGAACACTTTACATTCTTCATTCACTTTTACTTACATATCTATTGAAAATAATTATTATCATGTCTTCTATATTATCATATTATAAGTAATAGTGAAAATCTATTTTTGAAATAGTGAATTTAACATCAAAACTAATAATTCAACGAACTACGTTAATGCTCACTCTTTTAGCCAAATCAGAAAGAAACTACTTCATTTGAGGGTAAAAAATAAAAAATAAAAAACCAAAGAAGAAATATCATACCCAAATCATGTGACTTTATTCATATTTTTTTATTATTATTGTCTTTCCCACAACATTTCCTCACTGTTAACTCATGAAAATCGTAAGAAAAAATACGAGTGTCAATTTATGAATGATTTGCTACAATTTGTTCACCAACTCCATCTTATGTGGTACCTCGGATTTCATTGAATTTTGAACTTAATCAACTATTACAAATAACCCTGAGATTTTTTTAAGAAGTAGAAGAGTAGAAAAGTTTAAAAAAATTGTAGTTTAAAAGTGAGAGGAAACCCTCTATTTATAGCTAACGAATAGTAGTATTACCTGCTAATTGTTCCTTATCAGAAAAGTTACATCCTTTCATAAAAGTCACTGCTCATCAGAAAAATCACAACCTTTTGCAAAAGTCATAACTCATCGGAAAAGGCACAACCCTTCGAAAAAGTCACAACCCTTTGAAAAAAATCACAACTTTCAGAAAAGTCATAACTCTTAAAAAATGTCAAACATAAAATTTTCTCAAATTAAAATGAACACAAAATAATAGAAAAAAAAATGGAGCGATACATAGCCAATGAAGAAGGAAGACTAAAATATATGTTCGTGTTGTATTCACTTTAGAGTTCTATTTGATTAAAATCTCTTGTTACCAACACTTTACAATCTTCGTTCACTTTTCCTTACATATCTATTGAAAATAATAATTATTATGTCTATATTATCATATTATAAGTAAAAGTGAAAATCTATTTTTGAAATAGTGGATTTAACATCAAAACTAATGATTCAATGGACTATGTTGATGCTCGGTGTTTTAGCAAAATCAGAAAGAAATTGCTTCATTTAAGGGTAAAAAAAACAAATAAAAAACCAAAGAAGAAATATCTTACACAAATTTTATGACTTAATTTATATTTGTTTATTATTATTGTCTTTCCCACAATATTTCGTTATTGTTAACTCATGGAAATCGTAAGAAAATATACGAGGTGAATTTATGAATGATTTGCTACAATTTGTTCACCAACTCTTCCTTATCTTGTACCTTGAATTTCGTTAAATTTTTAACTTCATTAACTGTTACAAATAACCCTTGGATTTTTTAAGAAGAAGAAGAAGAGTAGAAAAAAAAATTGTAGTTTAAAAGTGAGAGGAAACCTGTAACAGCCCGTATTAAGCATATGCTAGTGCTATTCATATGATACTTGACATAGCCTTATAGTATGGGTGAGGGACTGTGCTTCTTATATGATTAGTGTTGGTTTAAACTAGCTTGGAAGGTGATGTAACGCCTTGCACGTTTCATCATGTGTACTGTAAGTTAACTCCTACGGAAGTATTTACACTAGAAGTAGTAAGGTAGTAATTGAGCTTAAAGTTGAAAGTTAAGTGCTAAGTTGAAGAAAAAGGGATTAATATTTAGAAAATGGAATAAAATAAGTGAGTTTGCTTGTTTGACTTAGCTAAGCTTGTAGGTGCATCACCTACTTTGACTTATTCACCCGTCCAAAGGACCAAGTAGGTGCATCACCTACTAAGACTCTTTTTTTTGTTGTTTTTTTTACCATGTAATTGGGCCAAGTGCACTACCACATACTTGCATTAATTTGGCCCAAAGAATGAGGGAAAATGGACAGCCAAAGCCCAATAGTCTTAAGTCCAAACAGGCCCAAGTAGGTGGGTCACCTACTTGACAATATATGGCCTAAAATTGGTCAAGAAAGTCGTCCATTACACATCCCTTTTAAAGGGATAAAGATCAAATCTTTTGCTCCATTTTTCACTTGCAAAATTTTCAGATTTCTTAAGTTTCTCTAAGGTCTCTCTTGGCTTCAATCAGCAGCCCCAAAACACCCTGGGTTCTTGAGTATTATCTCCCTTTTCAAGTAAAAGTTTGAGGGAGAGTTTTAGTTCTTGAAGTACAAGTTTAGAGGATAAATTTTCAGAAACTAAGGTAAGACTACTTCCCATTCTTGCCTCTTTTTAAATACAAGTTTGGGGTGGAGAAGGGGGGCAGTTTGAGTATCTTGGCAAAGGATGTATGAGGTTGTATTAATGTATAGAAGAAGGGTGTAGTGGTTCACCATTTGTGTAAGGGTTGTATGGGCCTGTTTTCCGTCAAGTGTTTAACTACTATTTTTTTTTTGGGCCTTAATGTGATTAGCTGCTAACATCAGCTTAATCATGACTTATATTGTAGATTAGCACCCAAGACGAGAGGCTAAATCGTGACAGTTGTATTAGTCAAAAAATAAGGTATGTAAGGCTATTCGATTCTATATTCTTTGGCATGAACTCTGCTTGTGTCACTACCAACAAGTGAGCTTCCTAAGTGCTCTTTCAAGTAAAAGACAAATAGTGGCAGCGTACAATCCCAACCACAGGTAACAATATTTTCCCTCTCCTTAGTGTGTCGAATTGCTTCAATATATGTGCATCTTTACTTTTCCAAGTATTGGTATGAGAAAGGGTAATTGCAGCTGTAGCTTTGTGATTCCTCCTATCAATCAAATGAGGTCCATTGTGTCATTTGAGCTCTTATGTAATTCATTAGTGTTACATTTCCGTCTTGTGTTATTATTCTTGCCCTAAGTGCATATTCACATGTTTCCTACTTGATCCCTTTGTTCGACGCTCAAAAATAATTATGACCACCAAAGTAACAATCTCAAAGATTAAAGAAACTATATGAAGCGGTATATGTGTAAGGGTGGCAGCCTAGGGGCGAAAGCCTAGCATAGGTCGATCCCAAATTTATATAGTTGAGGACAGCATCCTAGGGGTTAAAATGCCTAGCATGGGTCATCCTCTTTTACCACTGATCAGTTGGTTATTTGTATCACATGTTTTACAGAGATGACAATATAAAGGAAAATTACAGAAAATAATATAATGTACATGATCCCAAAACAGCAACAAGGGTGGTCTTTTAATCTGATCTATGTATTTACATATTGATACTTGATTTCAATCGAGCTCTTGTTTACGCCACAGGTACTCCAGCTAGTAGACCTCCTTAGTAGGAGCACAGGACACTCAGCTGCTATTGGTGAGCTCCAAGTTGATTCGGGGCTTAACCGAGTCTTTGGCATTTATTTTGTTACCGTATAGCAGTTAAGGGTAAGGCGGGGCCTTGTCCCGACCTAAACTAAGGTTGTCTATCTTGTAGAGGCTTTGTAGACTAATGTATAAAGTTTGGTTGTGTCTTGTCTCTTAACAATTGTGGCCTCAACGACCAAGTGTTGTACATAAGTTTTGGGCCTGTCTACGTCGGTCTCTTATCACTATAGTGCATATAAGCTTGTCATAGCTTCATAGTTATCATAGTTAAATGTATGGTAAGCACAAGTTACATGTTGGTTCTCTCTAGCCTTTGGGGTTCGAGTGCCTGTCCGTCTTAATTGGATTTGAGGCGTGACAAAACCCTCTATTTATTTCTAACAAATAGTAATATTAATAGGTGCTAATTGTTCCTTATAAGAAAAGTTACAACCTTTCGTAAAAGTCACTGCTCATCGTAAAAATCACAATGTTTTGCAAAAGTCACAACTTATCAAAAAAGGCACAACCCTTCGAAAAAGTCACAACCCTTTGAAAAAAATCACAACCTGTCTGAAAAGTCATAACTCATCAAAAATGTCAAACATAAAATGTTCTCAAATTAAAATGAACAGAAAATAATAGGAAAAAATATATATGGAACGATACATAGCTAATGAAGAAGGAAGAAGAAAATATATGTTCATGCTATATTCACTATAGAGTTCCATTTGATTAAAATCTCTTGTCACCAATACTTTACTTTCTTCGTTCATTTTTACTTACATATCTATTAAAAACTTATAATTATCATGTCTATATTATCATATTATAGGTAATAAAATCTATTTTTGAAATAGTGGATTTAACATCAAACTAATGATTCAATTCACATTGATGCTCCTTGTTTTAGCAAAATCAAAAAGAAACTGCTTAATTTGAGGGTAAAAAAAAATAAAAAATAAAAAACCAAAGAAGAAATATCATACCCAAATCATGTGACTTTATTCATATTTATTTATTATTATTGTCTTTACCACTACATTTTGTCACTGTTAACTCATGGAAATTGTAACAAAAAATACAAGTGTGAATTTATGAATGATTTGCTACAATTTGTTCACCAGCTCTTTCTTACGTGGTACCTCAAATTTCGTTGAATTTTGAACTTCTTCAAATGTTACAAATAACCGTGAGATTTTTTAAGAAGAAGAAGAAGAGTAGAAAACTTTAAAAAACTGTAGTTTAAAAGTGAGAGGAAACCCTCTATTTATAGCTAACAAATAGTAGTATTAATATGTTCTAATTGATCCTTATCAGAAAAGTTACAACCTTTTGTAAAAGTCAATGCTCATCGGAAAAATCACAATCTTTTGCAAATGTCACAACTCATCTGAAAAGGAACAACTCTTCGGAAAAGTCACAACCCTTTGAAAATATCACAACCTTTCGGAAAAGTCAGAACTCATCGAAAATGTCAAAACCCGTCAAAAAGTCTCATCGGAAAAGGCACAACCCTTTAGAAAAGTCACAACTCTTTGAAAAAATCACAACCTTTCGAAAAAGTCAGAACTCATCGAAAATGTCAAAACCTGTCAAAAAGTTGAAACCCTTTGGAAAAGTCACATTTCTTTGAGAAAATCACAACCTTTTAAAATGAAAGGGTATTTATATTTAATATAATACAAATAATTAAATTAATAAATAAAACAAATTGAGTATTTTTAATTACGGGTATTATAGTAATTCAACATTCATTTTAGGAGTTCATACTTTTAAGGTAGTATAGATATTATATTAAAAGCACACACATTTTCACATTTAACGGTTGTGAAATTTCCAAAGATTTATAATTTTTCCGATTAGTTGTGACATTTTCAAAGTGTTGTGACTTTTCTACAAGGTTGTGACTTTTCCGAAGAGTTGTGACTTTTTTGAAGGGTTGTGACTTTCCAAAGAGTTATGAATTTTCGATGAGTTGTGACATTTTTTAAGGGTTGTGACTTTTTTTTTTGATAAGGCACAATAAGCATTTTTCATACACTACCCTTTGTTGGCTATAAAAAGAGGGGTTTTCTCAAATTTTTGAACTACAATTTTTTAATGCTTTTCATTGATCTTCATCTTAAAACACTCAATATAGTATATTTTCTATTATATTAAAAGAATTCACCATTTTACATTGAATGGTTACGACTTTTCCAAAGACTTGTGACTTTTTCAATGAGTTGTGACCTTTTCGAAAGGTTGTAACTTTTATGATAAGAAACAATATGTGTATGCTCATACTACCCTTTGTTAACTATAAATAGAGGAGTTTCCTCACATTTTTAAACTACAATTTTTTTATGTTTAGATTCTTCTCTTAATAAAAACTCAAGTTTGATTTACAAACGTTGACAATTTCAAAGTTCACTGAAACTTGATCACTTCCTAACATGAATGTTAAAATTAATATAATACTTTTACTAAAAACATTCAATTTAGTATATATTCTATATTTTATATCAATATTTATTTATATTATATTACATTGAAAGTAAGAACTCCAACGATACAATAATAACTAAGTAATACACTTTGGAGGAGGGAGGATAAAGTATATTTAAGAGGTGTAACAAATAGATTTTAAGAGTTGCTAGCTAGCTTTCAGTAGTAATTATAAGAAAATTTACATTCACTATTCATAGGAACTTATACTTTATCATTCATTTTATAATTGTTTACTTAATTTTTTTATTTAATAATATTCACATTATTTTTCAAAATTGCATACATGGTTTGATATTCACGTGTAGTGCACTTGAGTCAAAACTAGTATATATATATATATATATATATATAAAGTGCGAGGTTTAGCAATGCAAGAAATTCCATACATGTGACAAAAAAAAACATCAACAAAAATAATTGTTGAAGGAAGAAGTGGAACTCTGTATAAAGTTAAAGATCAATAAGGGTGAGTAGATATAAATGCTTAGTTGTTGACCAAGAAAGAAAGAAATGAGAGTCTTTGGGCATTACTTAAGCTAAGTCAAACTTGAAAGTTGGGACGAATATTATATGACTACCTAGTGATTTACAAGTGTAAAGACCCGTGGGTTCATTTTGGGAACTAGAGCTTCTTATTTAGTAAAAGTCTCTTTCGGTAGATTCTAAATGGATTTAATGGGACTAATTGTTTATTGGAGTAATTTAAATGATGAGTAATATTAAATAATTAATTTTTTTTGTTAATAGTTAATGGGTCAAGTCTAATATTTATTTAATACCTTATACCACTTGGCCCATGTAATAATCCGTTAGGTCATTTTGAGAACTTGGACTATTTTGACTCTTTCCGTAAAATTTTAGATGAAAATTTTGAACAATTCGGTGACTACACTTATTTAATTGTCAGAAAATTTTTAATTATTAATTTAATTAGAAAGTAATGGGCCAAGTCTGAAATCTATCCTATACCCTTTACCACTTGGCACATAAAATTAAATTTAGTGGGTTTTGCCACTTAAAATACCTAATTAGTTTATTTGGAAAAGGAAAAGAATTGTGGTAGAAAACTTCCCTCTGCAGACGAACGAGAGAAGAAGAGAAAACAAAATAAAACCATACTTCGAACTTCAGGTAAGCAAACAATTAGTGCACATTTATAATTTTTCTATAGCTTGCTATGTATATGAAATATATGGCGTTCTATTTAAATTGGGTGGACAAGGAATTGAAATTGTTTTCTCTAATTACGCTGCCACGAGTGGAGGAATAAATTGAGGAGTACTTGTGATAGTTGAATGTAAGGGTAATATTTAGGTAATGATAATTTAGTAATTAGGATATAATGAGTGCGTGTGGGGATAATCATTGACAGAAAAGGATGTCTGCATAAATGGAACATGTATATAGTTCCATTAGTTATTATTTTATCTTATTTCGTGGGTAAGGTTACAAGTGAGTAGCTATTGGCTTAAAATTTTGAATTTTCATATAGTTATTACTCTTTGAAGTTTTAATATGTGGATATAGGTAACAAATTTTTGGTGGTATTGTATTATATGAATATCATTAGATTCATGATATTTGGGGCTTAACTCTAGGCTTGAAATTTAACAAATATGTGTTTGACATATCAGTTGACACCAAAATTAGGAGTTTGATTATAGATTAGTGTAAGTTTGGGTCTAGGCTAGACATATATTAATATGGGTGTCTACAGACTCATTTGTTTAAGAATATTTCATATTTGATAGATTCAAAACGTTCGAAAGCTTTGCGAAAGGGGAAGGAAAAATCTTAAGGATTCATGGCACGTGTTCGACATTCAAGGTATGTTAAGACTTTCAGACTTCGTTGAAGGACATTTTTCTAATTAAAGATTAAAAATGAAATACACCATGGGTAAGGGAAAAAGATAGGGTCTCGTACCAATGGTGTGATGGGCATTGGTACGAGTACATGTGTTATAAAGGGAAAGCTTTCGAGAATGCCAAAGCACATGGGCATTAGCTGATGTATTGTTGATTTCTTCTATGTGATTGTGTTTTTTTTTTGGACCCGTAAGTTTGTTATAGCTGAGGTGATTACATATCATATTGATATTTGATTGATTGAGATGCATCATCATCCCTTTTCATTAATATTATATTGTGCACATGTATTGACATGAGACTGAGTATAAGTTAGGCAAGTGGAGATCGTCCGTGCAGAAATTGTTAGATTTTATGATAGTGCATTGAGATCGTCTGCACGGAAACGTGAAGATCATCCGTGTCGGTATATGAAACTCGCAAGTTAGATTTTATGATAATGTGTTGAGATCGTCCGCACAGACATGTGGAGATCGTTCATGTCGGTATATGGAACTCGCGAGTCCCCCATGGATCCGATGTATTTTCGAGGATATCATGGATATACAGTTTTTCTTCTTCTTCTTCGGTATATGGAACTCGCGAGTCCCCCATGGGTCCGATGTATTTCCGAGGATATCATAGAGATACAATTCTTCTTCTTCTTCTTCTTCTTCTTCTTCTTCCTCTTCCTCTTCCTCTTCCTCCTCCTTTTCCTCTTCCTTTTCCTCTTCCTCTTCTTTTTATGAGAGGATTTTTTTAGAGGGAGTTGGGTTTTTTTTGGAGATTTAGAAATAATGATTTGGAATTACTTAATTAAGGGTCTAAAGTCTTTATATAGGTGGTCTAAATTAGGGTAAAACGACACCACTTAATCCCTAATTAATTCTGGAAAGTTCCACTTACCCCTCACTTAACCGCCTAAGACCAACACACTGCCTCACCCATAAGACCACGCCCACGGCTCATGGGTGGACCCATGGGGCGTGCTGGACAATCATTAGTTATGGTCTGTGGGTCTTCATTTAGGCCCTTGACCCACGAAGCCAACCACGTGGGGTGGACCCATCCACAAGGCGTGAGTCCTGCCCGTGGTTACTGCCTTAGGCACATTTCGTGGAGGGCTCATCCACGCTGCCCACCTACGGGCGTGGTTCCATTCACGGGGCGTGGGTGGCACTGGTTTGGGCAGTTCTAGGGTCTTCCTCAATGACCCATGGTTGGTCCTTGGGTGATAAAGATCAAGAAAGGGAAGGAATAAAGAAAGAAAGGATATGTGGATTAATACTCAAGTTATTGAAATTATGGGCAACAAGGGACTAAAACCTTCACCTCCCAATTGACTTCAACAACCTAAATTCAACCCAAGGAAGAATAATCAAATGAAACCAAGAATCATAAAGGGGGTAACACTTTGATTAATCAAACACAAGAAGTTAACGAGCAATCCCAAGAGTTCACCCTAATTACTCACTAATTACTCACTAAGAAGAATATATAATTTGAGAGTCAATATTCAATATAGTCTAAGTCCTCCCAAAATAAAAGAGACTACTATTTATACTAAAAAAATAAACAAGACACTTTTTGACAATTTTACCCTTAATGAGATAAGGGCCTTGTTTGGTTGCCTTCTTTTGTGAATTCTTGAACTCATGAAATGGTCATTTGCACACATGGACTCTTTCCGCCTTCCTTCTCATTTTGATGTACCTTACACACATTGTATGTCTTTTTTTGGTGACCTTCAAGCTCCTCTAATGCTTCCCTTTTCATGAACATTGCTTGTTGGCCTTCGAGATCCTTTGGTTGACTCCGTGGGAATGGTCTTGAGGGGTATATGCCACTCATGTTAGTGTCATCCATGCTGCCCATGTTATCATCCTCCCCTTCTTGAAAATGATTCGTCCTCGAATCCAAAGGATCACCTACAACACAAGGAGATAAATCACTAACATTGAAAACATTATGAACATTATACTCACTTGGTAGGTCAATCATGTAAGCATTGTCATTGATTCTCTTGAGTACTTTGAACGGTCCATCCCCTCTTGGGCTTAGCTTCCCTTTTCGTACTTGTGGAAACCTCTTATTTTGGAAATGCACCCACACCCAATCATCTGGATTGAAGATCACTTCCTTTCTCCCTCGATTCTTTCTAATGGCCACTTTTGAATTGTTCTTTTCAATGGCCTCTTTGACCTTGGCATGAATGTTCATCATCTCCTTTGCCCTTTTCTTAGCATCTAGGCTCACAACAACATCGCTAGACAAAGGAATCATGGTTAATGGAAACAAAGGTTTAAAACCATAACATGCCTCAAATGGAGACATTCCAATAGAGGAGTGGAAAGACCGATTATATGCAAATTCAATCAAGGGTAAACGGTCTTCCCAAGTAGTTGGGGTTCCTCTAATCATGCATCGAAGCATGCTTCCAAGAGTCCAGTTGACTACTTCGGTTTGTCCATCCGTTTGAGGATGGCAAGAAGTAGAGAACATAAGTTTGGTACCAAGTGTACCCCATAGACTCTTCCAAAAATGACTAAGAAACTTGGAGTCCCTATCACTAACAATAGTTTGAGGGACTCCATGCAATTTAAGCATATTGATAACAAATAAAGATGCTATATGGGATGCATCATCACATTTATGGCATGGAATAAAATGAGCCATTTTAGAAAATCTATCCACTACCAAAGATGCTATATGGGATGCATCATCACATTTATGGCATGGAATAAAATGAGCCATTTTAGAAAATCTATCTACTACCACAAATATACTATCATGTCCTCTTTTAGTCCTAGGAAGTCCCAACACAAAGTCCATAGAAATATCCATCCACGGACCATTTGGAGTAGGAAGATGAGTATACTTACCTTGGGGCCTAGTCGAGGATTTGGCTTGCTTGCATTCTAGACATTGTCCACAAATCCTCTCCACATCATGCTTCATCTTGGGCCAAAAGAACTGCTCCTTAAGAATATCAAGTGGTTTTGGTGCCCCAAAGTGTCCCATCAAACCACCACTATGAGCCTTCTTGACAAATAACTCTCTCCATGAGCTCATGGGCACACATGCTCGACCATTTTTGAACAAGAAACCATCAACCAATTGGTACCTATCAACTCGCTTCCCTTGACTAAGATTATCAAAGGTATCTTTGAAGTTGGAATCCATAGAATAGAATCCCTTTAAGCTTTCAAACCCCATCATTCTAGAAACCAAGGTATTGACCAATACAAACCTTCTTGATAGAGCATCCGCTACCACATTCTCCTTGCCTTGCTTGTAGTTGATCATATATGGAAAGGTTTCAATGAATTCAACCCACTTAGCATGCCACTGGTTCAACTTGGATTGCCCCTTAAGATGCTTCAAGGACTCATGATCGGTCCTTATCACAAACTCTTTGTGCCACAAGTAGTGTTGCCAATGAGCCAACACTCGCACAAGTGCATACAATTCTTTGTCCTAAGTTGAGTACTTGAGTGTAGCTCCCTTTAACTTTTCACTAAAGAAAGCTAATGGTTTTCCTTCTTGCATTAACACACCACCTATATCAACACCTGAAGCATCACATTCAATTTCAAAGGCCTTGTCAAAGTTTGGGTAGTTGGAGTAAGGGTGCAAAACTCAACATCAATTTCAAGTCTTGATCAGTTCGGTCAAAAGAGCAGCAATTGAACTAAAGCCCTTCACAAATCGTCGATAAAAACTTGCTAACCCATGAAAACTTCTTACCTCAGTTGCACTGGTTGGGGTTGGCCAAGTCTTGATGGACTCCACCTTCTTGTCATCGACCTCATTCCCATTTGCACTAACCACAAAACCCAAAAACACAACTTTATCAACATAAAATGAACATTTCTTGAAATTAGCAAAGAGACGCTCTCGTAATAGGACATCAAACACTTGTCTCAAATGGGATACATGTTCCTCAATTGTCTTACTATACACAAGTATGTCATCAAAATACACCACAACAAACCTATTGATGAAAGGTTTGAGAACATAGTTCATCAATCTCATGAAAGTGCTTGGGGAATTCGTCAATCCAAATGGCGCCATTCATACAGCCCAAACTTTGTCTTGAAGGCCGTCTTCCACTCATCACCCGGTTTCATACGAATTTGATGATACCCAATTCGAAGGTCAATCTTGGAGACAATAATAGAACCACATAGCTCATCAAGCATATCATTAAGTCGAGGAATGGGATGTCGATACTTCACCGTGATTTTATTTACGGCTCTATAATCAATACACATTCTCCAAGTGCCATCCTTTTTAGGAACAAGAATTACCGGTATGGCACAAGGACTTAGGCTTTTTTTGATCAACCCCTTCTCAAAAAGCTCTTCTACTTGCCTTGATAGCTCTGTGGTTTATACCGGGTTACTCCTATAAGCTGGACAATTAGGGATTTGTGAACCCGGTATAAAATCTATTTGGTGCTCGATTCCCCTCAAGGGTGGTAATCCAGCGGGCATCTCATTTGGAAATAGCTCATCATAGCCCTGCAAAAGAGAAGAAATAATACTAGGCAAAGTGTTAGTATCTTGGTTAGCATGTAACAAAAGGTTGGTGTTGACAAGGCACATTAGAAAGCATTCCTCATCCACACCCTTTAAACACTTGCTTGGCTTTGCTATCATGTACATGTTCTTATTATTTTTAACCAAGGCAGTCCCCTCCTTTGGAACGATGGTGGAACTTTCATCTTCACCTTTTGCTGCCTCGTCTTTTATTCTCTCCCGAAGCTCTTTCATAGCCCGATAGTCCTCACTCACTTGATATGGAGTGAGAGGTGCAAGCACATACTTTTTACCTTCAATCACAAAAGTGTATTTGTTGGATCTCCCTTGGTGCACAACATCTCTATCAAATTGCCAAGGTCTCCCAAACAGTAGGTGACATGCCAACATGGGAACCACATCACAAACCAATTCTTCATTGTACTTTCCCACACTAAACAAAATACTTGCTTGTTTGAGGACCTTCATCTCTCCACTCTCATTGAGCCATTGTAGCTTATAAGGATTGAGATGCTTGCTGGTTTGTATTTTCATACACTCTACCAAGGAACTACCCACCACATTGGTGCAACTTCCGCTATCAATGATTAAAGAACACACTTTATCTTGGATTTTGCACCTAGCATGAAATAGATTCGCCCTTTGGTCAAGTTCTTCTTTTGCAAGGGCTCCCATAATTCTTCTCACAACACATGAAAGATTGACATTCATGTTCAAGTCTTCATCATGATCAAGCAAAGACTTTCCCTTCTCCATGAAGCAAGAAAAATTCACCCTCTCATCCAACCTTTCTTCTTCATCCCCTGAAGCACCTTCCTTTTCTTCACCCCTGTCTCCCTTTCCCTCATTTTTTTCTTCACCCTCATCTTCATCTTCAGTCTTATATCCATCACGAAGAGAAATAATTGTTTTCCTATTTGGACACTCACTAGCAACATGTCCCCTCCCTTGACATCTAAAGCATTGAACTGTAGAAGGTCGAGGAAAGTTAGGTTTAACATAGTTACCTCCTTGTGGTTGCTCACTTGCCTTGGATTTGTAATCAAGCTTGACTTGGGCAGCTTGACCTCCATCTTTAGGTTGCTCCCTAGAGGATGTCGTCTTCCAATTATCTCTACCTTTGCTCCATGTGGAAGTTAAAGAACTTTTGGCCTTGTATGATTTTTCTTCTTTCAAATCTACTTCTACCTTTGAGGCATCATGGAAAGTCGCTTCAAGAGTCTCATAGTGCTTAAGCTTCAAGGGCTTCAAGATATCATACCTCAAGTTTGCCACGAAACGTATTACCGTACACTCTATATTCTCTTTAATTTTAGACTTCATCCGCAAGTTCTCAAACTCATCATAATATTCTTCTACACTTTTGGTACCTTGCCTCAACATGTACACCTTCTTGAGCACCTCTTGGTAGTAGTTTGGAGTCAAGTATCTCAACTCCATAAGTGCAATCAACTCTTGCCAAGTAGGTATCTCGTAGTCATAATGGCTCTCCCTTTCCCTCCTCTTGGACTCCCACCAAGTTGATGCGTACGTGAGAGCATACTTCGCCTTTAAAGTTTCTGAGATATTATTTGTGAGAAAAATTCGCTCATTTTGAATTTTCCATTCCAAGAACTCATCGGGGTCACTACTTCCTTTGAACCTTGGAAGTGTGATCTTGATAGTATTCAAGCTCCTATCTTGATGATCATTCCTCTCCCTAAAACTATTTCCTCTATTTACCATCATATCGCCTCTATATCCCATCCTATCTTCTCTATTTCCATATTCTTGATCTCTCATGCCTTGGTCCCACCCCAAGTCCCGAGGTCGTACTCCTCCTCTTTGTACTCCATTTCCATCCCTACCCCATGCTCCCAAATCTCATCATTATTGAACTCCTCATGAATTTCATAATAGAGAGGATTTTGGTATTGGTAGTCTTAGTAGGGCATTTGTGGTGCATTTTGTGGATGTGATGTGTAGGGTTCATGAAAAGATGCATTTGAAGCATTTCGAAATGGTGTTTGGTATTGAACTTGGTTTGCCACAAAAGGAAGATTTTCCTGTGGCGGGTGATAGGGTGGTGGATTTGGATGTGGCGTAGGCTATCTTAGGTGGTTTGGAGAGTTGGGAGTTTGGAAAGTAGGGCGTTGGTAGTTTCGGGTTTGGCTTTGTAGAGGAGAACATAGATTATAAGCTTGTCCCGAAGCAAGGGTGGTGGAATGCATCAATGCCCTCCTTATCTCATCATATTTGGGTTGAATTGCTTTCCTTCTATTCTCATTTTCCACTCGTACCAATCTTTCCTCCGTACCTCCCATTCTTCCATCCATTTCCGCTACTTGCTTAGAGATGTTGGCGAGAACCTCCATGATGTTCGTTGAACCCTCCCCAATTGGACTTGTATTAGACATGATACCTACAAAACTCAACAAACAAGGTTAGTAGAAAAGCCTCACGTCACTCGTATTTAACTCTCAACTCACCTTCTATGGCGTCGTCTCAAAATTGATAGTGAACTAACTCCATTCAATCAACTCAAGATCACCTATCCTTTGTGATGGAGTGGATTCTTGTGACTCTTGAAAGAAGGACGGCCCAAAAAAAACTAATGGACTTGAATCAAGAAGGTTATCAACGAATTAAGATGAGAAAAGTAGAATAAAGAAGCACCAAAAGATTCGGACTCAAAATAAACCAAGTAACAAAAGTAGAAGAATTACTTCTTGTTACTTAATTTGAAGGATCAAAGAAATGATTTGATGATAAAACCTAGTTAACAAGTAATCAAAGATGTTAATTAATTTTTAAATAGTTGAAAATTAGAAGAAAAATGAGTTTAGAAGAAGAAGAAGTGAATTTGGACACTTGGAAAAAAAATTATGCCTCAAAGAAGTCCATCACTTGTAAGACTTTGATTGGATGATTTGATGATTAAAACTAGTTAACAAGTAATTAAAGATGTTAAGTAATTGTTAAATAGTTGAGGAATTGAAGGGAAAAATGGTAGAAAAAAGAATCACGAAGTTTGGACACTTAGAAAAATTTCTAGGTCCAAAAAACTTTCATACTTAGAATATTTTTGGGGTCTTTAGAAAAACCTGCAGGTTTTTCTCTCTGAAACTGACGCACACGCGCGTCAGGTGCGACTGGGCGTCACTGGCAGGTTGCCTGCTGTGCTGGCTGCTGATGCAATGTCGTGTGGCGCTGGCGTGGCAGATTGCGTCTGATGTGGCTGCTGATGGGTCAGTCCACGTGGAATTTTATTATTTTTTTCAGATTTTGAATTATTTTTTTTCAAAATTACACTAATGAACAAAAAAAAAAACACCTTTGACCAACTTTGACTTGAAAGGTTGGATCAAATGTACTTTCTTCTTTCTTCTTCTTCAAGAACAACTTGAAGACACCAAGAACACACACTAAACCCCAATACACTCAAATTAACTCGAAATTGGCTCAAAATTTAGGATTTTCTTCCCTTCAGCTAAGAGAACAAAGCCCACTAATTATTAACCTCCAATTTCTCCTCAATCAAAAGACCCACTTTCAAAATTTGAAAAGTTTGAAAAGCTTGAAACCCTTAAATGGTAACTTCACTTCTACCACTCCAAATTGAACAAAATTTGAAACCTAGACTCAAAAAACACCAGGAAACAAGGATCTAGTATCAAAAACAACAAATCAAAACAAAAAAAAATTCAAATTTTTTTTGGACTCTTTTTAAACCAAGACTAGATTTGTAAGAACAAATCTAAACATAGGCTCTTGATACCAAATGATAAAGATCAAGAAAGGAAAGGAATAAAGAAAGAAAGGATATGTGGATTAATACTCAAGTTATTGAAATTATGGGCAACAAGGGACTAAAACCCTCACCTCTCAATTGACTTCAACAACCTAAATTCAACCCAAGGAAGAATAATCAAATGAAACCAAGAATCACAAAGGGGTAACACTTTGATTAATCAAACACAAGAAGCAATCCCAAGAGTTCACCCTAATTACTCACTAAGAAGATACTATAATTTGAGAGTCAATATTCAATATAGTCTAAGTCCTCCCAAAATAAAAGAGACTACTATTTATACTAAAAAAATAAACAAGACACTTTTTGACAATTTTACCCTTAATGAGATAAGGGCCTTGTTTGGTTGCCTTCTTTTGTGAATTCTTGAACTCATGAAATGGTCATTTGCACACATGGCCTCTTTCCTTCTTCCTTCTCATTTTGATGTACCTTACACACATTGTATGTCCTTTTTTGGTGACCTTGAATCTCCTCTAATGCTTCCCTTTTCATGAACATTGCTTGTAGGCCTTCGAGATCCTTTGCTTGACTCCGTGGGAATGGTCTTGAGGGGTATATGCCACTCATGTTAGTGTCATCAATGCTGCCCATGTTATCATTGGGGGTCATACATTGACGTTCTAACACGAAACCCTATATTTTTAGGTATGGGGAGGTATATCATGACTTTAACCCTCATATCAAGCTCTAGTTTAGCCTACTAGTTTCTGGGGTGTTACACTATCAATCATTAATTCTACTCTAATACCTCTTTCTCAAGCAAGCATAGAGAGCTAAGCTAGAACCGAATTTGCAACTTCAGTTCATCAATTAAAACACGAAAAAACAATTGAACCCATTTCCAAACAACATTAAATTCAGCAATTAACACCCATAAGCTAATTAATGCATTCAACTACATGATCACACCCCTTAAATAAGGATTTTTAGCCAAATATAGCAAAAAGTGAGAAATCGTTACCAAAATTTTTGTCCATCCAAATTGTTAAAAATCTGTAATACTCAATGCCAGAATTAAAGCTAGAATCCTAAAACCTCAAATCCGAGATCCAAATGTTCTCCAAGGTGTTCAACAATGTAAAAAATGTAAAAGCTCTCAAAATTTGGGGAATACACACTCTATTAGTCGGGAATACACACTCAAAAACTTAGAAATATGCACTACTTGTAGACATTCATGTTGTCCTGATAGATATTAGGCTTTACTTGAGGACAAACAAATGTTTAAGTTGGGGGTGTTGATAAGTCGGGAAGTTGGCTTTGTACATGGGCTACTTCGCTGGAAATTTTGGCGAGCTGGAGGCTCACTTGGCAAGTCGCCGAGTGGCTTTTGCGAGCTCCGTCTTCTCTTTTCTTCAGCTTTTCTAACTTTTTCGCAACATAATGACCTTGCCTTGTTCTTAAGCCTTCATTGATGCATATACACATATTAACATCAGTTATGAGCACAAAATAGGTCTTGAGGACACTAATTCATTGAATAATAATCCCTAAATGAGTTGAACTTCCCGACTCATCAACACCCCAACTTAAACTTTTGTTTATCCTCAAGTTAAATACCAGATCAATCAGGCCAACATGGATATCTACAAGTAGTGCTCCTTGGGACTCAACATGAATGCACACAAGGTTCAATCTACACATGCAATGTTCAATTGTGCACTGAAAGTTTCAAACCATGACTAGCACTCAGCAAATAGAGTTCAAGCTCACAATGCTCACTTCAAATGCAAATTCATGCTCAACAAGAGTGTTCGAATGGCTTCACATCAAGAATGATTTCACGCTCTCACAAAGCCAATCAAAGATTATGATTAAGGAATCAAAATCAATTCTCACACTCCCAATGAGAAAAACGTGCACGATTTTACTCATAGGCTTTCCCATATTTTCCAACCAACACATCATTCGGCTCATGCAAGATCAAAAAGGTCTTTCAAGGCTTGTAATTGGGCTGAGGGTACGTGTATGATCATTTTGGCTTAGTGACTTCTACCTTCACGAAGCATGGCTCAAATTTCACTTGTTCTCCTTTTCTTTCATTCTTTTCACCTTCATAGCTCATCCTTGGCATATTCAAAGCACACAAAAATTTTGGTATCGGTTATTGGACACCCCTTTTATTTCCACAACATTACACACTTCAAATTTTATCATTTCTTTGCTTTTTTTTCATTTTTTTATATGGAGAGGTTCCATCATTTGTATACACATTCCTTCAAGGACGAATTGTCATGAACTTCTTGCTCTATTTCCTTCCTCATTCTTACCACACTCCTGACTTAGGCTTTTTGCCAAAGTTGGCTATTCAAACAAACTAATACTTCATGAAGGTGAGAGGGCTCCAACCCTCTATAATCGAGTGATGGTGGAATGACCAATCCAGTTCAGGTGGAGAGGATAAGGTCATTTGCGTTCATGTTTCATCCAAAAAAAAGGTTAGTCTCAAATGGTGCCAAGCTAGGTTCACACACTCACAAGGTTGTCACACAAAGTATAGCAATTAGGTTCACTCTAAAAAATTTATGCATAAGATCATTTCCTCCATTCACCAAAATTAGTCAATTGGACCAACGGAGCAAGTTCTAGATAACATTGATGTGAGGCCAAAATACATATTTTTAATCATTATTTGCCTCATATTTAGTATTTATATCTGTCCTTTTTGACCATGGATTTTATGGAATGTGCTTTATAATTATTTTATTTGTAGGATTAAATTGGTGGAAAATGAAGAAGTTTGGAGCTAAAATGAATTAAAGATGAAAGGTTAAAGAAGGAAATCAAGCAGGCAGCTTAATGGATTAAATTGAATATATATATATATATGCAGCGAAGAGAAATTCACTTTCAGTATAACACTACTGCCACGTGGCAACCAGTAAAGGCAGCAGCAACCCAACATGGCAGCGCAATACTGTTTCACACGGAATCAAATTCCTTTTAGGTTTTGGTTCCTAATTTGTTTTGGACTCAATTATTTTATTCAGAGTTTTCTATATTTATAAATAGTCCATAAGAATAATTATTAAATTATTAAGAGAGGATGATACAATGTAGAAAATAACTTTTGATTTAGGGTTTTATCTTTTCTTCTCTTTTATTTATTTTACATCTTTTCTTTGAATGATTCGTTGTAATTGCTCTATGTCTATGTGGAGTTAAACTTTTCGTTCTTGGATTATATTTTCTTTCAAAATGATTGTTTAGTAATTTTGATTTTGCATAATTGTTTATCATATTGGTTGTTCTTATAGTCTTGTGGTTACTATTTCCATGCTTGATCACCATAGAGATAAATATATTGTCTACTCTTGAATTCGGGAGAGGAATAGAGGGATAGAACATGGAATATAAGGAGCATAATCTTTTCTTGCATATCACTTGAATTGATTTGTGTCTAGGATAGGGATATACCTAGGTACCTTGCTTGGCTCAAATACGGAAAGATAACGTAATGCTCCATAGTTGGTTCAGTCTATCCCCGCTCAACTATGTAGTTTGACTGTCAATTGTGGTAGACGGTTAGAGGTCGGGATATCATGACTATATTATCAACTCCGTGAATCAATAACTAGATAATCAAATAAGTTGATGAAATTGATGCTAAGCATGATTGCTAGTTAAATCATAATCCTAGATCGATTCATTCATTGATTGTGTAAACATCTATTTTTTCTTAGTTAATTATTTTTTAGTTATTTTATCTTTATTTTTAGTTTAGTTAATATATATTCATCTTTTGAAATCCTCCCTTAAATAAATAATTAATATAATTAATAAGAATAATTAATTGACAAGTCCTTTGGGTTCGATAATCCGATTCTTTTAAGAGCCACTATATTACTTGCACGACACGTACACTTACGTGTGCAATTGGTAGCAACAAGTTTTTGGCGCCGCTGCCGGGGACTTAGAATTAATTGTTTTTCTAGGTTAAACTTTTTCTTTTTTATTTATTTAAGTTTTTAATAGAAAAAAAATAATTTCTTATGTTATACTATTTTATTAGTGTCACTTTTTTTCTTTCGATCTTGTTTTTGTAGATGAGGGGAAATCTGAGTACTCAAGAATTTGAAGCAAAGAAACATGTTTGAGCTTAAGTGTGGGGTGCGTACGACCGTTGATGAAAAAAAAAAGATTAAGAGAACTATCTAGGCCTAGAGGCCTTAGGGAGTTCTTTCTTTCATTCTTAGCTTATGTATTGAAATGTTGCACTGGGGACAGTGCCATGTTTTAAGTGTGGGTGGGGGAATGGATTCCTTGTTTTTACTGCTTTATTGAGTCTTTTCATTTTTTTTAGGATGGGTTCCTTGACTTTTGTTTTCGGTTCTTTTTCTGAGGATAGTCCCTTTGAACCGAGTGTCTTTTATTTTTTAGGAATAAGTTTTCTTTTAATTTTTTTGAGAGAAAAGAAAAGACCCTTTTGATGGTGTGATACTTGCTATTTAGGCCTAATTTTTGAGTAGTACTTTCTTGGGAATGCTTGATTGATAAGGAAATTACTGACTCTTTAACACCTAAGCTCATGGTTGTGACTTTGTATATAGCTTATTTTATTTTGTAGTTTGTTCTAATTCTTTCTCTCTTAGAAGTGGAATTGATCCATCTTGTTTGATACTTGTGCCATGTGTGGAGAGAATTTTTATATTCTATGCTTTACATCTTAGTCTAGAACTTGCCCTGCATGTTATTGAAGTGAAATAAAAAGTGTTGCTTTGCTTAGGAGATAATAATAGGCTTTCTTTGTTTTGTCTTGTAAATTTTAGCCTCTTCAGATACATATCACTAGTAGCCCCATTGAGCTTGTAGTTTTTTATCAGTAGCCATATTTTTGCCTTGACGTTTTTGTTGAAACCCTAGTTTTTGCACCCTGCTTCCTTGAGCATTGTTGCATAGACTTATTATATTTGTTAAATGTGAAGAAAAAGGGATGGTTGAGTGAAAAAGGTAATCAATGATAGCTACAAAGTGATTAAAAAGCCCTCTTTGAAAGAATGTGACATGAAAAAGAAAAAAGAAAAAAAAGAGAAAAACAAAATTTTAAAAAAAAATTCTTTGGAAAAAGAATGATTGAAGCAAAAAAAAAAAAAAACACTCTCTTCTCTCTCATGCAATCCCTAACCCAAATCGCCCAGTAACACCTATGGCCACTCCGACCACTGGCCAGTCGTCTTTGGCGACTGGTCAGACAGTCCCTTTAACGTTCAATGAACACGTTCCCAACCTTACTCATATAACAAGTCTATCCAATCCCAATTGTGGCGTTAAGGATCCTAAAACTTTGCCTAGCGAACCTGTCGTGCATAATGATAATACAATCAGATTTAAGGAAGGAGAGTATGCAACTTTGCTAAAACCTAGTGGTATGAATGCAGTTGATTCAAACAAAGGACTCCCAACAGTACCTTTGAAGAAACCTACGTTTAACAATGGTATTCCTTGGGTTACTTGGACGGAGGAAGAAGTAACACGTATGAACATTATGCAGAATCTACAATATGCTGTAGTAGGAAAGTTCTCTTATGGGTGGTCTGAGCTAGATGAATTGAGAAGGATTATCCCTAAACAATGCAATATAAAAGGAGCATGTCAAATAGGTTTGCTGCGACATAGGCATGTTTTGATGAGATTCGAATTGTTTGAAGACTTTGTGAACATGATGTCCAAACCTTCCTATTACATTACTGATAATGCACGATTATACTATCCAATGAGGCCCTTGATTTATGATGAGAAGTTTAGAGATGATGAAGAAACATCACAGGCGAAGGCATGGATATCCTTCCCTGATCTTTGGCCTACTTCTTTTTGGGAGAGAACCTATTTTTTCATTTGCATCAGCAGTGGGTAAACCAATTCAGTTAGAGACAGCTACTATCAACAAAACTACACCTAGTTGTGCTAGGGTTAAAGTCCAACTAGACTTATTAGGTGATCTTCCTAAGTTTGTGGAATTGGAGATTGAGAATGAAGAGAAAACCTCGTCAAGGGTGGAAAAGGTGAAAGTGGTTTATGATATGCTCCCTAAATATTGTAAAAGATGCAAATTACAAGGACATAATGAGGAAGAATGTAGAATCCCGTACTTGAATTGAGAATGCAAGAACATAATGCAAATATGGAATTGAAGGACAAAGAATTGAGCAAGCCATCAAAGCTCCTTAAAACACAATGGAACCCTACCAACAGAAGATTCATCAGAAACACTGATAAGGAGGTTACTACTGCAGGCATGGAACTAGAGACGGATGTTGTTGTGACTAACAACTCATTTACTGCTCTTAATGAAGAACAAGATGAAGGAGAAAATAATAAAGGGGAGGGGGGAAATGAATACAAAAGAATGGATTACAAATTCTTTCTACAAAAATACAAACATAGTAGGTGATCAAGGTATAAATAACAGTGCAACATATATCATGGCAGGGGTGATGAAGTCCAACAATGTGCTGCCTTCTCAAGAGCCTGAGGATCTAGATAAAGATCTGGTAACAGACCTGCACAATACAGAGAAGGTCAACAATGATAATGAAGATCAACTTGATGAATGTATACAAGGGAATGCAGTAAGTGAGGAATAAATTAATATTACTGAAACATGTTTTCAGGAAGCTGAGGCTTTGGATAAAGCATTAGTAATTCACAAGGACCTTCAGGTCTTACATGGGGATAGGTTAGGAGGATCATCTTCTGTGTTCTGAGGAGGTAGTTAACATGTATAGTTCAGCCAATAGAGAGAAGCTCCTTACAGGTTGCTCACTTGGCAGTCAAGAGCAATTGCACAATGTTAGGAGTGTAAGAGAAGTTCATAATGCAGTAGTCAATTTTTCAGGGGCTATCAAACAAAGTTCTCCTATTAAAGAATTACATGACTTGGTTTCTCATAAAACAACTAATAAAGAAAGCACATCAGTGGAGGTTGCAGATCAACAACAAAATGGTCTAGTGATATACAGGGATGAAGTTGAAAATCAAAGTGATCATGCACAAGTTGTAAATAATGCAGGAGGTTTCCCTCAAGGAAAATCAAAGAAGAAGAAGAGTAAGCCTCAAGGCGAAAAGTCTACTAGGACTAACCCTATGAGGTCTAATAGAGCTATGTTGAAATGATCTTGATAGCATTAATATGGAATATTAGATTAGTTAGATCTAATCATTCTTTCCATAGAGTATAAATTCTTCATTGACATCATAAATTTGATTTGATTGCCTTAATGGAACCTTTTCAAGAGATTAGGCAGATTCCGCAGTTTAAAAAAAGATTAGGCATGGCCTATGCAAATTATAACATCAATGGGAAGATTTGGTTGTTTGTCAAGGAGGATATTCAGGTGGAGGTTGTTTTTGATTCTGAACAACAATTGACTATTGAAATGCTATATTCCCTAGTGGGCATCAGATGGTCAGTACTCTTGTCTATGCTAAATGTACAGCTGCTGAAAGACTTCCATTGTGGGAGGATATGTATGCAATTGGGCAAATTATGAATTTCCCCTGGTTTGTTGGAGGGGACTTTAATGTTATTATGGATGCAGAAGAAAAGATAGGTGGTCTACCTGTCTATCCAAATGAGGTGGAGGATTGTGCTTTTTCTATCAATTTTTGTGAACTATTTGATATTAAATTCAAAGGTAGCCCTTTCACTTGGTGGAATGGGAGGTCTGATGGTGAATATATTTTCAAAAGATACGTGGTCTACCAGTCTATCCAAATGAGATGTGTGACGGTTGCGCTCGAGAGCCATTCATGAGGTTAAGGTCCATTGGAGGCATAATCCAGTTGAGGAGGCTACCTGAGAGACCAAGGATGACTCTTACTTTGAGCCTTCGGTACTTCTTGACTCTTACTTTCGCAGACAAAAGACTTTTTTCATAGTGGATGTTGTAATGACCTTCAGATCATTTCTATGTTTATGACTCATGCTTGTTGTTTTTCCTATAGTGACCCCAAGTCATTTATGACTTGCTAGAACTGACCGTTTCGGTCACCTGGTCGTTTGTTTAGTTTTTATGTGATTTTAGTGTTGTGGAGCTTTTGAACCTTGACTAGTCAGTTTTGATCAAATGTTCAAGAAGATGGCTTCAAAATCCAATTCTGACGATTCCATCCACTTCTTAAGGGTTATTTTAGGCTAGTAGAATGGTTGGCATGGCTCCTAAAACTTTCAGTGCGAGTCTGTGCGATTAGGCATTTTAACTTTCAAGTTAAGGATGAAGTTTGACTTTGATCAACATTCCGAGTAAACGAGCTCGGATGGGAATTCTATCAACACGGTTAGCTCTGAAATGTTAAATTTGGTCTAGAACCCCCCTTCGTTTGGATCCCGAGGCTTTTGGGTAAATTCTTAGCCCCCTTGTGGATTTTGGCTTAAAATGAAGTTTGATGTGGGACCCACTTTTTGCCGATATGACCTCGTATGGAAATTTCGACTGTTCGGTTTAGTCCGGCATATCGAATTTCGTAGGGTTGCATATCTCGTTTGCAAGCATGTTGTTCCGGACGAATTAGGAGTTTAAGCAAACTAGCTGAAGTGTTGATATCTGGTGCAGACTTTTAGCGACCAGAAATGGGACTTTTAGCGACTAGAAATGGACTTTGAGCAGACAGATATCGGATATTTATATTGCAAACTTGCAGCCTCATTTCTTATTTTCAAAAGGCGATTTCCCCTCATCTGAGCCCCAAATTGAGTGATTGATAGTCCTGTGTGATCATTGAGAGCGTGGCTACTTGAGTTTGTGACTAGAATATGTTGAGGAACCCCATCGCTTCCACATTTCTTGATTCTTTTCTCTCTAAAAAATATCTCTATAAAATTCTCTCTGAAGGAGACATTACCAGTTCTTCCAGAATGGCTGCGAAACCACCGGTGGAGCCTTGCCAGAGCTATGAAAAAAGATGGACAATATCATCACCCACAAAACCCAACTGGAATCACCTGCTAATTCCTTTCCTAGCTCAACGAATCTGAGAAATAGTGTCGCGATCCCTGTTCAAGTTTCTGAAGAAGAGCTACTTTGGGACAGTAGCAAGGCACATTTATATTGATATTGATGATGAGGAGGACCATGTCTCTGTATGGTAGAAAACAATGATGTATATTGAAGGGCAACTATTGCGACTGCAAGTATGGACTCCTACCTTTACTCCGGAAGAAGAAACTCCCATAGTTCCTGGATGGATTACACTTCCAGAGTTTTCATGGCATTGCTATAACAAGGAATTTATCACAGCCTTGTTATCTCCTATTGGTAAGACCTTTATACTTAGATGCAACATCTCTTTAGAAAACTAGAGGAAGTGTCGCAAAAGTAAGATTACAAATGGATGTTACCAAGGAAAGACCCTCCCCCCCCTCCCCAAACCTCATGTTTGGATGGGATTTGATGAGGAGGACTTTACCATTGGTAAATGGCAAGCTATTCAATATGAGGGGCACCCTGATTATTGTTCTTATTGCAAACATCAAGGCCACCTGTTCCATGTGTGCAAAATCAAGCTAAGGGATGAAGACAATAAGAGGAGAAAGGAAGTTGAAGCTGAAAACAAGACTAAAAACAAAAAAAGCTGATCCAACCACTAATCAGGTATCTCCTAATCTAAATGATAATCAATTAATGCTAATCTAGCCTCTACTAGTAATGCAGGTACCAAGGACAACCAGCAGCAATTGAATAAAAAAAAATTAAGAACAACAAACTGAGGACTGGAAAACTCAAAGGAGATATTTTATAAAAATCAAGCCCAAAAATGATCAACAGAACAAGGTTGATAAACCTATTTCTCCAAGATATCAGCAAAATAATGACCTGCAAACTCACAATGATCCACAATCAGGTACTCAATGCTCCCCCAACTCCAACCCCTTAATCAATAACAAATCAAGCAGGATAAGCAAAACAAGCATTGCAAGGACCCAAGTATTGACTCAATGCTCCCACAACCCCTACACCCCCATAGTAATGATTTTGTTGTATTATCTAATTCTGAAGTTTTGGGAGGTGAGGATAGGGATTAAAGGAGAACATCACTAACCAGTAGGAAGGGGATCCAAAGGGGAAGGAGAACCTTATGGTTGACCCTAGGAAGGACCTTAGTGCCCTTGCTACCACAGTTCATCCTCCGATCAATGTGATGGTTTGAGTCTTTACTATATCAAATCGGGGTGCTCAGTTTACTTCTAGGTTTTGAAGGACTTTCCAGGATGAGTTGGGCACTCGTGTTGACCTTAGCATAGTTTTTCACTTGCAGACTGATGGTCAGTTGGAGAGTACTATCCAAGTCCTTGAAGACATGTTGCGGGCTTGTGTCTTAGAGTTTGGAGGTTAGTGGGACCAATTCTTGCCTTTGGCAGAGTGAGCGTACAACAACTACCATTCTAGCATTCAAATGAACCCGTTTGAGGCCTTATATGGTAGGTGTTGTCGCTCTCCAGTTGGTTGGTTTGAGCCTACACAACTTAGACCACGTGGCACAAACTTGATTCAGAAGGCCTTGGAGTAGGTGAGGGTGATTCAAGATAGACTTTAGGCAGCTTAGAGTAGGCACAAGAGTTATGTGGATCGTAGGCAGCCACCTTAGAGATTCTATGTTGGTGATAGAGTGTTCCTCCGTGTATCGCCCATGGATGGTGTTATGAGATTTGGGAGGCGGGAAAAGCTTAGCCCCATGTATATTGGGACTTTTGAGATCCTTCGAACAGTTGGAGAGGTTTCCTATGAGTTAGCTATGCCTTCGATGTTCTCAGCTATCCACCCAGTTTTCCATGTGTCGATGTTGCACCGATATGTTCACAACGAGTCTCATGTGCTTCAGTATGTTGCAATACAGTTGGATGATCGCTTGACCTTCCTGGAGGAGCCAGTTACCATTCTTGCCAGAGATGTGAGACACTTGCGCTCGAGAGCCATTCCTATGGTTAAGGTCCGTCGGAGGCATCGTCCAGTTGAGGAGGCTACCTAGGAGACCGAGCATGATATGCGGGAGCAGTTTCCTGGCTTGTTTGAGCCTTCAGGTACTTCTTGACTCTTACTTTCACGGACGAAAGTCCTTTTTTGTCTAAAAATCCTCTCTAAAAACTTCTCTCTGAAGAGGAGACACACTACTAGTTCTGCCGGAATTTTTGTTGATGATGCCGGAGCTCCGGTGAGCCAAGAGTTTCAAACCCAACATCAAAATGATCAGGAAAGGGAGATACCCCACCCCACCTCTAAAAGCTCAAGTGTGGATGCATTCTACAAATTTTCTTCAGGGATCATAATCCCTGAAGAAAAAAAGAGGACAAATTTGGACAAGGAAGTTCAGGTCACCGAGCTAAACGATTCCCATAGTGATATGAGACAGCTGAATGATCAAAAGAGGAATTCTAATAGAGAACAAATTGAGGAAGCTCAAAGCTCCTCGAATTTTTCCTTTAGAGCAGCTAAACGTGATTTTGCAGATAAAGAAGTACCTCGAGGGAGTCAACATGATAAGAACAATGAGGGGAACAATGAAGAACAAGGCTATAATAAACGAAAGGAGAAGAAGCTTCCCTCCACCCCTGTTCAGCAAATGCCTAGCAACCAAGGAATCCAAGGTAAGTATTCTAACATTCTTCAAGTCCTATGATTTCTAACTCAATAGGTGTAGCTAATACTCAAATGCAAGTCATTGCAAGTGAGCAAAATTGTGAACAACTAACTTCATACATGCAGAATAGTGATCATGATAATAGTAATCAGACTCAAACTTCCCACATCCACCCTTCATGACCTCAATAAACTCACTTTCAATTTTGAGAAACATACGCCTCACCTTCAGAATAAACAGCATGTGCATCCAACAAACTCCCACAAAAACACCAATCATGTGTCTTCCTCCAATACCTACAAAAATAAACTTGTCCCTGAACCTGGTCCATTTACAATCGTTTAGTCTTATGCTACCAGGTTGAGAGCCAACCAAGCCAAGAATGAAGTTCCCATTGAGCTATCTATCCCAAAAATCACTACTACTAGCCAAGGTCTTCCCGCAGTTATCTTCAAAAAGGATGATATAAGTAGATTTTTTGCTGTAATAAATTTGTAGTTGATCATAAGTTTTCTTTGCGATAAAAGTTATTTTAGCAGTTGTGATCTTTTAGTCATAATAAATTATTTCAAACAAAATATTATAGTTAAAAATATATATTTTACTATAATTTGTAGAAAAAATTATAAAAATAGTTAAATGATATAGCCACAATTTTTTAATGATTCAATTTTGGCATAATTAATATATTTACTTTGAGTACAAGAAAGTTATGACAATAATTACTTTTATAGTTATAACGCGTAATCTTTGGGTTGCGATTAATTAGTGTCAATGATTATGAACTACATAATTTTTATATGTCCTATAATGCGTCAATATCTACCATATTTAAAGTGTACTAGATTACATCATTTTAATGTATGTAAATTAAATAATACATAATTACAATATACATTATGAGACAAAAGATATTCAATTTTCATTTAATATGACTTTCTATTGAAGCAAACAATTAAACTCCACGTAAATAATAATAAATAAATATTTCTCTAATTAAAATTATGTTTATACTTAGTAATACACAATATTGCAAATTGAAGTAAGTATGAGTTCTAAAATTTCCAATTGAATTTTTCGTAAATGTAATCGACGAACAAAATTGCATACGTTCATACTACTATGTATATGTTTTTCTTTCAAGAAAATAAATATGAATATAATTTTGGACTTATATGTTTTAAATAAATGCTAATAATCATGAGACATTTATAAAATGACTTTAATAAGACATTAAATTTCTTATAATATAATTGTTTTAAGTAAAATGTATATTATTTTTTAAAAAAAGAACACACTCAACTAAAAAATTTAACTACATTTTATGTTATATGCAACCTTGCTCGTTAATAGTGTTCAAGTTTTTGTTGTGTATTTCAATGATTTATCAATTGACTAAATACAATTGTCTATTACACTTCTCATTATCACTCTATTTCTATATTTTTTTGGGAAAAGGGTCTCAAAAATATTCCAACTTTGGCCGAAATTGCTGTTACGATACCAAACTTTATGAAGGACCTTTTACGGGGCACTATTTAATAGTGTATTTTAAAGATATATATGTGTCCACGTGGGCACATATATATACCTTTAAAATACACTATTAAATGGCTCGGGGGGGTAAAAGGTCCTTTCCAAAATTTGGTATCGTTACGGCAATTTCGGCCAAAGTTTTGATATATTTTAGACATTTTTCCCTATTTTTTTAGAAGATCTCAAATAATTCCTGTTCATTTTTTAGAAAAAAATAATTAAATATGAACAATTAATATGAAAACCAAATGAACAAAAATATGATTCGAAATAAATAAGAATACATTCTAAGCAAATGAACCTATATTGAGTCGTAATTTTCAAATTAAACTAACAAAAATTTTACATTTCATTTTATCCTTGAACTTTGCGAAACGAATCAAATGTACCCCTATGTGAATTGTATTCTTATAGTAATAGTTAAAAAAATTAAATTAAGTTTTCACCTTTGTCAGCCTAAAAAGATATATTTGAGTCGCTTTTTAATAATAAGGATATATGTAAGCCGTTATTTTTAAACCAAATGGTATATCAATTTTAAATTTCAAAGTTAAAAAATAATTAGACCCTTGTTTCTTTATTATTATTATTTTATTTTTTAAATTCTTATTGTTATTATCAAGGCCTAAACCCTAAACCACGCTTGGAGTGTTTCTCAGGCTTTCACCTTTGAGGTTTTCCGAGGCTATGAATGAGGATGCCCACGAGTTTCTGACTACTTGCCGGGATCAACTTTATATATTTGGGACTGGTGGAGTCGAGAGAAGCCAACTTCACTACTTATCAGTTAGATGGGCCAACCATACATTCTTGACATACCTTCATTCAGACTAGACTAGTTCGTTCCCTCCGATCAGGTCACTTGGATTGAGTTTTTTTAGGCCTTTTTGGCTAGGTTCATCCCTTGCCATTTAGAGAGATCACCTTTGGGATCATTTCTCTAGGCTGGAGCAGGCTCTCCATGATTGTGTTAGAGTATGAAGCAAGGTTCCACGAGCTCTCCCGCCATGCCATTATGATTTTACCTATTGAGGAGGAGGAGAGAGTTTGATGCTTGTCTGTGGATTGAGGTTCCAACTACTGATTGAGCCTCAGTCTAAGATTTCCGTTATCGTTCCTTTCTGGAGATTGTCGATCACGCCCCTACTATTGAGCAGCGCCCCTACTAGAGGAAGTGTCGCAAAAGTAAGATTACAAATGGATGTTACCAAGGAAAGATCCCCCCCCTCTCCCCAATGTTTGGATGGGATTTGATGAAGAGGACTTCACTATTGGTAAATGGCAAGCTATTCAATATGAGGGCACCCTGATTGTTGTTCCTATTGCAAACATTAAGGCCACCTGTTCCATGTGTGCAAAATCAAGCTAGGGGATGAAGACAATAAAAGGAGAAAGGAAGTTGAAGCTGAAAACAAGACTAAAAAACAAAAGAGCTGATCCAACCACTAATCAGGTATCTCCTAATCTAAATGATACTCAATTAATGCTAATCTAGCCTCTACTAGTAATGCAGGTACCAAGGACAACCAGCAGCAATTGAATAAAAAAAATTAAGAACAACAAACTGAGGACTGGAAAACTCAAAGGAGATATTTTATAAAAATCAAGCCCAAAAATGATCAACAGAACAAGGTTGATAAACCTATTTCTCCAAGATATTAGCAAAATAATGACCTGCAAACTCACAACGTTCCACAATCAGGTATTGAGTCAATGCTCCCCCAACTCCAACCCCTTAATCAATAGCAAATCAAGCATTGCAAGGACCAGGTATTGACTCAATGCTCCAACAACCCCAACACCCCCATAGTAATGCTTTTGTTGTATTAACTGATTCTGAAGTTTTGGGAGGTGAAGATGGGGGATTGAAGGAGAACATCACTAACCTGAAGGAAGGGGATCCAAAGGGGAGGGATTTTTCTCGTGTTCTGCATGAGAACCTTATGGTTGACCCTAGGAAGGACCTTAGTGCCCCCGCTACCACAGTTCAGCGTCCAATCAATGTGATAGTTTGAGTCTTTATTATATCAGATAGGGGTGCTCAGTTCACTTCTAGCTTTTGGAGGACTTTTCATGATGAGTTAGGCACTTGTGTTGACCTTAATACAACTTTTCACCAACAGACTGATGGTCAGTTGGAGCGTACTATCTAGGTCCTTGAAGACATATTGTTGGTTTGTGTCTTAGAGTTTGGAGGTCAGTGGGACCAGTTCTTGCCTTTGGCGGAGTTTGGGTATAACAACAACTACCATTCTAGCATTCAGATGAACCCGTTTGAGGTCTTATATGGTAGGATTTGTCGCTCTCCAGTTGGTTAGTTTTAGACTACACAACCTAGACCATGTGGCACAGACTTGATTCGGGAGGCTTTGGAGCAGGTGAGGGTGATTCAGGATAGACTTCGCGTAGCTCAGGGTAGGCACAAGAGTTATGCGGATCGTAGGCGGCCTCCTTAGGGATTCTATGTTGGTGATAGTGTTCCTCCGTGTGTTGCCCATGAAAGGCGTGATGAGATTTGGGAGGTGAGGAAAGCTTATCCCTATGTATATTGGGCCTTTTAAGATCCTTCGGACTGTTGGAGAAGTTTCCTATGTATATTGGGCCTTCGATGTTCTTAGCTATCCACCCAATTTTCATGTGTTGATGTTGCGCCGGTATGTTCACGAAGAGTCTCATGTGCTTCAGTATGATGCAATACAGTTGGATGATTGCTTGATCTTCCTGGAGGAGCCAGTTGCCATTCTTGCCAGAGATGTGTGACACTTGCGCTTGAGAGTCATTTCTATGGTTAAGGTCCGTTGGAGGCATCGTCCAGTTGAGGAGGCTACCTGGGAGACCAAGCATGATATGCGGGAGTAGTTTCCTGGCTTTTTTGAGCCTTCAAGTGCTTCTTTACTCTTACTTTCGCGGACAAAAGTCCTTTTTCGTAGTGGATGTTGTAATGACCTTCAGGTCATTTTAGTTGTTTACGACTCATGTTTGTCGTTTAGAGCATTCCTGTAGCGATCCCAAGTCATTTATGACTTGCTGGGACTGATAGTTCGATCACCTGATCGTTCGCTTAGTTTTAATCTGAGTTTTAGTGTTTTGGAGCTTTTGAACCTTGAACGGTCAGTTTTGATCAAAATTCAAGAAGATGACCTCAAAATCCAATTATGACGATTCTATCAGCTCTGAAAGGGTCATTTTAGGTTAGTAACATGGTCGGCATGACTTCCGAAGCTTTCAGTGCGAGTCTGTGCGATTAGGCATTTTGACTTTCAAGTTAAGGCTTAAGTTTGACTTTAGTCAACATTCTGAGTAAACGAGCTCGGATGAGAATTCCGTCATTGCGGTTAGCGTCGAAATGTTTAATTTGGTCAAGAGCATCCCTTCGTTTGGATCCTGAGGCTTCCGGGCAAATTCCGATCCCCCTTGTTGATTTTGGCTTAAAATGGAATTTGGGTGTGGGACCCACTTCTTGCCGAGATGACCTCGTATGGGAATTTGGACTGTTCCGTTGAATCCGGAATATCAAATTTGGTAGGGTTGCAATCTCATTTGCATGCACAGGCTTCCGAACGAATTCGGAGCACCCAATTGGAGAATTCAGAGTTTAAGCAAACTAGCTGAAGTGCTGGTATCTGGTGCAGGCTTTTAGCGACCAGAAATCAAACTTCTAGCGATTAGAATTGAACTTTTAGCGACTAGATCTCGGCTATTTATATAGCTAATTTGCAGCCTCATTTCTTATTTTCAAAGGGTGATTTCTCCCTCATCCGAGATCCAATTTGAGTGATTCATAGTCATGTGTGATCGTTGAGAGCACGGCTACTTGGGTTTGTGATTAGAATCTGTTAAGGAATCCCATTGCTTCCTCATTTCTTGAATTTTTTCTCTCTAAAAAATTCTCTCTGAAGGAGACATACTACCATTTCTGCTGGAATTTCTATTGAAGATACCGCAGCTCCGGTGAGGCAAGAGTTTTAAACCCAACATCAAAATTATCAGGGAAGGGAGATACACCACTCCACCTCTAAAATCTCAAGTGTGGATGCATTCTACATATCAAACAAGGGGATATGAGACAGCTGAATGATCAAAAGAGGAATTCTAATAGAGAACAAATTGAGGAAGCTCAAAGCTGCTCGAATTTTTCCTTTAGAGCAGCTAAACGTGATCTTGCAGATGAAGAAGTACCTCGAGGGAGTCAACATGGTAAGAACACTGAGGGGAACAATGAAGAACAAGGCTGGAATCAACGAAAGAAAAAGAAGTTGCCCTCCACCCCTGTTCAACAAATGCCCAACAACGAAGGAATCAAAGGTCACATCCACCCCTCATGACCTCAATAAACCCTCATGACCTCAATAAACTCACTTCCAATTTTTAGAAACATACTCCTAACCTTCAGAATAAACAGCACGTGCATCCAGAAAACTCCCACAGAAACACCAATCATGTGACTTCGTCCAATACCTACAAATGGATGTTACCAAAGGAAGCCCCCTGATAGTTCCTACTGCAAACATCAAGGCTGTTCCATGTGTGCAAATCAAGCTAAGGGATGAAGACAAAAAGAGGAGAAAGGAAGTTGAAAAAACAAGATCCATCTAAACCTCTAGTTCCACCAACCCCCCCCCCCCCCCCGCGGCAGACCAAACACCAAAATCTATATTCATCAAAAAATTTCCAATGATTAGTACAATTATTTGGAATGCTAGGAGTATCAATACCCAAGGTGCAATGGAAAGAATCAAATCTCTCAAAAAGATCCATCATACATTAATTATTCCTCTTTTGGTTGTTTTGGTCTCAGGATGTGGATTGTAACATTATTGACAATGATGAGACCCTCCACGGTTCGTTAAGGTGCTTGTGGTAGGTTTCCAGCCCCATGCAGACATTACTTTGACGGACGCCTAGACTGCCCGTGGTGAGGTTGACGGGCCGTCAAAGTAGTCGTCAAGTGGGTCAAGTTAGTAGGGGTCCTCCCCCTAGCTACTGGTTAAGGGCCACGAGCATCACAACGGTCCGTGAAGCCCCACATGGACCGTGAGGTCGTCCGTGGAAGGGTTTTAAATAGATTTAAAGTTTAGGGTCAACTTCAAACGATCATATCTTTTATCACAAAATGAATTATGTGGCCCATGACCTATCAAATTAAAGGTCTCTGAGTCCTTTTTCCAACGCCACTGAGTTTGCACAATTCCCATCTCGGAGTAAAAATTTAATCCCGAAATAGTGAAGCACTGTCAGGCTGAATTTCTTCATGACCCGTTTGACTGACCGTGGTGGTCATGACGACCCGTGATGGGCTTCCAGTGAGCCAATTCGACAGTTTTTAAGTCGGGGGTTATTGGGTCTTTTCCCAATTGTTTTAACTCAATCCTAAGTCATTGTTTCCTTCTACCCAAAGCCCTATATAATGATTCTAAACCCCCAAATGACCTAAACTAAATTCATTCTCTCAAATTCTCAAAAGAAGATTAAGCTCTTCCTTTCAAATATTTCTCCCTCTGGAACTTGAAGAAGAAGAAAGAGTTGTAGCTAGGATCAAGGTCAAGTCTCCATTCCTTAAGCATTTGTGGGCTTTGTTATCAAGGTATGATGGCTTTTCATCCATGGAATACTTTCATCCATGGAGTCCCCAAGATTCGCCAATTGAAAAGTAGAAATTCCAATTTGAGTTAAGAGTTTTCTTCTAATGTTGTGGGTCTTGATCCAATTGAGTGGATTATGATTGTTTATGATTGAATTGATAGGATTACATGTTTTTAGGATGAATTTACATGTACCCATGCCTAACCCAAATGAAATTGATGTAAATGGGTTTTATGTCATGAAAGGAGAATTTGTGGGTTTAGATGTATTCTTATAGGATTGATGAGATACGTTAAGAATTCTTTGAGATTGAAGCATATATGATGATTTATGATTAGAATTGTCTTAAGATTTAGGCATATATGAAGCGTATAAGATGTAGGGCTTTGAAAGTAAAGCTTCTATTATGATTTGATGATTTAGATGTAAATGTTGTGGAAGGGATAGTTCCCATATAAATTGCTTATGTATGAATGTGAATGGTTTTCTCACATTGAATGATTCTAGGTTGAAAGGCTTGCTCACCTAAAATGAATCTAAGAACTTATGAGTTATGGTAATAAGACCTTGGATTGGTAATGTGATACCTTTCCATGGATAGCTTGGATTGGTAATGTGATACCTCCATGGATAGCTTGAATTGATAATGAGATTCCTTCATGGTAGCTTGAAGTGGTAAGGAGAGATACCCCTTCATGGTAGCTTGAAGTGGTAAGGAGATGATACCCCTTCATGGCAGCTTGAATTGGTAAGGAGGATGATACCTTTTCATGGTAGCTTGAATTGGTAATGAGATTCCTCTTCATGGTAGCTTGAAGTGGTAAGGAGATGATACCCCTTCATGGTAGCTTGAATTGGTAAGGAGATGATACCTTTTCATGGTAGCTTGGATTGGTAAGGAGATGATACCTTTTCATGGTAGCTTAGATTGGTAAGGAGATGATACCTTCCCATGGTAGCTTGGATGGGCATGATGATGTGCTCTTCCATGGATAATGGCTTAGCTTGGATCGGGAAGATGACATGCCTTCCATGGATAATGAGAACAACTAAGAATTAACTACTTCTCACATCAAGTTACTTGATTATGATGAACCAAGGTTCTTCAAGGAAGTATCGTAAGTATGTTTTAAGATGAGATTCACTTGTGTTGATCATGGTTTATGACTTACGTTGTTTAACTCTTATGCTTATGTTGATGTTTTTGCAAGCTATCATATTTAGTACATGTTTGTACTAACGCATACTCTTGCCTACATTTCTTATCCAAATGTAGGGTCCAACGATCTCGACTCTCATCCCCGTGGCTAGGATCTTAGTAGAGTCAAGACTTGAAGATTGGTGAGTCCTCATAGCATTCGAGGATATATCCACCATTTCCTTATGATCTTTCATTTTATGTTTTGAACATTGTTGTATGGGCAATGACCTAAGCTATTCATGTTTTAGATGGTTTTGAGACAAAGTGTAATAGACTTCTACTTTTGTTATGAAACTTTGATGTTGTTGAAAATGCTTTAAATTTCCGCTCATTTCTATTATCTTATGTTATGAAAGCTAAGTGGCTTGTATGAGGCCTCTCGGGGTCTTGTACGCCTTGTTATATCTAGGGGGTACCCCTGGGTCATGACAATTACCCTATCATATGAGTAAAAGTTTTGAATTCATTGGAGTAATTGAAGCTTGTGGGCTTATGGACCTTGGCTCTAATGGACAAAAATTCACTTGGTCCAATCAAAGAGGCATTAATTTCAGAATTTGGAAGAGTCTGGACAAAGCTATGGTGAATGACAAATGGTTGGGGATCATGCCCCACACATCTATCAATCATCTACCCTCTGTAGGATCTGATCACTGTCCCGTTCTGATGGAAATGAATGAAATTCAGCATGTACCTATCAGATACTTTAAGTTCCTTAATTGCTGGGATGATCATCACTCATCCCTGGATATTGTGAGTGCTGGAATAGAGAGATGGAGGGAAATCCTATGTGGCTCTTCCACCAAAAAATAAGAAGACTGTCAGCAACCCCTAGTAACTGTCGAGAAGGAATTTGGTGATATTCATGCTAATGTAAAATTGCTGAAGAAGAGCATATTTTCAGGAACACTGAAGAATCCAGAACTTCTCTTCATGCAATTAATGCTGAATATATCAGAATTCTCAAGATGGAGGAATCTATCCTCAAGCAGAAAACTCAATTACAACGGTACAAGGAGGAGATATGAACGCTGCTTATTTTCACGCTTTGATAAGAGGCAGGAGAAGGAAGCTTCACATCCATAAGATTCAAAATGATCAAGGTGACTGGGTTCAGGGTGAGGAAGATATTGCTAAAGCTGCCAGTGATTATTTTCAGAATATCTTTACTGGTGAGGAGAAGTTTATTCATGAAGAGGCTCTGAATTGCATTCCTAGAATGATTCAAAACAATACTCTTCAAGCTATACCAACTATGGAAGAATTGAAATGTGTAGTTTTTCCATGAACCCCAACTCTGCAGCTGGTTCTGATGGTATGAATGGGAGGTTTTTCAATCTTACTGGGATATCATCAACAAAGATCTGCTGTCAGCAAATGAGGTATGGTATTATCTCAAGACTGAGTATGAAGGAGATGAAAGAATTCGAGGGATGCAAGTGTTAAATTTAGTACATGAGTTCAAGCTGCAAAGGATGAAGGAAAGTGAGACCATAAAGGAGTATTCTGACCGACTTCTTAATATAGCAAATCGAGTCAGATTGTTGGGTTCCACTTTTAATGATTCAAGGATTGTTGAGAAAATCCTTGTAATAGTACCTGAAAGATTTGAGGCTACTGTTACAACCTTAGAAAACACTAAGGACTTGTCCAAAATTACACTAGCAAAGCTCTTAAGTGTTTTTCAAGCACTAGAGCAACGGCGTGTAATGAGACAGAAAGGAGTTGTTGAAGGAGCCCTATTAGTTAAACATCAAGATGATGGAAGAAACAAGAAGAAGCAGAACAAGAAGATACAAGGACATAATAGTGAGAATTTTGCTAAAAGAAAGAAGGCTATCGATCCTCCTTGTCGGCACGGTGGCAAAAAAGGGCATCCTCCTTTCAAATGTTGGAGGAGACTTGATGCAAAATGCAGCAAGTGCAATCAACAGGGTCATGAAGCTGTAATTTGTAAAGCCAAAATTCAGCAGCCTAAAGTTGAAGCTCAAGTTGTTGATCGAGAAGAAGAAGATCATCTCTTTGTTGCAACTTGTTTCACAAGTCTAGATTCAAGTGAAAGTTGGTTAATTGATAGTGGTTGCTCTAACCACATGACTGACATCTGATAAGATGTTGTTCAAAGAGTTGTGGAACATTGAGACAAAGAAAGTTAGAATTGGAAAGGCCAGGGCGCCATAGCCATTACAGTGGCTTTAGAACTAAGTTTATCCCAAATGTTTTGAATGTTCCAGACCTTAATCGAAACCTTCTCAGTGTTGGTCAATTAATGGAGAATGGATTCAATCTGTTCTTTAAAAACAAAACTTGTGTGATAGAAAGATCCATCCGATTATGAGATATTCAAGGTCAAAATGGATCCTTTGGAAGAAGAGCAGACAACTTTTCTTATGTCAGGTAACTCTACAGTAGTTTGGCATAAAAGAATGGGTCATTTTCATCGTCAAGGTATGATGTTCTTTCAAAGAAAGGAACTTGTGAATGATACCAAGATTGCAGAATCGGTGGAAAAATTGCCAAGCTTGTTTACTTGGAAACCTTTCCCAAAACAACTTGGAGAGCATCAAAAAAGCTTCAGCTCATTCATACAGACTTGTGTGGACCTCACAGAACACCATCTTTAAATGGTAGTCTGTATTTATTGATGATATAACAAGACTGACCTGGATTTTTTTTCTTAAAATTCAAGTCAGAGGTAGCTGATGTGTTTTGGAATTTTAAGACAAGGATGGAAAATCAAAGTGGCTGCAAAATTCAGACTTTAGGTCTGATAATGGGAAGGAGTACACTTCAAATCAGTTCAAATTACTTTGTGACAAAGCTTGTATAGAACATCAGTTAACAGTCCCTTATACTCCACAACAAAATGGAATTAGTGAGCAGAAAAACAGAACTATAATGGAGATGACTAGTGCATGCTACATAAGAAACATCAACCAAAAAGATTCTGGGCGGAGGTTGCCACACTGTTGCTTTTTTGCAAAACAAAGTTCCTTCTAGATCTGTAAAGGATAAAACACCATATGAAGCATGGTATGGTCATAAACCCTCGTTGCAATTTCTCAGAATTTTCAGCTACTTGTGTTTCACTAATATACCATAGGTTAAAAGAGATAAGCTTGATTAGAAGGCAGTTCCTGGAATCTTTATAGGCTACAATGTTTTCTCCAAAGCATATAAGGTCTATGAACCTCAAATGGAGAAAATTGTTGTAAGTAGAGATGTCCACTTCATTGAGGACCAACAGTGGAATTGGGAGAAGCCCGAAAACAATCCATCAATTGACAGTCTATTAGATTCAAAAGATCTAGTAGATGATCCTCCTGTTAGAGGCACGCGGTTGATCTCTAATATATATCGGAGCTGTAATACTGCAATTTGTGATCCTGCAAGCTATGAGGAAGCAGAAGGGGATGACAAATGGGTGGCAACAATGAAGGAGGAGATGATGATGATCGGAAAAAATCAAATCTGGGTGCTTGTTGAGAAACCTCTAGACAGAAAGATCATTGGTGTAAAATGGGTCTTTAGGACAAAGATAAATGCTAATGGCTTCATCAACAAACACAAAGCGAGGATTGTAGTGAAAGGTTACGCTCAGATCTTTGGAGTAGACTACTCAGAACTTTCACACCAGTTGCTCGACTTGACACAATCAGATTGCTACTAGTCATTGCAGCGGAAAAAGGTTGGAAAGTTTATCAACTTGATGTTAAGTCGGCCTTTCTCAATGGTCTTCTCCAGGAGGGGATTTATGTTGAGCAACCATATGGTTTTGTTGTCAAGGGGCAAGAAAATAAGGTTTGTTTGCTAAAGAAATCTCTCTATGGTTTAAAGCAAGCACCAAGAGCTTGGTATAGCAAGATTGACGATCATTTGCTAAGTGTAGGCTTCAAGAAGAGCCTATCTGAGTCTACACTTTATATTAAGTGTTCAAGTGCAGACATACTTATTATTTCTTTGTACGTTGACGATCTCTTTGTCACAGGAAGTAAGGTTTTCCTAATTGAGGACTTCAAGTTGGAAACTATGAAGGTCTTTGAAATGACAGACCTTGGACTGATGGTGTACTTTCTTGGAGTGGAGATCAAGCAAAATGAAGACAATGTGTTCATTTGCCAGAGAATATGCTCAAGAAATCCTAAAGAAGTTTCATATGGAAGACTGCAAAGTTACGAGTACTCCAATGAACCAAAAGGAAAAGTTTTCCAAAGATGATGGAATAGAAAAGGTGGATAAGGCATATTATAGAAGTCTCCGATAGTGAAGCTAAAAGAATTGTCAGATACATCAAGGGAACTATCAACTATGGCGGTAAGTTTCATAAAAGTCAGAAGTTAGACTTAACGGATTCTCCGATAGTGATTGGGGTGATGCACCTGATATGAAGAGTACTTCAGGTTTCTGTTTCATTCTGGAGTCAGGAGCTTTCTCTTGGTATCCAAGAATAAAGATATTACTACAATCAACAGCCGGAGCAGATTATTGCTGCAACAGCAGCAACTGTGAATCAAGCACTATGGTTGAGAAAAATTATGTGTGATATGAATATGGAGCAAAAAGAAGGGACTGAGGTTTTTATTGATAACCAAGCTGCAATTTCTATTGCTAATAATCCAGTTTTTCATGCAAAAACAAAGCATTTCAATATTTAGTTGTTTTTCTTAAGAGGCGTGTAGAAACATGGAGATGTGAAACTTCTTTACTACAAGAGTGATGAGCAGGTTGCCTTCTTTCCCACTTCCAGACTTCTCAGATCCAGATAAAACAACACAATTAATAATGGGGTGGGGTTGACGGAGCATTGAGTCAATACCTTGCTTATTGTTGGCATCCTTGCTTTGCTTGTTATGAAATACTTTATGGGCAACACTGGGAATGAGGACAGCAACACTACCATGGGGTTGAGGGGTGGGAAGCATTGAGTCAATACCTTGCTTATTGTTGGCATCCTTGCTCTGATTGTCCTGATAAACTTTAGGGTCAACACTGGGGGTGGGGACTGCAACACTACCATGGGGTTGAGGGGTGGGGATCATTGAGTCAATACCTTTTTGTTGTACCTTACTGGTCTGATTCTGATGTGGTACTGGTTTATAAACCTGTTTGTCTTACCTTCCTCTTTAGGCTTTTTAAAAAAGAATGGCTCTTTTCTAATTTGAAAACTCCTTAATTTCATTATCCTGCATGGCATGTTTGTGACCAGAAAATCAAAGAACATTTCGGTACAGTATACAATTTTAGTTTTAAGACTACAAAATTCAAAAGTACTCTTTACTTTCTTAAACTTTATGTCAAGTAACACAAAGATAAACAAATTGAAACTGAGGGAGTAACAATCTTTGATCTTTTTTAGTATCAACTATACATGCAGGATTACGATATTCCATTACCAGCAAGAAGACACATTCAAACATGCAGTTGCATTGACTAAAAACAGTAAATTCAGTATAAGCAATTCATAAAATTGCACTACTTGGGAATATACTACAGGCATCTCTCTCTCTCTCAGTCACACGCACACACAATCAGATAAAGAAAGGAGCTTACTTTTGTAATGTTGTTAGAACTAGATTTAGACTCCTCAATGAGCACAATGTGAATGAGGAAGAAAGTGTATATTTGGAAAGCATTTTGATATGATGCAATTCGATCAGCAAGCGAACACTCATCCTCTTCACTGTCATTCTTCTCTTTATCAGTATTTCCATCTTTCTGCTGAGACACCCTCCAGAGAGAATCCACAGTAGGGAGCAGCACACTGAGATTGGACCTAAGTGACTCCACAAGATTGAGCTTACAGCCAGGAGTAAGGTCAGGAAACTCCTTCATTAACGAATACACAAGATCAAACACATCCTGCTCCTCCATGCAGAATAGCTCTTTGTCAGATAAGTCAAAGGAGACAGATGTTTAATTGCAAACAAAAAACAGCAAATTTAGAGAAATGAGTTGGAAAAATCAAAAAAGAATGACAACCCAGATGGAAAATTCGAAAAGAAAACAAAAAAAAGAGAAACCAGATGGAAAAATGGCAAGGAATGTGAACCAAGTAGGAAAATCGAAAAAAAGAATGAGAAAGAATTTCAAAAGATATTGAAAATTTGGTCTTCGGAGTTTCGGTAAGGTGAAAACCCAAGATAGGAAATACATACGATGAATAATTCCAATTCAGAAGGACGAAGAGCACTAACTAAAGTGGGATTTTGAATTGAGGGGCGACTGCAATCTGAATCTTCCTCTTCAAGAGGGCCTAAACATTTTTGGAAATATGAAAGATTGAGCCATTTAAGAGTAAGGTTTGAAGATTTCTATAGCATAAAATGGTGGGAATTTCCTGATCTGATTTTGAATAAGCATAAAGCGATAAAGGAGGGAGGCGGGGTGGGGGTGGGGGTGGGGAGTAGAGTTTGAAATGGGAAATGTGGGTGTATGAGAGTGGGAAGATGAAGAGGAAAAGCACAAAATTAAATATTTAATTGCCAAAACCTAGGCAGAGAATGCACCGATCTTAGCCAATGGGAGGCAAGCAAAGGCCTTGTAGCAACTTCTAACCTAGTAATCAGCATGATCTTGGCATAGAAAACAATGTGTAGACTATTGCTAGGCTTGTTATTTCTTTTAAAGGGACTTGGATAGAGAACCGGAACAATAATAACTACTATGTCTCAATATCAAACAAGTTGGATTCACGAACAAAAATAACTTTGTAGAAAGACCAAAATCAAATGTGGAACAAAAGAAGTTCAAGTTCTTATTCCTTCCTCTCAATGTCGAATTTATTCAACTTTTCTTCAAACTCCTCAATGCATGATTCGAGTTCAGGTTTAGCAAACTTCTTCCCCTAAATGAAGACATTCAAATAGGCAGATAAAGTTCACTTGGTTTCTTCAAGCGCGTTCGCAAAAGGTACTTTCCCTGACAGAAATTGCATTTTCAGCTCTTGACCTCTTTTTGCCTCAAGTTCACTTGGTTTCTTCAAATATCTCCTAAATCAACTCTCCATTTAATTTTCCTGTAAATATGAAAAAAACCACATTAAAAACACAAATTCTAAACTAAAGCAAGCAAAAATAACTACAAAAAGTGCCGCAAATGAGTGGAAATCCACCACTCATCAACACCCCCGACTTAGAAACTTTGTTTGTCCTCAAGTAAAGAAAATCAAAAACACAAGAGGCTCTTATTTCAAAACACACCACAAATCTATTCCCCTTTCTCAATTAAGCACAAAGGTAATGGCTTCAGTTGGTACTAACAAATAGTCCACATGCAAAATTTTCACAAAAGAAATCCCTCTCATTCTCATGAAACATTTTCAAAAACCAAGAATCATTTATGTGACAACAACTCAAACTCAAGAAATGACTCAACTCATTAACTCTTTCACATGCTCACTTGACTCAATTAGGAATTTTCAAAATCACCACCTTTTCAACTTACATGCCCTCACAAAAAGAAGTGTCCCAAAACCCCACACACATATAAACAAGACAAGGGACAAAGATGCAACACTCACACTCACAAAGAATCATCTCATGCACACAAATGTCACACCATAGGCTTGCCCATATTTTCAATCAACATTGACTCAACTCCATTTGCTTAGAAATCTCAAAGGACTTTGTTAAGCTTGTAATGTAAGCTTAGGGAAGGTTAGGATATCATTTAGGTATAAGTAACTACACCCTCCTTGAACACTACACAACAACTCATCGTTTCAAACTTTCTCCACTTCTCTTCACCATGCACATTCCACACTAATTTTTCATTTTTCTTTTCTTATTTCCACTCTTGATGCCCCACATGCAACCATTTTCAACTTTTCGAGAATTCAAGCCTCATTTATTCATTTTCTTTCTTTCTTTTTCAAAGTTTTTCTTTCTAAAGACTTCCCATCCTTCAATTTCTCTTTTTTTTCTTTTTTTTTTTATATCAAGCCCTCATGTGGTAAGCATTCCTTCAATGAATTTCCCATAACACCCCCAACTTAGGCTTTTAGCCTCAACTTTCAAAACCTCAAGTTCAAGGAGGGAAGGGTTCAAAAGAGGGTTACTTTTTCAAAAAAGTCTAAGGCTTGTAATGTGGTTGCCAATAAAAAGGATTAGGCTCAAAGGGGACAACTAAGGTTATTTTGTACAAAGGTGGGATTTTTAGGCCAAGTGTACTCAAGAACATCAAAGAAAACCTAAGATCATTTCTCCAACCAAACTCAATCAAGACCAACATTTCAAGACCAACCGGGCAAGTTCTAGGTAACAAAAGCAAACACAAGGCATTATTCAACAACTCACCACACATGGCCTACAAATCAATCAAGATGGTTCAAAATCTTACTTCCTTTTAAAAATACAAGTAGTATTGAACATTTTAATCACTAACTAATCAAAAGTCACAAAAAGAGTGGTAAGAGTTGTCACAAAATTATTCGTAACATGATCAACTTTTTAAAAATTGAGAGGTATGCCCAACGCTATTCACATGCAAGACTATGCTCTTAGTACCAACCAAGTCAAAACCTTCCCAAAAAGACAATGATTTTATCCTTAAGAAAGCCGTCAACAATCATGCATCTATTTGGAAACAACTACTCAAAATTCGCCACAATCAAACACGCACAAGCAATCGAAAATTTACCATTAAGAAAGTCATCACGCTTTATCCATCATCGGGCATCGTCAATCCAAATCTTATTATCAAAAGAAAAACAAAGAATCTACAAGCTACAAATCAAAAACTAAAATAGACCAATTCAACACAATATCCATAGAAACATCCACAATATCAAATCCCAACAAGGGCACACCAATCCATAACAAAGAAAGAAAAGTATGCCCGACAAGGGCACAATCATTGTATGCAAAAACAATCAACAAAATGACTACAGGGGAGGCACCCCCAACTGAAAATGAGATGGTGTCCTCACAATCAAAATATCAAAAGAGAATACGAGGGACTCCCTGAATTGCATCACTCTTAGCTCGAGCCGGTAGGAAATGTGAGGTCCTCCTCATCCAAAGCACTGCTACCACATAAGCTCCTCAGCTTTCCCTTTACAAGTGCTACAGAGGAGCAAACCATCAGAAAATGGGAGGAAAAGAAGTCACACTCGGATCCAGCACAAGACAAATAGCACATCAAGTCTCACAAAGGCAGCAAGAAAATACAAGCAAGATGGGTAACACAATGCTACAAACACATCATCAACAACACCATGGCAGTGGAAAATCAAGTCCTCGATATAGTGGGGAACGAAGAGAGAAACCACAACAGATGCAAGGTCCTCAAGGTAATGAAATCAATAGCAGGAATAGTCCTCAAGATCAAATACTGAATAATGAAGCAGCAGTAACAATATTTGAGAAAAACAAACCTGTAGCAGATGCGGAGCAAGTCGAGAAAGAGGCCCTAGCATTGGCAGAGTTCCATGAACCACTTCAAATCGCTTTTACTAGTGTTGGGGTAGTAGGTGATGATTCTGATATGATTGCAAGGTACCCACTGTGTCCCAGAAACAATTGTTGATTAAGACTAATGATCAACACAAGGAGATTGTACCTGCAACAAAAGCACAATTAGAATTGGCCCAAAAGCAAGCTTCTCCCGTGCAAGTACTACATGAAATTGTTTCTCATCACCTAACGGGTATCACAGGAGTTGCAGTACAGATAAATAATCAGGATAAAGATGGTAAAAGAGAAGATAAAGAGGAAAGAGAGGGACATCAAAATATCAACCAGTTGGTAAAGGATCCTAATTTATCTCCACACGCATTCTCAAAAGCTAAAAAGTGCAAGGCCAAAGTTAATAGTAAACCTACAAGGACACTTCCTAGGATTAGTGGAAAATCAAGTATTAATGAATCTAAAAGCTTTATTTTGAAACATTAGATCTGTGAAATCCCAACATTCTTTTCACAGAGTGCAAATGCTACACTGACATAATGGTTTTTCCATTATTGCTTTGATGGAACCCTTTCAATATATTAGGCATATACAAAGTTACTAGAGGATATTGGGCATGCATTATGCAAACTATAATCAAAGTGGAAAAAATTGGGTTTTTGTACAAGAGCAATTCATGTAGATGTACTGGCAGATTCAGACCAACAACTCACTATTCAGCTTTCTTTCCAAGGTAATTACCACTACGGTATATGCTAAGTGTGAAGCTACTGAGAGATTACAGTTGTGGGATGATATTTACCTCTTGAGTCAGAACATGAGACTTCCCTGGCTTGTTGGTGGGGATTTCAATGTTATTATGAATGATGAGGAGAAGATTGGAGGACTTCCTGTATATCCAACTGAATATAATGACCTTGCTTTTAGCATTAATTCGTGTGATCTTTTTGATATTAATTTCAAAGGTATCCCTTTTACATGGTGGAATGGGAGAATAGATAATGCTTATATTTTCAAAAGGCTGGATAGGATTGTTCTTAATCAATCTTTTCTGGGCCTTTTGGGATGTGTAGAATTGGATCATCAGGCTAGAGTTGGATCTGATCATTCCCCTTTGCTAATATCTCATAATTAGGTTTTATAACTCTTTTTTTAGATATTTTAATTATATTTAGGTGAATCCCCACACCGTATCCATATCCCCGAATCTGAAAAATTTGATCATGAAGGATCCGACCTCTAGATCCGAACCCGTATCAGACACCCGCACCCGAGTCCGAGCAACTTAGTGTGAATTAGTTGAGGTCACAACGAAGGTGGAATGACAATTTGCTAAATCATCTTTTTCTGGAGGAGGTATGTAATCACATTATTTATAAAGTTGGATGTGGAGAGGATACAGATGAGTGGGACAAGCTATGGTGGATGGCACATAGCTCAGGAAAATTCAATGTTAATAGTGCTTGGGAGATTTTGAGAAATGCAAGTAATAGGAAGAATTCAAGTTCAGTTGGGAAAACGGAATTCCTTGTAAAGTCTCTTTTTTCATATGGAGGTTATGGAAAAAGAAGCTCCCAATTGGGGAATTTCTAATACGAATAGCCCTGGTAGATGATGTAAAGTGGTGTTGTTGTAAACCATTAGCCAAAGAATCCAACGAGCATCTTTTTATTACTTGTCCAATAGCTACCACTTTGTGGAAAATTTTTGCAGCAGCAGCAGGTTTGCGAGGCCCTTTCCCACATCCGAAAGACACCATGTTTAAATGGTGGAATGCTACATGTTCTGTCAAACTCAGACGACTTTTTAAAGCTGTACCTACTTTTAATAATGTGGCAAATTTGGAAGAGGAGGAAAAAGATAAGGCATGGTGGTAAGATATCTGTGCAAGGTATGATGATGGAGATAAATAGGAACCTTCACTACTTGGCAATTACAAGGTATCCTTGGTTGAGGAACTTCCCTGATAGTTGGCCTCTGATAGTGAAATTCTTTGAAGCCTATACCCCATTAATTGAATGTAAAGTGGTGAAGTGGAAACTACCTAACGAAGGTGTCTATAAGTGCAATTCAGATGGAGCTTCAAAAGGAAATCCGGGACCTAGTGCAAGTGCTTTCTGCATTAGAAATTATGCAGGAGAGTTTATATTTGCTGAAGCTAAAAGCTTGGAAAGTGCTACCAGTTTAGAGGCAGAAGTAGTGGCGTTGAGAAGTGGACTGGAATTTTGTATTTTAAACAATTTGCTGCCTGTTATCCTTGAAACTGATTCTTTCACAATCAAACAGATACTAGATGGAACATGGGAAGTCCCATGTATCATGGCTTGTGAAATCAAGATGATAAGCAGATTAAGGTATCATAGAGATGTGGAAATTGAGCAGACACTAAGGGAGGGAATAATGGTAGTGAATTTTTTTTGCTAATCAAGTTTTCTGTTTTGTAGGTACTCAAAGATTAACATATAATTCAATACAAGAAGTCCCAAATGAAGGAACAACTATAATAAACATGGATCGGAATCAAATTCCCAATATAAGGCTAACAAGATGTCAAAATGAGAATTTCAGAATGCTATAATAACGATATTATGCCAGAAACTGTAGGGGCTCACAACAATCACAAAGATTTTCAGTGGAGAGAAACTTACTAGATCGTGTGTGAAAGTTGCAATTGGATCTGAATTTTTCTCTCCTCTTTGGCAGTGGTATTAGTTATCTGTGAGCTTAACCTGCCGGGAAAGGGACTTAGAAATGATTTCAATTTACAGCACCATGAAATTCAGTTTTGTACAATTAAAGATTCAACCCAGAACACAATTTAAGATTCAAGATTTAACACAGAAGCACAATTCAAGATCAGACCCAGCTACACATTGATTTTGAAGTCATAAACAATCATTAATTATCATAAGAATGGCTACCCCAATCCAAAATTCCAGAGGAGTCGAATTAAAATTGGGAAAAAAACATCTGGGTTAGGAAATGACACCCAAAGAACAAGAAAATCGAGATTATGGATTAGAGGAAAAGGGGAAATGGGTGAAGGTAAAAAGCATCAGCTTATCATAAGAATGACATAAAACAAAGAGAAAGCAAAACTTTATATGTATAACCCCTCAATTCAAGAAGGAAAAGGGAAATTGTGACACCTGAAGTTGCTCAACAGGGAAAGGGCCGTCTTGAACATCCTCGATTTCATCATTTTGGTCTTGCATACCTTCTGATTCTTGTGCTGCTGCTCCATTGCTAATCTTCTTGATGATACTGAGAGTAACAGATGGTTGAAAGAGACGGAAGAATGGAGGTAAAAGGAAATATTCAAAAGCGCGATGAGCCTCTTTATATATCTCCAATTCTCTTGCCCAATTGACTTTACAGCTTTTTTATCAGTATCTACTCTTAAATGTAAAATTCTAAATAAACCCATCATTTAAATTTTATATGGATTTTTGAAAGAAAATTGTAGTGAAGGATCAACTATTTATATAAGTTACTACCACGTTATGTTTTGTTAACAGTTACTACCTCCTCTACATTGTTTTTAAATTATTTGGATGAATAAAAGAACAAATGACCCGTATAAATTAAATAGATAAGCATTAAGTTCTTGTTCCCTCTGCCTTAAATTTTTTCAAAATGAGAACCTTGTAAATGAAACATGAAACGGTAATAACTGAATGAACATACAATAGACTTGGAGAAAACTACCTTTAGTAATTTCAGATTCACCAATTTCCTCTACTTCTTTTATAGTCACTGTGATGCTCTCCGAGCTCTCCACTTTCTGTTGATGGCTTTGAGCATTTTTGGCAGTAAGTTCTTGTTCCTTCCTCTCAATGTCGAATTTATTCAACTTTTCTTCAAACTCCTCAACGCATGATTCGAGTTCAGGTTTAGCAAACTTCTTCCCCTAAATGAAGACATTCAAATAGGCAGATAAAGTTCACTTGGTTTCTTCAAGCGCATTTGCGAAGGGTATTTTCCCTGCCAGAAATCTTGACTGCTTTTTGCCACAAGTTCACTTCGTTTCTTCAAATATCTCCTAAATCAACTCTCTATTCATTTTCCTACAAATATGAAAAAAAAACCACCACATTAAAAGCACTAATTCTAAACTAAAGCAAGCCAAAATAACTATGAAAAGATCCTCAAATGAGTGGGAATCCACCACTCATCAACACCCCCGATTTAGAAACTTTGTTTGTCCTCAAGTAAAGAAAATCAAAAACACAAAGGCTCTTATTTCAAAACACACCACAAATCAATTTCCCTTTCTCGATGAAGCACAAAGGTAATGGCTTCGGTTGGTACTAACAAATAGTCCACATGCAAAATTTTCACAAAAGAAATCTTCTCATTCTCATGAAACATTTTCAAAAACCAAGAATCATTTAAGTGACAACAACTTAAACTCAAGAAATGACTCAACTCACTAACACTTTCACATGCTCACTTGACTCAATTAGGAATTTTCAAAATCATCACTTTTTCAACTTACATGCCCTCGCAAGAAAGAAGTGTCCCAAAACCACACACATATAAACAAGACAAGGGACAAAGATGCAAAACTCACACTCACGAAGAATCATCTCATGCATACAAATGTCACACCATAGGCTTGCCCATATTTTCAATCAACATTGACCCAACTTTATTTGCTTAGAAATCTCAAAGGACTTTGTTAAGCTTGTAATGTAGGCTTAGAGAAGGTTGGGATATCATTTAGGTATAAGTGACTACACCCTCCTTGAACACTACACAACAACTCATCATTTCCAACTTTCTCCACTTTTCAAACCCATGCACATTCCACACTACTTTTCATTTTTCTTTTCTTACTTCCACTCTAGATGCCCGTGATAATTTGCCTTTGATAGTGAAATTCTTTGAAGCCTATACCCGATTAATTGATTGTAAAGTGGTGAAGTGGAAACTACCTAACGAAGGTGTCTATAAGTGCTATTCAGTTGGAGCTTCAAAAGGAAATCCGGGACCTAGTGCAAGTGCTTTCTGCATTAGAAATGATGCAGGAGAGTTTATATTTACTGAAGCTAAAAGCTTGGAAAGTGCTACCAATTTAGAGGTAGAAGAGTTGTGTTGAGAAGTGGACTGGAATTTTTGTATTTAAAACAATTTGCTGCCTGTTATCCTTGAAACTGATTCTTTCGCAGTCAAACAGACACTAGATGGAATATGGGAAGTCCCATGCAACATGGCTTGTGAAATTAAGATGATAAACAGATTAAGGGCTCGTAGAGATGTGGAAATCGAGCATATACTAAGGGAGGGCAACATGCTAGCGGATTTTTTTTGCTAATCAAGTTTTCTGTTTTATAGGTACTCAAAGATTAACATGTAATTCAATACAAGAAGTCCAAAATGAAGGAAAAGCTATAATAAACATGGATCGGAATGAAATTCCCAATATACGGCTAACAGGATGTCAAAATGAGAACTTCAGAATGCTATAATAACAATATTATGCTAGAAACTGTAAGGGCTCGCAACAATCACAAAGATTTTCACTGGAAGAGAAACAGACTTACTAGATCGTGTGTGAAAGTTGCAATTGGATCTGAATTTTTCTCTCCTCTTTGGCAGTAGGATTAGTTCTCTGTGATCTCAACCTGCCGAGAAAGAGAATTACTCTGAAATGATTTCAATGTACAGCATCACGAAATTCAGTTTTGTACAATTAAAGATTCAACCAAGAACACAATTTAAGATTCAAGATTTAACACAGAAGAATTCAAGATCAGACCCAGCTACACATTGAATCTGAAGTCATAAGCAATCATTAACTATGGCGATTCCAGACGAGTTGAATTAAGGTTGGAAAAAAAAAACATCTGGGTTAGGAACGACACCCAAAAGAACAAGAAAATCGAGATTTTGGATTAGAGAAAAAGGGAAAATCTTTCATTGAAACATGAGGTTGTTAATCTTTAAAAAAAAGAGCAAAGCAAAACTTCATATGTAAAGATTCAAGCAATGGAGGAAATTGTGAAACCTGAATTGTTAATCTCCATTGCTAATCTTTTTGAAAAGGAAAACGACACCCAAAACCTCCATTGCTTATCTTCTTTAAAAGGAAAACGACACCCAAAACCTCCATTGCTAATCTTTTTGAAAAGGAAAACGACACCCAAAGCCTCCATTGCTTATCTTCTTTAAAAGGCAAACGACACCCAAAACCCCCATTGCAAATCTTCTTGAAAAGGAAAACGACACCCAAAACCTCCGTTGCTTATCTTCTTGATGCTAGTGAGAATAACAGATGATCCAAAGAGATAGAAGAATGGAGGCAAAAGGAAATATTTCAAACGCACCCGTGATGAGCCGTTACACTTCTGCTCATCTTCGCTTCTTATGACTTGTGTTTGACAAAACAAATAAAAACTAAATCCTGCTAAATGGAACTAATAAATAAATAATATACTCAATATTTGTTTATTTTTTTCTACATATATTTTAACACATGCACCAAAATAAATAAATAGTAATAATATAGTGATGATTAGGGTTGGACATTTTGGTCGGGTCGGTTTATGATATTCGGTTCGGTTTTTTGGTTTTCAATTTGGTGAAAATGTAAATCAAAACCAAATTGAAATAAGTTCGATTTTCGCAATTTTGGCTCGATTTTCGCAATTCGATTTATGAAATTACATTAGATATGTTGTTATGAACAAATAAATCTCCTTGTAAAATTTCAAATAAGGTGTGATTTGATCTCTGATAGAACATACACAATAATTAGATGGTTTTTAAAAATTTAGGACCTCATTATTTGTTATACATCTTTAGATTTAGATGTTATACGCTCACGTTCAGTTAAAACATTTCCAAATAAGCATACAAGGTCTCTATCTCTGAATGTGAGAGATAAGAGTGGTCGACAAGTGGTGTGTGCAAGTCATGACGACAGCGACATCGACAGTGATGGCGACGACCTATGGTGTGCATAAGTCATGATAACGACGATGGATAACGAAGATGAGCGGATTGTGGAGAGGTTAATGGTTAGGACTTAGGGAATTCAATTTTAATTTTGGATTAATTTTAAATTGGGTTAATTTTAATGGGTTGTGGGCAGTAGCCATTTGGGGAGTGGGATGTAGGCGTCCAGGGATCAATGCATGAGTTCATGTAAGTAAATTACATTTTGATTTTACGGTTTTAACCAAATTAAAGTGTTAAAAACTCAAAAATTGAACCGAAAAAACTAAAATTTCAATATTTTAAATCGAAACCGACCAATCAAATTGAAATTGAAATTTAAAAAAATTCAGTTCGATCAATTTTTTCCATTTGAACCGAAATATGTCAAGCCCTAGTGATGATGTACAATAACTTATTGTACATATATTAGTGATGAAAACTTGAATAGATACGCAATTATACTAGATGTCCCTCAAAGTATGTCATCTTGGTTTTTTGTCTCTCGTAGAAAAAGTTTTTAAGACTAGTATTTTTTCTTCAGTATCTCTTTTGAACTTGGCAGCAAAACTTACTTTAGCATTTTAACTGAACAGGCGTTTAAATACCTCTTAACAACTTTCAAGTTAATTAAATTACACCCTAAGGGGTGACGTGACAAAGTGAGTTGACTCACTCTCCTAAATGCGCGTGAAGATATTAAAAAAATTAAATTTACAAAACCATACGCATGTCATTTTCTATTGGTCAATATATAATTAGTATTTTAAATATTATTTTATTGATATATTAACTTTTTTAAAAATGTGTGAATTTTTTATATGGTTTTTCTTTATTTTGTTGTCTTCCCCAGTATAGCTTCTTCTTCATTGAAGCATCACCGCTTCCTTCATCTTCATCTTCAACTTTGTTCACTACTTTCATTTTACCAATCCTTTAGTAATCCATAAAATCCAACACCAATATCTTTTATTGACGTCAATTTCACAAATATAACAATTTACATAAATTTTGAGTGACTTGTTTTTTTTTTTTTAATTCCCACAAGACAAATTCGAGGTGGGGAAGAGGGGAGGGATTCAAAGAAGAAAGAATGGTATTGTAGTAGTTCTTCTCTAAAGTTATTTATTTATTTATTTTGAATTTTTTGAGTGATCTGTTTTAATTTTTTTAATTCTCACAAGGCAGATCCAAAAAGGGGAAAGGGAGAGGAGGGGAGAGGAGGAATTCAAAGAAGATAATGTTGTATTGTAATGGTTCATCTCTAAGGCTATTTTTTTTAAAAATAAATTGTGAAAAGGTAGAAAAAAGAACAGTGAAGGGATAGAAATGATGAAGAAGAAAGAAGTGAGGGGGAGGAGAAATAAAAATGGGTCTTTGATTTTAGAAAATGTATTTTTAATTATTTAATTAGTGTAACTTAATTTTAAAAAGAGTTAAAGAAAAACATGGTGAATAAATAAAAGGAAATAAATAAAAGTAATGATGTGGTGGTGACATGGCCATGTTGGCGCTTACATGACTATGATGTCGCAGGTGAAAGTGGTATTATATTCATTTCAAAGTTGTTAAGGGGTATCTAAATGCATGTGTAGTTAAAGTTCTATGGTAAATTTTGTTGCCAAGTTCAAAGGTGATTTGATGTATTTTTTTTCCCTTTATGTATAGAACAAATATAATTTTGTCCCTCTATACCTCAAATGTTTTTAAACAATCTCCACGTTCAATTGTCTTTCACCATTTTTTCTTCTTTTTTTCACTTTTGAGTCTTTTTTATTTTTCTTTTATTTATAATTTTTTTTCTTTTATTTTCTTAACTCTTATTATTTTTTGCTAATGAATTGAAAGTTGAGTCGAAGATCTTCTTTGTTTAATGTAACGATCCTTCTAGTCATTTTGTAAATTTTACTTGCTTTCTATAGCTTAGCCCTGCTTACAACCTTTTTCGTGGATAATTTATAACTTGCGGGAATGAGTGACGTGATTTTCGAAATAATATTTTGTTTTTAATAAATAGAAGGGAAAAAGAGAATACATTAAGAGTTCTTTTGTTTTTAATAAATAGAAGGGAAAAAGCGAAAGAGTTCTATCTGTTTGTTGTTCTATTTGTCTGCCTGTCTGTCTGTCTGTCTGCCTGCCTATCTATCCATCTATCCATCCATCCATCCATCCATCCATCCATCCATCCATTTATTTATATTATATCTATCCATCTATCCATCCATCCATCCATCCATCCATCCATCCATTTATTTATTTATATTATATTATATTAAAAGCGGACACATTTTTATATTTAAGGGTTGTGAAATTTCCAAAGAGTTATAACTTTTTCGATGAGTTGTGACATTTTCAAAGTGTTGTGACTTTTCTACAAGGTTGTGACTTTTTCGAAGAGTTGTGACTTTCCAAAGAGTTATGAATTTTCGATGAGTTGTGACATTTTTTAAGGTTTGTGACTTTTTTTTTTTTGATAAGGCACAATAAACATTTTTCATACACTACCCTTTGTTGGCTATAAAAAGAGGGGTTTCCTCAAATTTTTGAACTACAATTTCTTAATGCTTTTCATTGTTCTTCTTCTTCTTAAAACACTCAATTTAGTATATTTTCTATATTTTATATTATATTTATTTGTTTATATTATATTAAAAGAAGACACCATTTTACGTTGAATGGTTGCGACTTTTCCAAAGACTTGTGACTTTTTCAATGAGTTGTGACCTTTCCGAAAGGTTGTAACTTTTATGATAAGAAACAATATGTGCATACTCATAATACCTTTTGTTAACTATAAATAGAAGAGTTTCCTCACATTTTTAAACTAAAGTTTTTTTATGTTTATATTCTTCTCTTCTTAATAAAAACTCAAGTTTGATTTACAAACGTTGACAACTTCAAAGTTCACTGAAACTTGATCACTTCCTAACATGAATGTTAAATTAATATAACGACTAAAAACATCCAATTTAGTATATATTCTATATTTTATATCAATATTTATTTATGTTATATTACATTGAAAGTAAGAACTCCAACGATACAATAATAACTAAGTAATGCACTTTGGAGGAGGGAGGATAAATTATATTTAAGAGGTGTAACACATAGATTTTAAGAGTTGCTAGCTAGCTTTCAGTAGTAATCATAAGAAAGTTTACATTCACTATTCATAGGAACTTATACTTTATCATTCATTTTATAATTGTTTACTTAATTTTTTTATTTAATAATATTCACATTATTTTTCAAAATTGCGTACATGGATTGATATTCACGGGCAGTGCACTTGAGTCAAAACTATATATATATTTATAAAGTGCGAGGTTTAGCAATGCAAGAAATTCCATACATGGGACAAAAAAAAACATCAACAAAAATAATTGTTGAAGGAAGAAGTGGAACTCTGTATAAAGTTAAGATCAATAAGGGTGAGTAGATATAAATGCTTAGTTGTTGACCAAGAAAGAAAGAAATGAGAGTCTTTGGGCATAACTTAAGCTAAGTCAGACTTGAAAGTTGGGATGAGTGTTATATGACTACCTAGTGATTTACAAGTGTAAAGACCCCGTGGGTTTGTTTTGGGAAGTAGAGCTTCTTATTTAGTAAAAGACTCTTTCAGTAGGTTCTAAATGGATATAATGGAACTAATTGTTTATTGGAGTAATTTAATTGATGAGTAATATTAAATAATTTTTTTTTTTGTTAATAGTTAATGGGTCAAGTCTAATATTTATTTAATACCTTATACCACTTGACCCATGTAACAACCCGTTAGGTCATTTTGAGAACTTGGACTATTTTGACTCTTCCCGTAAAATTTTGGATGAAATTTTTGAACAATTCGATAACTACGCTTATTTAATTGTCAGAAATTTTTTAATAATTAATTTAATTAGAAAGTAATGGGCCAAGTCTAAAATCTATCTTATACCTTTTACCACTTGGCCCATAAAATTAAATTAAGTTAGTGGGTTTTGCCACTTTAAATACCTAATTACTTTATTTGGAAAAGGAAAAGGAAAAGAATTGTGGCAGGAAACTTCCCTTGCAGACGAACGTGAGAAGAAGAGAATAAAATTGTACTTTGAACTTCAGGTAAGCAAATAATTAGTGCACATTCTTAATTTTTTCTATAGCTTTCTATGTACATGCAATAAATGGTGTTATATTTAAATTGGGTGGACAAGGAATTGAAATTGTTTTCTCTAATTACGCTGCCACGAGTGGAGGAATAAATTGAAGACTTGTGATAGTTCAATGTAAGGGTAATATTAGGTAATGATAATTTAATAATTAGGATATAATGAGTGAGTGTGGGGCTAATCATTGACAGACAAGGATGTCTGCATAAATGGAAAATATATATAGTTCCATTAGTTATTACTTTATCTTATTTCGTGGGGTAAGGTTACAAGTGAGTAGCTATTGGCTTTAAATTTTTTAATTTTCATATAGTTATTACTCTTTGAAGTTTTAATATGTGGATATAGGTAACAAATTTTTGGTGGTATTGTATTATATGAATATCATTAGATTCATGATATTTAGGGCTTAACTCTAAGCTTGAAATTTAACAAATATGCGTTTGACATATCAGTTGACACCAAAATTAGGAGTTTGATTATAGATTAGTGCAGGTTTGGGTCTAGTCTAGACATATTTTAATATAGGTGTCTACGGACTCATTTTTTTAAGAATATTTCATATTTGATAGATTGGGAACGTTCAGAAGTTTTGCGAAAGGGAAAGGAAAAATTTAAAGGATTCGTGGAACATGTTCGACATTCAAGGTATGTTAAGACTTTCAGACTTCATTGAAGGACATTTTTCTAATTAAAGATTAAAAATGAAATAGACCATAGGTAAGGGTAAAAGATGGGGGTCTCGTACCAATGGTGTGACGGGCATTGGTACGAGTACCAGTGTTATAAAGGGAAAGCTTATTACTATAGAATGTGGATTGTAATCCGAGAATGCCAAAGCACATGTGCATTAGCTGATGTATTGTTGATTTCTTCTGTGTGATTATGTTTTTTTTTACCCGTAAATTTGTTATAGCTGAGGTGATTACATATCATATTGATATTTGATTGATTGAGATGCATCATCATCCCTTTTCATTGATATTATATTGTGCACATGCATTGACATGAGACTGAGTATAAGTTAGGCATGTGGAGATCATCCGTGTCGGGGATTGTGAGATGTTAAGATTAAAATTTGAGCACGTGGAGATCGTTCGTGCGAAAATTGTTTGATTTTATGATAGTGCGTTGAGATTGTCCGCACAGACACGTCGAGATCGTTTGTATCGGTATATGGAACTTGCTAGTCCCCCATGGGTCATAAACTCTCAATGTATTTTCGAGGATATCATGTATATACGGTTGATCCTCTTCTTCTGTAATGACCCGTACAACGAATAAGTGAAACTAGAGCCTAACTCGTGTGTGTTGGAGTTTGGTGTGAGGTTTAAGGGTGTATAATGTTGTCCCAAGCCATGGTTGAGGGGTTTAGGGGTTAAACGTCAAGGTACAACTTCCCAAGGAGCACCCTAGGGGGTCTTTAAGGAGGACCCTTAGCCTAACCCCCAAGACCCCAAGGAAACTTGAAGTTGCCAAAAGTGTAGTGACTTACGGAGGGGGACCACGCCCTGTAGGTCTAACCACGACTCTTGGACCTGTTTCGTAGGGCATGGCCCCCAAAACCAAGCCTCAATCACAAACCATGGCTGACCAGGATGGGGCGTGACCCAATCCACGGTCCGTGGTTTGGTGTCGTGAGTCCCTACCTAGTTTGTTGTCTTGGTTCGGCCAAGGCAAGAATGGTTTGGTAAATTCCTCCCTTGGTTAGTTTAGTTCATGGATGGTTATTTTAGGTTAATCAAAGTATTTTAAGAGTATTAAAAGTATTAAACTCTATTTTTCAACTCATTATTCAAAATCACAAAATAGAACCCACCTCTCTTCTCAAAAGTTCTCTATAGAAACCTCCATTGGAGGTGAAGATTTCAAGTTTCCAAGGTCAAATCTTCAAGTTTTTCAAGGAATTTTTGTGGATTTCTTCCATAAAAGGTATGGTGCTCTTCATCCTTGACTTAGTTTCTTTCAAGGGGCCAATTTCAAAAGTGATTTCAAATCTCCAATGTTTACCCAAAACTCCTAGATTTCAATATATGCATAGGTTCGATTCTAAACGTTTTCCAAAGGCTTTATTGCATTGATTTATGAATGAATTGTGGATTTAAAGATAAATTAAGATGATTTCTTCCTAGAACCCATGTTTTCCCCCAAATTCCTATGTTGTGATTTGTGATTGGGAATTGATTGATTATGAAGTATGTGAATTGTTTATGTGTATATGGATATAGAATGTTGAAATTATGTTATTGCTCTTGCCTAATTGTATTGATCTAAGGTGTGTGGGTGAATGTGATCCATGGCCTTGAAAGGCAAGGTATGAAGGTTAAGGTTCATATATGATGTGAAGGATATGTATGTGAATTCAATGATAGTATGATGATCATGTTTAAAATGCAATTTTGTTATGATTGAAGGCTTATTCTTAATTGACACTCATGAATGATGATGATAGATTGTGAGGAGTTTCTTCAATGTATTGTTGGATCTTGAATTAATAGGCTTAAGACATCCTTTTTCTTATATTGATGAATGTGTCTTTGACTTAATGAATATGAATCGATATGCTTATGTCATTCCTTTCATAAATGATCTAATGTAATGACGACTCTTGAATCGATAGGATTATAGCATTCCTTTCCTAATGAGTTAATGAACTAATGTACCTTGAATCGATAGGCTTATGACATTCCTTTCATGTGTATACCTAATGTAATGATGAATCATGAATCGATAGACTTATGTCGTTCTTTTCATGAGGATTGAAATGAGCTATCCTAATAATGAACCATGAATCGATAGGCATATGACATTCCTTTCATGTGTAATAATGTACTTTGGGTAGATAGGGTTATGGCATTCCTCTCAAGTACAATAATGTAATGTGAATGAAATACTTTATGGGAATGTAGGCTAAGCACCGAGTGGATATGGTAAGATGGAAACTCTCCCAATGTTAGTCTAGGGTTCCAATGAACATATTCCTATCCCATAAATTATGTGCCCACATAGGTCCTAGATATTGGATCCACGTAAGCTAATTATTATCGGTCTTACCTTAGGCAAGTAAACCACCTTTTTACTGTGCGGGGTTATATGACACTGGATTCCATGACAAGCTCATATGGTCTATGTCGTTTAAACTCTTATTCCCATCATGTGAGGTGTGCATTATGGTTTTTTGATGAGTTCTATGAAGTGTGGGTGGTAGTATATGATGCCATCTATACATTGCACGAGTAGGCTTTGAGAGGGTCATAGTGAGTTCTCTAAGTCTTAATGGCTAATGTATGAATGTGTCCTAAATAAAGCAAATGAAGAATGTTGACTCTTATATGCTTAAATGTAAATATGCATGCTATACTTGGATTGTATTATGAGTTACTTCCTTGTTATGACTTATTGTATATGAATGTGCCTTGCCTATGGTGACTTTGTGACTTATGTAATGTTTATGCCGCTTATGTATGAGTATTGTATGAAGATGGAAAGGTTGAATGGTAAGTTCACTTTTGGTGACTTTAATGTGGTACTTTTGTGTGGATAGTGATATGGGACGCTATTCAGACATTGCACAAGGTATAGCATGAGGGTTACTTGAGGTGAAGGCTTAATGTGAAGGTAATGGGTTATATGTCTATTATGTCTCTATTGTGAGAAATGACTTGTATGTTGGTTATGTTTTAATATTATGCCTCCTCTGCTTATGTTCATGAAGTTTTATCAAAATGGCATGAAAGCACGACTGTCAAATAAAATGTTCATTTTAAGCATGGTTTTTGCATGGCTATCATACTTAGTACTTAATTGTGCTAACCCATTCTTCTCCATGTTTTACTACAAGTGTAGGTTCCTGCAAGTGAGTTGCTTTCTCTCTAGATCAAGGACTTGGATTTGAGAATCTCCAAGACTTAGTGGTATGTCCTCATAGATCGAGGACAAGTACTTGATGTTTCCATTTCTTTCATGTAAAAGACTATTGTTAGACTTTTCGATTGTAAAGGGCCATGACCTTACTTATGTTTCAGATGTTGATTTTAGATGGCCATGTGAGACAATAGACTTCTGCTGTGTTTTTCAAAGTGTTTTAAATGAGTATTTTGAATGTATGGTTTTAAATAAAGTTTTAATTCTGTACTATTTTCTATTATCGAATGCAATATATGCTATGAGGCTTGTATGAGACCCCTTCTGAGTCGAGTACGCCGTGTCGCATCTAGGGGCTAGCCTTGGGTCGTGACATCTTCAACATCATCATCATCATCATCATCATATTTTTCTTTTTCTTCTTCTTTCTAGATAGAGGATTTTTGAGAGGGAATTGGGTTCTTTTGGGGATTTAGAAATAATGATTTGGAATGACTTAATTAAGGGTATAAAGTCTTTATATAGGTGGTCTAAATTAGGGTAAAACGACACCACTTAATCCCTAATTAATTCTAGAAAGTTCCACTAACCCCTCACTTAGCTGCTTAAGACCAACACACTGCCTCACCCACAAGACCACGCCCATGGGTGGACCCACGGGGCGTGCTGGTTAATCATGAGTTGTGGTCTATGGGTCTTCATTTGGGCCTTTGACCTATGAAGACAACCACGTGGAGTGGACCCATCCATGAGGCATGGGTCCTGCCTGTGGTTACTACCTTAGGCAGATTTCATGGAGGGCTCACCCACGCTGCCCACCTACGGGCGTGGTTCCATCCACGAGGTATGGATGGCCTCGTGGGTGGCACTATTTTGGGTAGTTCTAGGGTCTTCCTGAAGGACCCATAGTTGGTCCTTGGGGGTCATACCTTGACGTTCTAACACGAAACCATATATTTTTAGGTACGGGGAGGTACATTCATGACTCTAACCCTCACATCAAGATCTAGTTTAGCCTACTAGTTTCCGGGGTGTTACACTATCAATCATTAATTCTACTTTAATACCTCTTTCTCAAAAAAGCATAGAGAGCTAAGCTAGAACCGAATTTGCAACTTCAGTACATCAATTAAAACACGAAAAAACAATTGAACACATTTCCAAACAACATTAAATTCAGCAATTAACAATACCCATAAGCTAATTAATGCATTCGACTACATGATCACACCCCTTAGGTAAGGATTTTTTTGCCAAACATAACAAAAAGTGAGAAATTGTTACCAAAAAGATTGTCCATCCAAATTGTTAACAATCTGCAATACCCAATGCCAGAATTAAAGCTGGAATCCTAAAACCTCAAATCCAAGATCCAAATGTTCTCCAAGGTGTTCAACAATGTAAAAAATGTAAAACCTCTCACAATTTGGGGAATACACACTCTATTAATCGGGAATACACACTCAAAAACTTAGAAATACACACTACTTGTAGCCATTCATGTTGTCCTGATCGATATTGGGTTTTACTTGAGGACAAGCAAATGTTTAAGTTGGGGGTGTTGATGAGTCGGGAAGTTCGACTCATTTAGGGCTTTTTATTCAATGAATTAGTGTCCTCAATGCCTAGTTTGTTCTCATAAGTGGTGTTAATGTGTTTATATGCAACAATGAAGGCTTAAGAACAAGGCAAGGCCATTATGTTGTGAAAAGGATAGAAAAAGTTGGAAAACCTGAAGAAATGAGAAGTTGGAGCTCGTAAAAGCCACTCGATGACTTTCCGCGTGAGCCTCCTGCTCGCCAAAAATTCCAGTGAAGTAGCCTATGTACCAAGTCAACTTGGCGATCAAAAGATGATTCTGTGATGTGTCGAATGGATCGATGATCACGACCCAGATCACCTAATCTTCTAGAACAATTTGATGCAGGAACCAAGACAATAAGGCGAGAAGAAGTGGAACTTGGCAGATCGCCGAGTCCATCGATGATCCCGACTAACTTCACCGAGTGGATTCCATGTTGAGTTTTTGGGAATGTATAACTTCACCTACCAACTGGGGAATACACAATCTATTAAGATTATCATTTTTCTATTTTCAAAAAATGAATTTATGCGTTCCCAAAAACTTAGTAAGTGAAGCTAGCAAGATCACCGATCGACTCGGCGATCTGCCGAGTTGCACTTCTTCTCACCTTATTGTCTTGGATCCTGCATCCAATTGGTATGGAAGATTAGGCGAGTTGGGTCATGATCACTGATGCATTTGGCACATCACCAAATCTTCTTTTGCTCGCCAAGTTGGCTTTGTACATGGGCTACTTCGCTGGAAATTTTGGCGAGCTGGAGGCTCACTTTGCAAGTCGCCGAGTGGCTTTTGCGAGCTCCGTTTTCTTCTTTCTTCAACTTCTCTAAAAATTTTGCTCCTTTTCGCAACATAATGACCTTGCCTTGTTCTTAAGCCTTCATTGATGCATATACACATATTAAGATCAGTTATGAGCACAAAATAGGCCTTGAGGACACTAATTCATTGAATAATAATCCCTAAATGAGTTGAACTTCCCGACTCATCAACACCCCAACTTAAACTTTTGTTTATCCTCAAGTTAAATACCAGATCGATCAGGCCAACATGGATGTCTACAAGTAGTGCTCCTCGAGACTCAACATGAATGCACACAAGGTTCAATCTACACATGCTATGTTCAATTGTGCACTGAAAGTTTCAAACCATGACTAGCACTCAACAAATAGAGTTCAAGCTCACAATGCTCACTTCAAATGCAAATTCATGCTCAACAAGAGTGTTCGAATGCCTTCACATCAAGAATGATTCCACGCTCTCACAAAGCCAATCAAAGATTACACTTAAGGAATCAAAATCAACTCTCACACTCCTAGTGAGAAAAACGTGCACGATTTTACCCATATGCTTTCCCGTATTTTCCAACCAACACATCATTTATTTCATGCAAGATCAAAAAGGTCTTTCAAGGCTTGTAATTTGGCTGTGGGTACGTGTATGACTATTTTGGCTTAGTGACTTCTACCTTCACGAAGCTTGGCTCAAATTTCACTTGTTCTCGTTTTCTTTCATTCTTTTCACCTTCACAACTCATCCTTGGCATATTCAAAGCACACAAAATTTTTGGTATCGATTATCTGACACCCCTTTTATTTTGACAACATTGCACACTTCAAATTTATCATTTCTTTGCTTTTTTTCCCTTTTTTTATGTGGAGAGGTTGCATCGTTTTTCTACACATTCCTTCAAGGACGAATTTTCATGAACTTCTTGCTCGATTTCCTTCCTCATTCTTACCACACTCCCAACTTAGGCTTTTTGCCTAAGTTGGCTATTCAAACAAACTAATGCTTCACGTAGGTTTTAGGTGGAGAGGATAAGGTCATTTGTGTTGATGTTTCATCCAAAAAAAAGGTTGATCTCAAATGGTGCCAAGCTAGATTCACACATTCACAAGGTTATCACACAAAGGTATAGCAATTAGGTTAACTCTAAAAAAATTATGCATAAGATCATCTCCTCCATACACCAAAATTAGTCAATTGGACCAACGGGGCAAGTTCTAGATATCATTGATGTGAGGCCAAAATACATATTTTTAATCATTATTTGCCTCATATTTAGTATTTATATCTGTCCTTTTTGAGCATGAATTTTATGGATTGTGCTTACTAGTATATTTTATTTGTAGGATTAAATTGGTGAAAAAATGAAGAAGTTTGGAGCCAAAACGAATAAAAGATGAAAGGTTGAAGAAAGAAATCAAGCAGACAGCTTATTGAATTAAATTGAATATAATAATATTATATATATATAAGTTCAACGAAGAGAAATTCACTTTCAGTATAACACTGCTGCCACGTGGCAACTAGTAAAGCAACAACTACCCAATATGGCGGCGCAAACACTGTTTCACACAGAATCAAATTCCTTTTAGCTTTTGGATTCCTAATTTGTTTTGGACTCAATTATTTTGTTTAGGGTTTTCTATATCTATAAATAGTCCATAAAAATAATTATTAAGGAAGGAAGATACAATGTACAAAATAACTTTTGATTTAGGGTTTTATCTTTTCTTCTCTTTTATTTATTTTACATCTTTTCTTTGAATGATTTGTTGTAATTGCTCTATGTCAATGTGGAGTTAAACTTCTCGTTCTTGGATTATATTTTCTTACAAAATGATTGTTTAGTAATTTTGATTCTGCATAATTGCTTATAATATTGGTCGTTCTTGTATTCTTGTGATAACTATTTCCATGCTTGATCACCATAGAGATAAATATATTGTCTGTTCTTGAACTTGGGAGAGGAATGTAGAGATAGAACGTGGAATATAAGGTTCACGATCTTTTCTTGCATATCACTTGAATTGATTTGTGTCTAGGATAGAGATATACCTAGGTACCTTGCTTGGCTCAAATACGGGAAGACAACATAATGCTCCATAGTTGGTTCAGTCTATCCCCGCTCAACGCTGTAGTTAGGTTGTCAATTGTGGTAGACGGTTAGAGGTCGGGAGATCATGACTATATTATCAACCCCGTGAATCAATAACTAGATAATCAAATAAGTTGATGAAATTGATGCTAAACATGATTGTTTGTTAAATCATAATCCTAGATCGATTCATTCATTGATCGTGTAAACATCTATCTTTTCTTAGTTAATTATTTTTTAGTTATTTAATCTTTATTTTTAGTTTAGTTAATATATATTCATCTTTTGAAATCCTCCCTTAAATAAATATTTAGAATTAATATAATTTAATAAGAATAATTAATTGACAATTCCTTTGGGTTCGATAATCTGGTTATTTTAAGAGCCACTGTATTACTTGCACGACCACGTAAACTTACGTGTGCAATTGGTAGTAACAAGTTTTTGGCGCCACTACCGGGGACTTAGAATTAATTGTTTTTCTAGGTTAAACTTTTTCTTTTTATTTATTTAAGTTTTTTTATAGAAATTAAAAAATCAAAAAGAAGAAAAAATAATTTCTTATGTTATATTATTTTATTAGTGCCACTTTTTTTCTTTCGATCTTGTTTTTGCAGATGAGGGGAAGTCTGAGTACCCAAGAATTTGAAGCAAATGAGCATATTTGAGCTTAAGTGTGGGGTGCGTACGACCCTTGATGAAAAAATATTTATTAAGAGAACAGACAATTATCTAGGCCTAGAGGCCTCAAAGAGTTCTTTCTTTCACTCTTAGCTTACGTATTGAATTGTTGCACTGGGGACAGTGCCATATTTTAAGTGTTGGGTGGGGAATGAATTTCTTGTTTTTACTGCTTTATTGAGTCTTTTCTTCTTCTTTTTTTAGGATGAGTTTTTGGCTTTTGTTTTCGGTTCTTTTCCTGAGGATTGTCACTTTGAATCGAGTGTCTTTTATTTTTTAGGATAAGTTTTCTTTTAAATTTTTTTAGAGAAATAAAAAATCCTTTTGATGGTGTGATACTTGCTATTTAGGCCTAATTTTTGAGTAGTACTTTCTTGGGAATGCTTGATTGATAAGGAAATTGCAGACTCTTTGACACCTAAACTCATGGTTGTGACTTTGTGTATAATTTATTTTATTTTGTTGTTTGTTATGATTCTTTCTCTCTTAGAAGTGGAATTGATCCATCTTGATTGATACTTGTGCCATGTGTGGAGAGAATTTTTATATTCTATGTTTTACATCTTAGTCTAGGACTTGCCTTGCATGTTATTGAAGCGAAATAAAAAATGTTGCTTTGTTTAGGAGATGATAATAGGCTATCTTTGTTTTGTCTTGTAAATTTTAGCCTTTTTAGATACATATCACTAGTAGCCCCTTTGAGCCTGTAGCTTTTTATCGGTAGCCATATTTTTGCCTTGACTTTTTTGTTGAATCCCTTATTTTTGCACCCTGATTCTTTGAGCAATGTAGCATAGACTTATTATATTTTTTAAATATGAAGAAAAAGGGATGGTTGAGTGAAAAAAGGTAATCAATGATAGCTACAAAGTGATTAGAAAGCCCTCTTTGAAAGAATGTGACATGAAAAAGAAAAAAAAAGTGAAAAACAATTTTTTTTTAAAAAATATTCTTTGGAAAAAAGACGATTGACGCAAAACAATGCTCTCTTCTCTCTCATGCAAACCCTAACCCAAATCACCCAGTACCACCTATGGCCACTCCGGCCACTGGCCAGTCGTCTTTGGCAACTGGTCAGACTTGATTGTCGAACCCTACATTTTGATGAAATGTAGGCAAGAGTATGCTTTAATACAAAACAATGTACCAAGTATGATAGCTATGCACAAAACATTTAAATCATACTAAAAGAGGACATTTCATGACATGCAATTGACCAAGCTAAAACATGATATAAAAGGGTTAGAAAACATGAGTCCTAAAACATGGTCAATGCAAGCTAACATGCTTTAAAACCTTTGAACACATATGAGATACTCCTTAAAGTAATCTTAGTTCATTATTATTGTGGGAAGTATCCCTTACCGACTTAGAGACAATGTGAGCTATAACATGATCCCCGGTGTTTCCCACACCGAAAAGAGTTATACTTCTTGTCAAGGTAGAACCATGAACTTCTAGCTTAAGTGGATCCACTAGCTAATGTCTATCTAGACAATCATCATATGGGGCACATAGGTAAGGGATAAGGAGATTTCTTCTATAAACCCGACCTCTACTAATGGAAGAGCTCCCATCTCAATATCCTCTCTGTGCTAAGCATACATCCTACAGAATAGTCATTTTCTTACTTAATGTTATCATCCATGAAAGGGCACGGCATCTTGCCTATCCAAGATAGGTCATAAGTCATCCATGAAAAGGTATCATTCAATACCTAATCCAAGCTAGGTCTCATTAGGATAGCAACTTATCTTTGATTTATTTAGTTGAGAAGACCTTTCAACCTTAAAATCATTACTAAGTGAGAAAACCTTTAGCAATCATACTTTCATGTGTATATGAGAAATCCTTTCAACAACACAACAACAACATCATCATTGATACTTCACTCTCAAAGCATCCTTAAAACATTTACATAAATTTCATAGGAACATGCTTACTTTGAGACATATTTATGCCTAGCACCGAGAGGATATTGAAATGGAAGCTCTCCCGTGAATAGAGGCCGGGTTTCTAGAAGAAATATCCTTATCCCTTACCTATGTTTCCCCATAGGATGATTGTCTAGATAGACATTAGCTAGTGAATCCACTTAAACTAGAAATTCATGGTTCTAACTTGGCAAGTAGGATAACCCTTTTCGGTGTGGGAGACACCGGGGGATCATGTTATATCTCACATGGTCTCTATATCGGTTAAGGATACTTCCCACAATAATAATGAACTAAGGTTACATCAAGAAGTATCTCACATGTGTTCAAAGTTTTTAAAGCAGTTAGCTTACATTGATGATGTTTTATGACTTATGTTTTCTAACCCTTTTTATTCCATGTTTTAGCTTGGTCATTGCATATCATTAAATGTCCTATTTTAGAATGATTTAAATGTTTATATGCATGGCTATCATACTTGGTACATATTTTGTACTAATGCATACTCTTTCCTACATTTTCCCAAATGTAGGGTCCAACAGTGAGGGTTCTTAGTTTCGTGGGTACAGGTTGATTTGAGAGATTTCGAGCTTTGGTGAGTCCTCATGCTTCGAGGATGGATTTTTATTGTTTTTAATTTTCTTTGTTACTTTCAATTTTAGACATGATGTATGGCTAGGCCCAATTTCATTCTTATATACTAGATGGCCAAAGAGACAGGTGTTTAGACTTCCGTTTTACTTTTATAAAAATGATTTGGACTTGAAATGTTGTTCCTTATTTCTTTGTTCTATTTCCTATGTTATGAATGCTAAGTGTCTTGTATGGGGCCTATCGGGGTCCTATACGCCATGTTACACCTTGGGGGTACCTTGGGTCATGACAGAAAGAGGACTCAAAGACCTTAAATTTTGTAGGTCATGGGCCACCTAACTCTTTATGTGCTAAAAGATATGATCATTTGAAGTTGACTCAAGAAAAATCTCATAGTGAAACTTAATTGGAAAGAAAGTTTTCAACTCAACTTTATGTTGGGGAATTCTGGTGACCTTAATACCTATGAAAACTAAGAATCACATGGTACAATCTTATTAAAAAAAAATAAAGAATGGCTCAAGTCTTAACTTAGAAATTTTCAGAATGTTACATTAAACATATTAATTGTTGCTAACTTATAAAACAAAAACATGTTAAGTTAATTTTTTTAAAAATAAACCAAACCTTGATTTCGTTTAAATATAAACATGTATCTTTTTCTTGAATATGAAGAATTAATTTATCTACATATCCTTATCGCTTTTTTATTTATTTTTTAAATATATTCTATTATAGTTGATCAGTTATTTATATTAAATTCATGAACGCACAAAAACTACTAGATTAGCATGAAAATAACATCATATATCATATACTATATAAAAAATATTATGTACAAGCATGCAAATTTATTCAAACAAAATAGAGTAAAGTCAATAGATGGACCTTTACAAATTTGAATCTTCAACTTTCGTTAATATTTTCTTGAATCAAGAACCGCAGATGAAAAAACTCCAAAAGGGACCCAAATTTGATCTCACTAATTCTCAAACTATTATCTTTTTAAAAAGTAGATAAAAGGAGACTTTTTTTGTTTGTACGTGCGATTGTGTGTGATTTTTTTGTTGTGGGTAAGTATATATAGGCAGAAGTTGCTAGAAATTAGGATTTATGTAAGAGTAGATTCTTAGGGCCCGTTTGGCCATAGATTTCCCAAATAATATTTGGGGAAAAATTTGGCAAATAGTGTTTGTCCATACAATTTGCCACTATTTGGCAAATATTTTTGGCAAATATCCCAAATTCCCAAATACTAGTTTTTTCTAGTATTTGGGCCAAATCTCATTATTTGGGATCTTTTGAAAATTGAAATTTTACACCAAACTTTTATCTTTTACAAAAACACCCTCCATAGTAATGTTTACGTTGTATTACATAATTTTTTTTTTTACATGAACACCAAAGTAGTGATGAAATATTCAGTGAATATGACAATGATGATATGGTTATTGATGAAAATGATGAACAATCGTGTCATAGTAACAAAGTCATGTGCTTTGTCTACTTCACGATGTATGGAATGATGCTTGTTGCATTCACTCTAAACTACCACATTGCTGTAGTGTCATGGACACTACTTGCTATTTGTTGCAATGAAGATCCAATTGACTTGTAATACAAATTTATGGTTAGTTTTGATAGTTTTTAAAACTTATGGATATAAATCATATTTTTCTAAAAAAGTCAAAATATATTTTTCAAATACTATGGCCAAACACATGGTGAAATTTCACCCAAATTTTCACCCAAATAATATTTGCCAAGAATATTTGGAAATCTATGGCCAAACGCTAGCTTAGAATTTGGGTAATTTTAGGATTACTTTTTTTCATTGGATTAAAGTAGGAGATAAGGTTTTATGCAATTTGGAGTAGTTTTTAGGAAGAAATTTTAAAGGAATTAGGACTAATTTCTTTTAGGGTTTATTTTCTCTTTTTCTCCCTCCTATACGTGTGTTTCTTCTTTTTTTCTTTTTATTTACTTTTCTTATTCTGAACGTTTCTTTTTATCTCTCTTTTTAAAAAAATCTTTCCTTACTTTTTGTACGCTTTATTTTACCTTTTTTTCTTTATTTTCCTTTTTTCTTTTTGTCATATTTTAAAAAAATATAAAATCAATTAAAAGTATCAATGGACTAAAACACTTAACTTAAAATATATATCTTTTTTGGGTTTTCTTTTTAAAAAAATAAAATAATAATATTAAAATAATATTTATTCTTAAATGTGATTCTATTTTTATAGTTGTCAAATCTTTTAAAACAAATTCACTAGGAAAAAGTAAAATTTTAATTAATTAAATATTAACCTACAAGAAATTATTGAAGCACTAAAATGGTATAAATCTTGGGTTTGGTAAAAAATTAGGTGTTTACAGCATACCTCTATTTGCTTGAGAACATGGACAATTCACAAGCAGAGATGTGAACAATGTGACTGATCTTTTACCTAACCATTTATTCAAAATCGAAGGGAAAGAAACAAAGTGTGAATGTGTCTTAACTTTGGGTAACCTATGAAGAAAGCACACAACTAGAGAGAAGGGAGAATATTATTTCTTGATAATAATTGTGTACAATACGTATGCTACTTATACAATTACATACGACCACAAGTAGAATCCTAGTACAAATACAAATCTAAGGAGTTACATTAGAGTTAGAATAGGATTAGAGTTAGGATACAAGGTATACTACTTCTATTCTAACTCTATTTCGCAACACTTCCCCTCAAGCTAGTGAGAGGTGGAACACTCACTCCTAGCTTGCTTTGAAACTTTGTGAACTCTTTCTTTGTCAATACCTTGGTGTGAATATCAGATAACTCATCTTTTGATCGAACAAAGCGTGTGACAAGATGTCCTCTAGCTACCTTCTCCCTAACAAAGTGATAATCCATTTCTACATGTTTAGCTCTAGCATCTAAGACTGGATTTACAGTCATATATAATGCACTGATGTTGTCGCAGAACAATGTAGGAGTTGTCTTCAAGTAAACTCCAATGTCTCTTAGGATGTAGGTGATCCAGGTGATTTTTGTTGCAGTAGAGGAAAGTGCCCTGTATTCTGCCTCAGCACTAGACCTTGACACTGTGTATTGCTTTTTGGAGGCCCAAGATATGCAGTTTGCACCTAAGTATATTATGTATCCTGTAGTTGAACTTCTTGTTGTTGCACAACCTTCCTAATCTGCATCTAAAAACCCATATAATCTGAGAGGTGATCATGTAAGAAGTCTCAGGCCATATTGTGAAGTACCCTTCACATATCTAATAATTCTTTTCACATCCTGAAGATGCTCACTATTTGGAGTTTGCATAAATTGACCAACCAAGTTAGTCGCATGTGATATGTCAGGTTTGGTTAGAGTGAGATATTGGGGACTTCCTACAATGCTCTTGTACGTAGAGACATCAATCGAATTACATGTGACCTGTTGTAAACCATATTTTTGTGCCAATGGTGTACTGATTGGTTTGGCAAGAGCCATTTAGTCTTCATAAGTAGCTCAACAACATACTTCCCTTGATTCAAATTAATACCATCCTTGAAGTACCTTACCTCAACTCCTAGGAATAAATGTAATAGTCCAAGATCCTTCATGGAAAACCCCTTCCAAGCCCCGTGATTATATTTGCAATGAGCTTAGAAGAGCTACCGATGATTATTATATCATCCACATACAACAGAAGCAAAATCGTCTCTCTATCACACTAAAGTATGAACAATGAGGAATCTGCCTTACTACACTTAAACCCAAGGTAAAGTAGATAGAGACTGAACATATCAAAGTAGTCCCTAGGTGCCTGTTTAAGACCATAAAATGCTTTCTTTAGTAGGCAAACATGTTTTAGATTTTGTTTATCAACAAAGCCGGGAGGTTGGCTCATGAACACTTCCTCCCGGAGATGTCCATGCAAGAAAGCATTTTTGACATCTAGTTGCCTGATATGTAGACTAACTGCAAGTGATAGTACTACTGTTATAGTGGTAGCCTTGACTACTGAACTACTGGACTAAAGGTCTCTTCAAACTCAATGTCTTCAAGTTGTGAATATCCCTTTGCCACTAGCCTGGCTTTGTACCTATCTATAGCACCATTTGACAGTAATTTGGTCTTAAACACCTATTTGGAGCCAACTATATTCATGCCTGCAGTTCTTGGTATCAAGGTCCAAGTCTGGTTTTTGTGCAAACCGTCAACTTCTTCTTGCATTGCTTCATACCAGTGTGGACTTGCTAGTGCTTGTTTCACAGTGGTAGGTTTCATGCCCAATTTTTCTGCCGCTAGTGAGGTGTGAGTTATTGACATTTTCTTAGATTTATGCCTTGTGACCACGTGGTGTCCCTCTACATTGTCCTCTGCACCTTCATTTTCAATTAGAGAAGTTTCCATAAGAGTAGTATGCTTAGTGTTTATCCAATTTGAGAAGTCAACTTCTAGTTGTACATCGGGCACTTGCGCTTCATTGGTGCCATCTACACTTGTATTTGCAGGAGTAGAATTTGTTGAGTTATCAATACGTTGATAATCTTCTGGCAGAACTTCCATATCTTGACCATCATTGTTGTCACTATGGTTGTCTTCACTTTCATACTCTGAACTAGAGGTATTCAGAACTTGTCCAAAAGGCTCAGGTTGAACCTGAATGTCTACCACTGTTATAGTTGCTGGTGTAATTGTTTCAGTCAAGTTTTCCAACACTTCCCCTGAAGTGATAGTGTCACTTGAACTGGTATCTGGATCCTACACAGTAGATAAAAATTCAATAAAAGTGGCAAGATGAGGTGAGACATTAATATCACGCTTATCAGTCTACACATAGGGGCAATGCAAGCTCATCAAATATGACATGCCTAGACATATATACCTTCCTGGTATGTGGGTGGTAGCACCTATATCCTTTGTGTAGGCTACTATAGCCAATAAATATACAAAGATATGTCTTTGGTGAGAACTTAGTCTTTCTCTTTAGGTAAGGATCACATCTACAACCAAAGACTTTTAGGCTGTTATAATCGGGAGACGCACCAAAAAGTTTCACAAACGGGACCCCATTCTTTAGAACTGAGGAAGGAATTCTATTTATTAGAAACACGACAGTTAGAAATGCTTCAACCTATAAGAACTGAGGCAGCTTAGCATGAAACAACAATGTCAGACCAGTTTCCACTATGTGTCTATGTTTTCTCTCGAAACTCCATTCTGCTTGGGAGTGTGAGGACACGATATTTGCCTAATGATGCCACAGTTCTCCAAATGCTTGACAAACTCAGCTTGGATAAATTCACCACCTCCATCACACTGGAATTTTTTTTATAGTTTTTTAAAATTCCCTTTCTACCATTTGTTGAAACTTGGGAAAGACTTCAAAGAACTCAGATTTCTTCTTCAAAGGATAGAGCCAAGTATATCTAGTATTATCATCCACAAAGATCACATAGTATTTCATATGTTGGGAAGACTTAACAGGTGCTTGTCCCCAAAGATCACAATGTATTTTGTGTAGAGGAATCTGCTCAATTTTATTTTTCAACTCAAAAGAAAGTGTACAACTCTTCCCTAATTGACAACTAGTAGAAATATTGGGACATTATTCCAACTCCTAACATTGATGCATTTATTGCTACTCAAATTTTTTAAAGAATTCAGACTAAGATGTCCTAATCTAGAATGCCAAATACTCTCTGACTTCTTCTAATCTTGTGTTGCTGTTAAGGCAAAAAGATTGTTGTCTTCCAGTTGATAGAGTCCTCTTGCATTAGATCCCTTGGCCAGTGGTGTTCCTGACTTCTTGTCCTTAATAAGAAAACCAAATTCATTAAACTCAAGAGTTGGAGATTTGTATTTTGCAAGTTTACTAACTGAAAGAAGATTCTTTGCGATTTTAGGGACTACCAGTATATCTTTAACTTTCAAACCTGAATTGTTCAAATTTTGAACATGTGTAATTTCTAATTGCGAACGATTCCCAACAATTGTTGTTTGTCCCATTATAGATTTGAAGATCGAATAGATTACCTGATGTGTTTGTCATGTGAGTTGTTGCACCAAAACCCACATACATTGCAACATCTTCACTTGTGGTATTCTGCATGTTCATAGCAGATAGGGCCTACAGAAGATCATCTTCAGCTTGATAAGAGTAATCCCACTTATAGAAGCACTTCAAAGCAGTGTGATTATTTCTACCATATATTTTACATAGAGTAGGCCTGGGTTTTACTTTCTCAGTGTTTGTAGTCTGCATATTCTGATTGTTTTGATTATTATTTGACTCTCTAACAGCCCTGAATCCTCTTTCTCTTGAGTTAAAACTAGAGTTACCTTTCATGTGATTGTAACTCCCTCGACCCCTACCTCTCTGTGAAGTAAAGGCCATGTTATAGTCTTGTTGAGGAACCTCTTCCTCTCTTTCTCTCATGTCAAAACCTCTAAGAGCATTGACAAATTGATTGAAGGTAGGATAAGGGGTATTTCCCAACATAACAGTCCTAAATGTCATGTACTTTAAACCTAGTCCTCGAGAAGAGTTAATGAATTTGCTGTCTTCACTAACTGGCCTATATATGGAAGAAAGTTCGTCGTATATGCCTTTGAATTCTTTCAAGTACTCATCAAGTTTCTTGGTTCCTAACTTAATGTTCTGCAATTGTTGCTTAAGTTGGAACTCTTTATCCTTTGTTGCTTGAAGGTAGGCTTCCTCCAAGCATTCCCACATCTCCTTGGCTGTTGAGCTGCCCACAATGAGATACATGCTCTCTTCAGTCATAGTTCCTGAGATCTAGGTTCTTAGAAGAACATCTAGTTCATCCTAATTACTGTCGGAAGCTTTCTCCTGTCCATCAACTGCCTTTCCATTGTTATCTTTGGCTAGAGTTTCAACTTCATCAAGTTTCTTTTCTTGGACCAACTTAGTCATCTTCATTACTTGCATCAGTTGTACAATTTGTATTCTCCATATAAGGTAATTGGTAGGTTTAAGATTGATAGGACACACAACCATAAGACGGTGCAATGAAGAAGTTGAGAGGGATAAAGAGGCTGACAGTGAAGAGGAAGCCATTGGTTCTTGAACAAGTTTGATGCATCGTAGGTTTGTGTGTGTTAATGCTCTGATAGCAAGAGACTTAGGGTTTAAAGCTTAGGGGTTTTAAATGATTTTTAGGGTTTATTATAGGGTTCATAGGATTTGGGGTTTCTTAAGGTTCAGGGTTTAAGGTTTTTAGGGTTTTAGGTTTAGGATTTTGGGGTTTTAGGTTAGGGTTTATGGTTTTATAGGTTTAGAGTTTAGGGTTTTTTTTTGTGTTTTTTTAGGGTTTAACAAATAAGATTAAGAGATTTATAGGGTTTAGAGATTAGTGTTTTTACAGATTTAGGGGTTTTTGGGTTGTTTAGGAGTTTTATGGGTTAAGTGTTTCTTAGGGTTTTCTACGGTTTAAGGCTTAGGGTTTTTTTGTTTTTAGGTTTAAGGTTTATGGATTTTTAGGATTTAGGGTTTAGAGCTTAGGGTTTTGTAGGGGTTTTAAATAGTTTTTAATGTTTATTTTAGGGTTTTAAGATTTAAGTTTTATTAAGGTTTAGGGTTTCTTTGGATTTTAGTTTTAGGATTTAGGGTTTTAGGTTAGGGTTTAAAGTTTCGGGGTTAGGGTTTTTTTAGGTTTAGTGTTTTAGGTTAAGGGTTTTATCTAGGATTTTAGAGTTTAGGTATTGGGTTTTTTGGGTTAAGCTTTTTAGGGTTTTATAGGCTTATGGTTTAGGGCTTCAAGTTTTTTTGTGTGGTTTTTTGGGTTTAGTATATATAAGATTTAGGGCTTTATAGGGTTTAGAGCTTAGTGTTTTTTAGGTTTAGGCATTTTTGGGTGTTTAGGGTGTTTAAGGGTCAAGTGTTTCTTAGGGCTTTGTAAGGTTTAAGGTTTAGGTAATAGGTTTTTTTTGTGTGTTTTTTTGTTTTAGGGTTTACAGATTTTTAGTATCTAGGGTTTAGAGCTTAGGGTATTTAGGGGGTTTAAATGGTTTTTAGGGTTTATAAGGGTTTCTTAAGGTTTAGGATTTAGGGTTTTAGGTTAGGGTTTAGGGTTGTATGTTAAGGATTTTATCTAGGTTTTTAGGGTTTAGGGATCTGGATTTCTTTGGTTAAGGTTTTTTAGGATTTTTTAGGTTTAGGGTTTTGTTTGTGTTTTTTAGGGTTTAGCATATATGATTTAGGGCTTTATAAGGTTTAGAGCTTAGAATTTTTTAGGTTTAGGGGTTTTGGGGCTTTTAGGGTTTTTAAGGGTTAAGTGTTTCTTAGGGTTTAGGGCTTAGGGTTTTTTTGTGTTTTCTAGTCTTAGGGTTTATGGATTTTTAGGATTTAGGATTTTAGTTTAGGTTTTAGGGTATAGCATTTTTTTAGGTTTAAGATTTAGGATTTTAGGTTAGGGTGTAAGGATTAGTGTTTTGTTAGGTTTAGTGTTTTAGGTTAAGAATTTTATCTAGTTTTTTAGGGTTTAGGGCTTAGTGTTTTTTTTAAGGTTTAGCATATATGATTTAGGGGTTTATATGGTTTAGTGCTTGGAGTTTATTAGGTTTAGGGGTTTTTCAGTTTTTAAGGGTCTAGTGTTTTTTAGGGTTTAAAGTTAGGGCTTACGGGTTTTTGTATTTTTTATGTTTAGGATTTACGAATTTACGGATTTTTTGGATGTAGGGTTTAGAGAATAGGATTTTGTAGAGGTTTTAAATGATTTATAGGGTTTATAGGATTTACGGTTTCTTAAGGTTTAGGGTTTTCAGTTAGGATTTAGAGTTTTAGGTTAGGGTTTAGTGCTTAGGGTATTTTTAGGCTTAGGGTTTTAGGTTAAGTGTTTTATTTAGGTTTTTAGGGTTTACGGCTTTGAGTTTTTTAGGTTAAGGTTTTTTTAAGATTTTATAGGTTTAGGATTTAGGGTTTTTGTGTTTTTTAGGGTTTAGCAAATACAATTTAGGGCATCATAGGGTTTAGAGCTTAGTGTTTTTTTAAGTTTAGGGGCTTTCTTAGGGTTTTTAAGGGTTAAGTGCTTCTTAGGGGTTTTTTTTTTATGGTTTAGGGTTTAGGGCTTAGGATTATTTTTTTTTGTATTTTTTAGGTTTAGGGTTTGCGGATCTTTAGGAAAGTGTGTAGAGTTTAGGGTTTTTATGGGTTTCTAATGTTTTTAATGGTTCATTTTAGGGTTTATAGGATTTAGGATTTCTTAAGGTTTAAGGCTTAGGGTTTTTTTAAAATTTAGGGTTTTATTTATGTTTTTCGGGTTTAGGGTTTTGAGTTTTTTGGGTTAAGGTTTTTTAGGAATTTATATGTTTAGGGTTTAGGTCTTAGGGTTTTTTTTGTGTTTTTTAGGGTTTGGCATATACAATTTAGGGCATTATAGGGTTTAGAGCTTATAGTTTTTTAGGTATAGGGGTTCTTGGTTTTGTTTTTTTTTAGGGTTTTTAAGGGTTTAGTGTTTCTTATGGTTTAGGGCTTAGGGATTTTTTGTGCTTTCTAGGTTCAGGGTTTTCAATTTTTTTAGGATTTAGGGTATAGAACTTAGGGTTTTAGGGGTTTAAGGCTTATTTTAGGGTTTCTTAAGGATTTAGATTTAGGATTCAGGGTTTTAGGTTAGGGTTAAGGACGTAGGGTTTTTTAAGTTATAGAGTTTTATATTAAGGGTTTTATCTAGGTTTTTAGGGTTTAGAACTTTGGGTTTTTTAGTTTAAGGTTTTTAGGGATGTATAGGTTAAGGGTTTAAGGTTTAGTGCTTAGAGTTTTTTTTTGTGTTTTTTAAGGTTTAGCATATAAGATTTAGGGCTTTATATTGTTTAGATGTTAGAGTTTTTTAGGTTTAGGGGTTTTTGGGGGTCTTTTAGGATTTTTAAGGGTTAAGTGTTTCTTAGGGTTTTTAGGATTTTTTAGGGTTTAGGGTTTAGAGTTTATTTTTTTGTGTTTTTTAGGTTTAATGTTTACAGAATTTTAGGATTTAGGGTTTAGAGCTTTGGGTTTTTAGGGGGTTTAAATGGTTTTTAGGGTTTATTTTAGGATTTACAAGATTTAGGATTTCTTAAGGTTTAGGGTTTCTTAGGGTTTTTTTATTTTTATTTTTATTTTTATTTGAACGACCCTTGGGGGGGGGGGGGTCAGGGGCTTAGCAACACCCCCAGGCCTTAACATAAATAAAAGCTCAAACGAGCTCAAAAAGATACAAGGAGGGGGACATAAACCTAACCTCCAAACCTATGGTGGGTCATAAGTCGACCTACCTAGTAAGGTTAGTCGACTCATTCCCGTACTATAAAGGAAAACCCAGAACTATGCACCTAAGGAGAGGACTCTTCTCAATACAAAGATTCTAGGAAAGCATAAATAAGGGAGACTCTCCCCTTACAAAGAAAAGAATAAATAAAAGAACCTAATCAAAGAAACTATTCTAACTCAAGGGGGGCTTTTTAATTCTTTTTAACCTCTTCCTTCTGAAACTTTGAACTCCCATTTTCTCAAGAATATAGCTACCATGTGCTGCATGTGGCAATTGGTTGTATGTGTAGTAATGTTGGATGATGTCCTTTTTGTGACTTTGCTTGGACAGGAAATCGACAGTGCTGTTTGCCTATATATATATATGATTACATTGGAAAACTTCATATTGGCTAGCAAGGTTTTGAAGTTCCTGTACAAAGTTTTGAATCCTCCAAGGGGGAGTAGTGGTTTGCAATATCCACCTAGTTAGGAGCTCGGAATCTACTTCCAGAATAATGTTATTGTAGCCATGTTGAATGCACCACTGTAGCCCATAACTGGCAGCTTGAATTTCTGCCTGATTATTGGTCCCTTCACCAAGAGGTATGGCAAATGCATATATGATCTCTCCTTGTTCATCTTGTAGAATGCCTCCCCCCCCAATCTTCCCGGGGTTGTGTAGAGCACTACCATCTGTGTTAAGCTTGTATCTGCTAGGAGGAGGTGTTTCCCAGCTCACAGAAGTAACTTTAACATCATGTTTGCAGCTCTCGATCAGGCCCACTACTTCTGTCCACTGTGCAGGCCAATGGATGCAAGGAAAAATAGTGTTGAGCAGGTGGAGGATATCTTTGAGGATCATGTATTTGACCCTGCTGCTGCTGGATTTTTTTCCCCTGTATTTAGCTGAGCATCGGTTCTTCCACAGGTTCCAGCAGACCACAATGGGAAGAGTTTCGATGAGAATTTTGTGGCCTTCATTCTTTCCTTGGATATCCTTGCATCTCAAGATATGATTACTCAATGAGGACTGCTGGAAAGTAACCCCCATTGGACTCAAAAAGGATGTCCAGATATGAGTTGCAAATGGTCCTTGATTGAAGATATGGTCCACTTCATCCTATCCTTTTTGCATACAACAGTAGCACCTCACTGGCTCCACTCCGAAGGTTGCCAATTTTTCATTAGTTGGTAATTTAAATCTAAGTGCTCTCCAAATGAGAATAGACATCTTGAAGGGGATATTCTTATGCCAAATCTGTGAATTGCTCACTGCATTACTCTTCCTAAATCTGCAAATTTTCCATGCTGAAGCACAAGAAAAATTCCCAGAATCATTTGGCTTCCAGATTGCAGTGTCTTTTTCTCCTTGTTGGTATTGAAATTTAGTGCTCAATATGTGAGGGATGAGCAGTGGTGGAACCTGCTGTCGCAGCTTTCTTTCATTCCACTCTCCATTGACTAGAAAGTGAGCAATAGTAGCATTGTTGAGGCTGGAAATGTTGGTGGTGTACTTAGCAATAGCACCCAATCCTAGCCAATCATCCCACTAAAAGGAACAACTTCCAGACTTAATCTTCCATGTAATATGATCCTCTACTTTGTCTTTATTCTTCGTCATATATCTCCACACTAAGGACTGACCAGTGTCCACCTTCTTTGCAACTGGATTGGCTCTCTGGCAATATTTGGACCTGAGGAATTGACCCCAAAGAGAGTCTTTAGCCCTGAAGTTCCACCATTGTTTATACTAAAGAGAAGTGCAAATATCTGTGAGTCTTCTGAGCCCTACCCCTCCTCCATCATAAGGTAGGCTCATGGTTTCAAGTGATGCCCAATGGTATTTCCTATGGTCTTGATCTCTTCCCTAGAAAAAGTCAGCAATAATAGACTCAATGTATTTAATAGTAGTGCTGGGGGGTGAGATTGCAGCCATAGTGTGAATAGGAATGGATTGTAATGCATGCTTGACAAGAGTGATTTTGCCTCCAAAGCTTAATATCCTTGCCTGCCACCCACAAATCTTCTTGGAAACTTTCTCAACAAGTTGTGAATAATAGATGATCCTTTGTCTATCAATGTATAGGGGACAGCCAAGGTAAGTGATTGGACTGTCCTTCTGTGTAAAACCAGTGACCTGTTGTATGTTGTTGATGATATCTTGAGGAGTGTTTGTGGGGACCATAAAATGGCTCTTCTCTTTGTTGATAAGCTGATCCGAAGTGTGTTCATATTCCTCCAATGTGGCCATGATGAGTCTCATAGAGTCTGTGTCTGAAGAAGTAAAAATAATCACATCGTCTGCAAAACTTAGATGATTAATCTGGGGGCCTTTGGACTCCATGTTAAAGCCTTTATACATAGGATTCTGTAGAGTATTGTTAAGCATTCTTGATAAAACCTCCACACCTAAAATAAATAGGGCCGGAGAAAGAGGATCGCCTTGTTTTAGGCCTCTAGTTGAGTGGAAGAAACCATGTCTATGGCCATTAATAATGATTGAGTACCAATTGTTACTCATGGTTCTCCACACGAGGTCAATGAAGATCTCCCCAAAACCCAATCTCCTTAGTACCAAGCAAATAAAGGACCAAGACACTCTGTCATAGGCTTTGGTCATGTCTAATTTGATTACCACATTGTTTCCTTCTTTAGGCCTCTTGATGTCATGAGTGATCTCTTGTGCAAGCATGATACTTTCTGTGATGCTCCTCCCTCTCACAAATCCGGATTGATTGTCTGATATGAGCAGGGGAATGATGTCAGCTAGCCTCATGCTTAGAAGTTTAGAGATGATCTTATTTGAGAAGTTACTGAGACTAATAGGCCTGAGGTCAGAAAAATTGTTAGGCTGTTCCTTTTTGGGAAGCAAAACCAGACATGCATGTGACATAAACTTGGGCATAATGTGACCACAAAAGAAGTGATGTACAGCAGCTAGCAGATCCTCTTTAATGATGTTCCAACATGCTTGGTAAAATTTGCCACCTATACCATCAGGGCCAGGTGCTGAATTTGGATTCATGGCAAACACCACCTGCTTTAGTTCCTCCAAAGTAGGCATTTCCTGCAGTTTCTGGTTCTGTTCAGGTGTGACTATAGTAGGCAAATGTTGAAGAATTCTTTCATCTATTATGTGATTGTGACCAGTAAACATTTCCTGAAAGTAATCACAGGCTGCTTGCGCGATCTGCTCATCCCCTTGGACCTACACATCATTCCCTGTACAGATTTTTATGTATTTTGTCTTCTTCTTCGACCCCTCATCAAGGCATGAAAATATTTGGTGTTGGCATCCCCTTCCTTAAACCATTGGAGTTGTGTCTTTTGTTTAAGAATGGATTCCTCCAACTTCAAATATCTAATATAATTGGCGTTCATGAGATGTAGTTGCTGCCTCAGTGCTTCAGTATTATGTGTAAGAAGTTCCTCCTCAGCCTTCTTGATAGTTTCTTCAAATTCTTTCACTTTGGCATAAATATCTCCATATTCATTCTTTGACCAATTGCTAAGAGTATGTGTTAGCCTCTTCATTTTCTAGTGAAGTTGCCACATGGGATTACCTGTGACCTCCCTCTCACAACACTTTCGAACCATCTCCATGAAATTAGGATTATCCACCCAGCAATGAAGGAACTTGAAATACTTGATGTGGTTCTCATTATTCCTAACCATTTCCATCAAAAGAGGGTTGTGGTCAGATCCAACTGAAGATAGATGTTCAATAGTAGTTTGTGGCATGGTCTCTAGCCATTTGTCATTGACCATGGACCTATCCAACCTCTTCCAAACTCTAGCCTGTGCAGCCCTTTGGTTGCACCAAGTGAAAGGTATACCTGCCCAGATCAGTTAGGCCACAAGCTTCAATCACACCGATGAACTCAAAGCTCTTATTCACGTTGTAAGGCATTCCCCCAAGCTTTTCCTCTATATTAGTGATAACATTGAAGTCTCCAATGGTACACCAAGGTATGTCCAGGCTAGCATACTGCAGTAGACTGTCCCACAAAGGTCTTCGCATATGTTCCTTACACTTAGCATAAATGAAGGACACCATGAACCCCTGATTAAGAGTAGGGTGCTTGAAATCGCCTGTGATATGTTGCTCACTATTTTCATGAATATTACCAGTGATCGCATTAGACCAAAAAAGCCAAATTTTTCCATTAGAGTTACTAACTGCATGTTCCATTTGAAGATGAACTCTCACAGTGTTGAGTTGGGAATTGTCTGCAAAGGGCTCAAGTACAGCAATCATATCTAACTGGTGTATTTTCTTGAGTGTTTGAAGTCTCTCCAGAGATCCTTGGGTATTGATACTCCTAGCATTCCAACAGAGGGCCTTAATCATCAAAAACCTTTTGATTTGGACCTTGTGATGGGCCTGCTAGCAGTGGCAGAGATACTGGTGGTAGCTGGCTGTTTGGTGTTCCTGTTTTGCTTCCTCCCTCTGGGAGACAAGCCTTGCTGCTCAGTGAGTTCCTGGACCTCTTCTGACCATTCAGTGTTAAAGGTTGAACCAAAAGCTTGAATTAGAAGATTGCTAGTTTCCTCTTCCTCTTCATCATACTCATCTATGGATTGACTATCAAGATCTAGTTCATCCTCTGAGTTCAAAGCTCTATAGTCATCTTGTATGGGTCTCCCCTTCTTGACTTTGGTTTCTATCTGTTTCTCTAGCTACTGACCTTTTTCTGTTAAAACCTGTGCCAGTTCACCACTTTTTTCTTGCCTCTTTTTCATTGCATCTCTTTTCTTTTTGCTCAGTCTTCCTCCTGGTTTATTGTTAGGTCTGCCTCTCTGTTGTTCTGTTGCAGTAGTCATCTTTTTCCTTTCCTGAGTTGTCTGTTGATCAGCTTTCCTTTGAGTTCAGATAGGGGTAGCAGGGGCTCTAGAGTCAATCCTATGGTCATATGTCTCAACCTCATTCAGAACATGAGTCAATTCCCTCCCCCCTTTGGATACCCCTTCCTGCAAGTTAGTGTGTGTCTCCTGTACCCTCCCTTCCATACCTCCAGCAGCTTCCTCAGCAACATTAATATCAGTAGTATGATGGGGATTAGGGGTTGGGAGTAGAGAGTCAATACCTGGGGTGTTTTGGATTTCAGTGGTTACAACCTGCTTTCTTGTTGAGTTATTGTGAAGATTTATTAGAGATAGATCCTTATCTGATCCTTACATTGGATGACTTCTTTGTCCTGCTGTCCTGTTGCTGTTACCTTCCTCCTCATTGTCTGTAGCTTGTAGTTCCTGCATTTCAAGGTTAATATAGTTATTATGAGTAAGAATTGTAGGAAGTATACCTGATGGTTGTGTTTCTTGCTGCTTGCTGTCCTTGGCTCCTTTTTGTTGTGGTGAAACAGGTCTCCAGGCAGTCTTGGGATAGGATTGGTCCTGATTTTTGTTCTGCTTCTTTCGTTGGATCTGCCAGTGCTCTTCTTGATCACCAACCTCCTGCTCTTGGTGAATCTGGACCTGGGTAGTGTGGATGTGCTGTTGGACTTTAGGGTGAGTTTTTCCTTGAGGTTGTCTTATATTTTCTCCAGGTCTGCAGTCTCCTCTTTGCTCTTGCTGTGGAGCCTGTGCAGCTGGTTTACCATTGTCTTGTACTTGATTTTTATTGCCTCCTTTCTCTTGTTCCCCCTTAGTCTTGCTCTTCTTTTCAGCCTCCATTTCTTTTCTTTTTTGGAACTCCTCATCTCTTCTCTTGATAGTACAAATATTATCCACATGCCCTTGGTGTTTACAATAATGACAGTAGTCGGGAATACCTTCATATTGAATTTTTTGCCACCTCCCTTTGTTGGGATCAGAGTTCTTGAATCCCAACCAAATTCCTTGGTAAGGTCAATTTGAATCTTCACTCTAGCCATGCTGCCTCTAGTTTTCTGGGAGGAAGGTGAATCAAGGTATAAAACCTTGCCAATAGAGCTCAGGATGGTTGTTAAAATGACCTTATTGTAACAATGCCATGGCAGTTCAGGAAGTGCCACCCAAATAGGGACTATAGGGGTTTCTTCTTCAGGTGTGAAATCAGGGGTCCAAGTTTGAATTCTCATTAATTGACCTTCAATATTCATTCTTTGTTTAGTCCAAACCGTAACATAGTCAAACTCATTATCAAGGTCAATATATACATGCCTAGAATTAAAATGAGTTATTTTCACCCCTCCAGTTAATTGAGTTTGCAAAGTGAAGCTTTTCCGGATCAATTCCATTTTGAGCATGGTGTTGGTGAATTTGCCAACAAGAGTTTGTTTACAACTTTCAGCCAATTTGATATTATAATCATCCTCGTCCAGAAGTACAGCAGGTAGTCCCTGTCTTGTGGTGTGTATGGGACTATTCAACACAATAGGAGTTTTATTTTTTGATTGGTTATATCTTAAACGAGCAGCAAAGGATTGCATAATAGTGAAAGGAGCAGGTTCAGGAATATCACCCTGTTTAGAATTCTGGGCTCGACTTTGCTGCTGATTGTTCAAATTTTTGGTACTACCCTGGTCTACATTATTGCTAACCTGGTTATCTACATTCTTACTCCTTTGAAGATTAGGATCATACCTAGCAAAGTTGTTGGAGATCCTAGGAAAGTTGTTCCGATATTCCATAGTAGCTTTAGTGTTGTCCTGTTGAGTTCGACTAGTCCCTCCTTATTGATTTGCATCCTGCTTCTGATTTTTTTGCCCCTCTTTGTCTTTGTGTCCTGTCTGCACCTCTTTACCTTTACTTTGGCGACTTTGACTTGTTTGTATGTTCTTTCGCTGCTGCTCCAGTTCGACTATCTCCATTGTCATGCCCTTATTTGTGTCCTACATTACAGAGGGATTAGCAATAGGAGTTACGTTCATTGAGTTACCTCTAATTCTAAAGGAGAAATTCGATGAATGAGCTTCTGAAGCTGAGCTTTCTGTAATTTGGTTCCTCTTGCTCTGAACATTGGCCTATTGTATATTCACTGCTTCTTCATGTATTATAGGTGTCCTAGTTCCTTTGCTCTGATTCACTGCAACTTCATCTGGATGGATTGATTGATTGTTGTTGGTGTTTCCTCCTTCCAAGTTGCTTGAAATGTCTGTAAGCTGGATGTCCAAAGTTGGGGAAACAATTCCTTTCCCAGATTTTTCATAAACTCCGGTGACCTGGGTTCGAAGTTCGCCGGATTTCTTCCCGTCGGTGATTCCGCCATCCATTTTGCGTGAAATTTCTGTGAGATGAACCTCATCATGTGGGGAGTAATCCCCAATGGTTGAAACAACACGAATTTGACTTGAGGTATCTCGAAATTGAAGGCGCAGCTCTGGAGATTTGTTCGCGTCTTTCACGCAGATCGCCTCTCGATTCTCGTCGATTGGGACGGTGAAATTAGTTGAGTTTTTACTATGGTGTAGATCGAGATTAGGAGATTCCATATATCCAATCACTTTTTCACGAATCAATATAGGATCGCTTGGGGAAATAATATTACGCGTCCCTTCCAACTCTTTGACCGAACTCGCTGTGTTGATCGCGTCTGTGTTTTGCGAATTCGTGGAGTTGTGGGATGAATTAGAGAGAGTGGCTGGGTGGGTTTTGTCGGTAGCATTCAGGCGCTCCGATTGCACTTTATCCGGTGGCCATGGGAGCTCTGCCGGCGGCTCACGCTCCGTTCCGGCAGTGCTGGCAGAATTTGGAATTGTAGCCATTTTTTTGGTTGTCTTGAGCGCTTTTTTAGAGTGAGAATTTAGAGAGAGAAAAAATTTAGGTTTAGGATTTAGGGTCTTAGGCTAGGGTTTAGGGTTATGTTAGATTTAGGGTGTTTGGTTAAGGTATTTTTTTATGTCTTTAGAGTTTAGGGCTTCGGGTTTTTCATCTTAATGTTTTTTAGAGTTTTATAGGTTTAGTATTAACGGCTTAGGGTTTTTTGTGTGTTTTTTTGGGGTTTAGCACATAAAATTTAGGCTATTATATGGCTTAGAGCTTAGAGTTTTTAGGTTTAGGGATTTTTGTGTTTTTAAGGGTTAAGTTTTTCTTTTGGTTTTTCAGGGTTTATCGTTTAGAGCTTAGGTTTTTTTTGTGTTTTTTAGGTTTAGGATTTATGGATTTTTATGATTTAGGGTTTTGAGCTTAGGATATTATAGGGGTTTTAAATGGTTTTTAGGGTTTATTTTAGGGTTTAAAGGATATAGGGTTTCTTAATGTTTAGGGTTTAGGGTTTCTTAGGATTCTAGGTTTAGGATTTAGGGTTTAGGGCTTAGGTTTAATTTCGGTTTAGGGTTTTAGGTTAAGGGTTTTTGGGATTTTTTAGTTTAAGGGTTTAGCGCTTAGGTTTTTTTTTTTTGTGTGGTTTTTAGGGTTTAGTATATATCACTTAGGGGTTTATAGGGTTTAGAGTTTAGAGTTTTTTTAGTTTTAGGGGTTTTTGTTTTTTTTAGGATTTTAAAAAGCTTAGGGTTTAGGGTTTAGGGCTTAGGTTTTTTTTTGGTTTTTAGGTTTAGGGTTTACGTATATTTAGTATTTAGAGTTTAGAGTTTAGGGTTTTGTAGGGGTTCTAAATGGTTTTTATTTTAGGATTTAGGGTTTTTTAGGACTTTAGGTTTAGGATTTAGGGTTTTAGGTTAGGGTTTAGGGTTTATGACTTAAGGTTTTTTTAGGTTTATGGTTTTAAGTTAAGGGTTTTATCTAGGTTTTTAGGATTTAGGGCTTTGGATTTTTCAGGTTAACGTTTTTTAGGGATTTATAGGTTTATGGTTTAGGGCTTACGGTTTTTTTTTTGTGTGTTTTTATAGGGTTTAGCATATACGATTTAGGGCTTTATACGGTTTAGAGCTTAGTGGTTTTTGGGGTTAGGGGTTTTTGTGTTTTTTTAGGGTTTGTAAAGGTTAAATCTTTCTTAGGGTTTTTTAGGGTTTATGGTTTGGAGCATAGGGTTTTGAATTGTTTTTAGGGTTTATTTTAGGATTCATAGGATTAAGGGTTTCTTAAGGTTTGGGGTTTGGGGTTTTAGGTTTAGGATTTAGCGTTTGAGGTTCGGGTTTATGGCTTGGGGTTTTTTTAGATTTAAGGTTTTTGGTTAAGAGTTTTATTTAGGTATTTTGGGTTTAGGGCTTTGGGTTTTTTGGGTTAAGGTTTTTTAGGATTTTTTAGGTTATTTGTGCTTTTAAGGGTTTAGCATACACGATTTAGGGCTTTATAGGGTTTAGAGCATAGAGATTTTTAAGGGTTAAGTGTTTCTTAGGGTTTAGGGTTAGGGCTTATGGATTTTTTTGTGTTTTTTTATGTTTATGGTTCAAAGATTTTTAGGATTTAGGGTATACTACGTAGGGTTTTCTAGGGGTTTTAAACTGTTTTTTATGGTTTTTCAGTGTTTCTTATGCTTTTGGATTTCCTAAGGTTTTAGGTTTAGGATTTAGAGTTTTAGATTAGGGTTTAGGGATGAGGGCTTAGTTTTTTTTTTAGTTTTAGGGATTTAAGTTAAGGGTTTTATCTAGGTTTTTACTGTTTTAGGTTAAGGGTTTTATCTAGGTTTTTAGGGTTTAGGTTTTTGGGTTAAGATGTTTTAGGGTTTTATAGGTTTAGGTTTAGGGCTTAGGTTTTTTTTTTTTTGTGTTTTTAGGGTTTTGCCTATGCGATTTAGGGATTTATAGGGTTTAGAGTTGAGAGTTTTTTAGGTTTAGGTGTTTTTGGGGCTTTTAGGGTTTTTAAGGGTTAACTGTTTCTTAGGGTTTAGGGCTTAGAGCTTAGCGATTTTTTTTTGTGTTTTATAGGTTTAAGGATTTTTAGGATTTAGTGTTCAGAGCTTAGGGTTTTGTAGGGTTTTTAAATTGTTTGTGTTTATTTTAGGGTTTATAGGATTTAGGGTTTCTTAAGGTTTAGGGTTTAAGGTTTCTTAGGGTTTTTGGTTTAGTATTTAGGGTTTTAGTTTAGGGTTTAGTGTTTGGGTTTAGGGTTTTTTTATATTTAGGGTTTTAGGTTAAGGGTTTTATCTAGATTTTAAGGGTCTAAGGCTTTGGGGTTTTTGGGTTAAGGTTTTTAGGGTCTTATAGTTTTATGGTTTTGGGCTTCTGGATTTTTTTTGTGTGTTTTTTAGGTTTTAGCATATACAATTTAAGTCTTTATAGGGTTTATAGTTTAGTGTTTTTGTTTAGGGGTTTTTGTGTTTTTAGGATATTTAAGGATTAAGTGTTTCTTAGGGATTTTTAAGGTTTAGGGTTTAGGGCTTAGAGTTTTTTTGTGTTTTTTTAGTTTTAGGGTTTATGGATATTTAAGATCTAGGGTTTAGAGCTTATGTTTTTAAGGTTTATTTTAGGGTTTATAGTATATTGGGTTTATTAAGGTTTAGGGTTTAGGGTTTCTTAGGGTTGTAGGTTTAGGATTTATAGTTTTAGGTTAGGGTTTAGGGTTTAATGCTTAGGGGTTTTTTAGGTTTAGGGTTTTAGGTTAAAGAATTTATCTAGGATTTTAGGGTTTAAGGCTTTGGGTTTTTTTAGGGTTTTATAGGTTTAGGGTTTAGGGCTAAGATTTGTTTTTGTGATTTTAGGGTTTAGCATGTATGATTTAGGTCTTTATAGGGTTTAGAGCTTAAAATTTTTTAGGGTTAGGGGTTTTTGGGTATTTTTAAGGTTTTTAAGTATTAAGTGTTTCTTAGGGTTTTTTTTAGGGTTTAGGGTTTAGAAATTAGGTTTTTTTGTGTGTTTTAGGTTTAGGGTTTGCAATTTTTTAGGATTGAGGGTTTAGAGCTTAGGGTTTTGTAAGGGTTTTAAATGGTGTTAAAGGTTTATTGTAGGTTTTGTAGGATTTAGGATTTAGGGTTTCTTAGGGTTTTTCGTTTTGGATTTAGAGTTTTAGTTTAGGGTTTAGGGTTAGGGTTTTAGGTTAAGGGTTTTAATTAGGTTTTTAGGGTTTACGGCTTTGGATTTTATAGGATGTTATAGGTTTAGGGTTTAGGGCTTAGCATATTTTTTGTATTTTTTAGGGTTTAACATAGACAATTTAGGGCATTATAGGGTTTAGAGCTTAGAGTTTTTTCGGTTTAGGGGTTTTTGGGTTTTTTAGGGTTAAGTGTTTCTTAGGGTTTAGGTTTTAGGGCTTAGGGATTTTTTGTGTTTTTTAGGTTCAGGGTTTATTGATTTTTAGGATTTAGGGTATAGTGCTTAGGGTTTTCAAGGGTTTTAAATGGTTTTTAGTATTTATTTTAGAGTTTCTTAGGTTTTTAGGTTTAGGATATAGGGTTTTAGGTTAGGGCTTAGGGCTTAGGGTTTTAGGTTAGGGTTTAGGGTTTTTTGGTAATCGTTTTTTAGGGTTTTATAGGTTTAGAATTTACGGCATAGGGTTGTTTTTTTTTTTTAAATGTTTTTTAGGGTTTAGCATATATGATTTAGTTCTTTATAGGGTTTAGAGCTTAGAGTTTTTTTTAGGTTTAGGGGTTTTTGTATCTCTTACGATTTTTAAGGGTTAAGTGTTTGTTAGGATTTTTTCTGGGTTTAGGGCTTAGGGATTTTTTGTGTTTTAGAGGTTTTGGGTTTATTGATTTTTAGGAGTTATGGTTTAGAGCCTTAGATTTTGTAGTGGTTTTAAATGGTTTTTAGGCTTTATTTTAGGGTTTATAGGATATAGGGTTTCTTGAAGTTTAAGGTTTAGGGTTTCTTAGGGTTTTAGGTTTAGTATTTTGAGTTTTAGGTTATGGGTTATATCTAGGGTTTTAGGGTTTTAGGGCTTTGGGTTTTTTATGATTTTATAGGTTTAGGGTTTAGGACCTACGTTTTTTTTGGTGTTTTTAGGGTTTAACATATACGATTTTGGGCTTTATAGGGTTTAGAGCTTAGTGTTTTTTAGGTTAAGGGGTTTTTGGGTCTTTTTAGGGTTTTTAAAGGTGAAGTGTTTCTTAGGGTTTAGTGTTTAGGGTTTACGGATTTTTAGAATTTAGGGTATAGAACTAAGGATTTTGTAGGGGTTTTAAACGGGTTTTAGAATTTATTTTAGGATTTATAGGATTTAGGGTTTCTTAAGGTTTAAGGTTTAGGGTTTTAGATTTAGGGGCTTTGGCTTTTAAGGTTAAGATTTCTTAGGGCTTTATCGATTTAAGGTTTAGGACTTCGGTTTTTTTCCTGTGATTTTAGGGTTTAGTATATACGATTTAGAGCTTTATAGGATTTAGAGCTTAGAGTTATTTAGGTTTAGGGGTTTTGGGTTTTTTTGGGTTCTTAAGGATTAATTGTTTCTTAGGGTTTACGGTTTAAGGTTGTTTAGTATTTTTTAGGTTTAAGGATTATAGATTTTTAGGATTTAAGGTTTAGAGCTTAGGGTTTTGTTGGTATTTTAGATGGTTTTTATGGTTTTTTTTAATGGTTTATAGGATTTAGGGTTTCTTAGGGTTTTAGGTTTAGGATTTGGGGTTTTAGGTTAGGGTTTATGGTTTAGGGTATAGGTTTTTTTTGGGTTAAGGGTTTTATCTAGGTTTTTAGGGTTTAGGGCTTTAGGTTTTTTAGGTTTAAGTTTTTAAGGGTTTTATAGGTTAACGATTTAGGGCTGTGTTTTTAGGATTTAGCATATGTGATTTAGGGCTATATAGGGTTCAAAGCTTATAGTTTTTAGGTTTAGCGATTTTTGGGTTTTTTGTGTTTTTAAGGGTTAAGTGTTTCTTAAGGCTCTTTAGGGTTTCAGGATTAGGGTTTTGTAGGGGTTTTAAATGGTTTTAGGGTTTATTTTAGGGTTTATAGGATTTGGGGTTTCTTAAGGTTTAGGATTTAGCGTTTCTTAGGGTTTTAGGTTTCGGATTTAGAGTTTTAGGTTAGGGTTTAGGGTTTAGGGCTTAGGGTTTTTTTAGGTTTAAGGTTTTAGGTTAAGGGATTTATTTAGGTTTTTAGGGTTTAAGGCTTTAGGATTTTTAGGTTAAAGTTTTTTAGGATTTCAAAAGCTTAGGGTTTAGAGCTTAGAGTTTTTTTTTTTTGTGGTTTTAAGGTTTAGTAAATACGATTTAGCGCTTTATAGGGTTTAAAGCTTAGTGTCTTTTTGGTTTAGGGGTTTTTGGGATTTTTTAGGGGTTTTGAGGGTTAAGTGTTTCTTAGCGTTTTTAGGGTTTATGGTTTAGGGCTTAGGTTTTTTTTTTGTGTGTTTTTTAGGTTTAGGGTTTATGGATTTTTAGTACTTAGGATTTAGAGCTTAGGGTATTTTAGGGTTTTTAAATGGTTTTTTGGGTTTATTTTAGAGTTTATAGGATTTAGGGTTTTTTAGGGCTTTAGGTTAACGATTTACGATTTTAGGTTGGGGTTTACTATTTTTTTTTGGTTTAGGGTTTTAGGTTAAGGGTCTTATCTAGGTTTTCAGGGTTTAGGGCTTTGGGTTTTTAAGGTTAACATTTTTTCGTTTTATATGTTTAGGGTTTACTGCTTATGGTTTTTCTTTTAACGTTTTTAGGGTTTATCATGTATGATTTAGGGCAATATAAGGTTTTGAGCATAGAATATTTTAGGTTCAAGGGTTTTTGGTTTTTTAGGGTTTTTAAGGGTTATGAGTTTCTTAAGTTGTAGGTTTTGGGGTTTCTTAGGGTTTGAGGTTAGGGTTTAGGGTTTAGGGATTTGGAATTTTTGGGTTAAGGTTTTTTAGGGCTTTATAGGTTTATGGTTTAGAGCTTCAGATTTTTTTTTTGTGTTTTTAAGGGTATAGCGTATACAATTTAGGGCTTTATAAGGTTTAGAGGTTAGTGTTTTCGGGGTTTTTAAGGGTTAAGTGTTTCTTAGGGTTTAATTTAGGATTTAGCGTTTAGGGCTTAAGGTTTTCTATGGGTTTTAAATGATTTTTAGGGTTTATTTTGGTGTTTATATGATTTAGGATTTAGGGTTTCTTAGGGTTTTCCATTTAGGATTTAGAGGTTTCGGTTAGGGTATAGAGTGTAGGGCTTATGGTGTTTTTTAGGTTTAGGGTTTTAGGTTAAGGGTTTTGTTTAGGTTAATAGGGTTTAGGGCTTTGGGTTTTTTGGGTTAAGGGTTTTTAGGATTTTATAGGTGTAGGGTTTAGGGCTTGTTTTTTTTTTTTTGTGTGTGTTTTAAAATTTAGCATATACGATTTAGGGCTTTATTGGGTTTAGAGGTTAGAGTTTTTTAGGTTTAGGGGTTTTGGTTTTTTTAGGGCTTTTAAGGGTTAAGTGTTTCTTAGAGTTTACTGTTTAGGACTTAGGGATTTTTTGTGTATTTTCGGTTTAGGGTTTATAGATTTTTAGGATTTAGGGTTAGAGCTTAGAGTTTTTTAGGGGTTTTAAATGGTCTTTAGGGTTTAATTTATGGTTTCTTAAGGTTTAGGGTTTCTTAGGGTTTTAGGTTTAGGATTTAGGGTTTTAGGTTAGGGTTTAGGTTTTTTTTTTTAGTTTTAGGGTTTTAGATTAAGGGTTTTATCTAGGCTTTTAGGATTTAGAGCTTTGGGTTTTTTAGGTTAACTTTTTTTGGGGTTTTACAGGTTTAGTGTTTAGGGATTAGGGTTTTTTTTCTTCTGTTTTTTACGGTTTACCATATAAGATTTAGGGATTCATAGGTTTTAGAGCTAAGAGTTTGTTTTTTTTAAGGTTTAGGGGTTTTTAGGGTTTATAAGGGTTAAGTGTTTCTTAGGGTTTAGGGCTTACGGTTTTTTTCTTCTTCTATTTTTTAGGTTTAAGGTTTACATATTTATAGGATTTAGGGTTTAGAGATTAGGGGTTTGTATGGGTTTTATACAATTTTTAGTGTTTATTTTAGGGTTTATATGATTTAAGGTTTCTTAAGGCTTTTGGGTTTAGGGTTTCTTTGGGATTTAGGTTTAGGATTTAGGGTTTTATGTTAGGGTTTAGACTTTAGGGCTTAGGGTTTTTTTAGGTTTAGGGTTTTAGGTTAAGGGTTTTATCTAGGGTTTTAGAGTTTATGGCTTTGGATTTTTTGTGTTAAGGTTTTTAGGGTTTTACAAGTTCATGGTTTAGGGCTGCACATTTTTTCTGTGTTTTTTAGGGTTTAACGTATAAGATTTAGCGCTTTATAGGGTTTAGAGCGTAGTGTATTTTAGGTTTAGGGGTATTTGGGTTTTTAGGTTGTTTAAGGGTTTAGTGTTTCTAATGGCTTTTTAAGGTTTAGGGTTTTTTTTTTTGTGTTTTTCAGTTTGAGGGCTTACAGATTTTTAGGATCTAGCGTTTAGAGTTTAGGGTTTTTAGAGGTTTTAAATGGTTTTTAGGATTTATAGGATTATGGGTTTCTTAAGGTTTATGGTTTCTTAGGGTGTTAGATTTAGGATTTAGGGTTTTATTTTAATGTTTAACATTTTTTTAGGTTTAGGGTTTTATGTTAAGGATTTTATCTAGGATTTTAGGGTTTAGGGCTTTGGGGTTTTTGGGGTTTTATAGGTTTATGGTTCAGGGCTCAGGGGGTTTTTTTTTTTTTTTTTTTTTTTTTGTGTTTTTTAGGGTTTTAGCATATATGATTTAGGGCTTCAAAGGATTTAGAGCTCAGACTTTTTTAGGTTTAGGGGCTTTTGGGCTTTTAGGGTTTTTAAGGATCAAGTGTTTTTAGGGTGTATTAGTGTTTAGGGCTTAGGGTTTTTTTTTTGTGTTTTTTAGGATTAGGGTCTATGGACTTTTAGGATTTAGAGCTTAGAGCTTAGGGTTTTGTAGGGGTTTTAAATGGTTTTTAGGGTTTCTTAAGGTTTAGGGTTTCATGGGTTTTTAGGGTTAGTTTTTTTTTTTTTAGTCTTAGGGTTTTAGGTTAAGGGTTTTATCTAGGTTTTTATGGTTTAGGGCTTTGGATATTTTAGGTTAAGGTTTTTTTAGGGTTTTATAGGTTTAGGATTTAGGGCTTAGGTATTTTTTTTTTTGTGTTTTTTAGGGTTAAGCATATAAGATTTAGATATTTATAGGCTATAAGAGCATAGAGTTTTCTTAGGTTTATGGGTTTTTAAGTGTTAAGTATTTCTTAGGGTTTTCTAGGGCTTAGGCCTTAGGGTTTAGTGTTTTTTATCCTATTATTTAGGTTTAAGATTTATGGAATTTTAGGATTTAGGGTTTACAACTTAGATTTTGTAGGGGTTTTAAACAGTTTTTAGTGTTATTTTAGGGTTTATATGATTTAAGGTTTCTTAAGTTTTAGTGTTTATCAAGTCTTAGATTTAGGATTTAGGGTTTTAGGTTAGGGTTTAGGGTTAAGGGCTTAGGGTTTTTTTAGGTTTAGGGTTCTGTCTAGGTTTCTAGAGTTTAGTGCTTTGGGTTTTTTGGGTTAAGGTTTTTAGGGTTCTATAGGTTGATGGTTTAGGCCTTCAGGTTATTTTTTGTATTTTTTAGGGTTTAGCATATAAGATTTAGGGCTTTATAGGGTTTAGAGCTTAATGTTTTTTATGTTTAGGGGTTTTTGGGGTTTTAGGGTGTTTAAGGGTTAAGTGTTTCTTAAGGCTTTTTAAGGTAGGGTTTAGGGCTTAGGGATTTTTTATGTTTTTTAGTTTTAAGGTTTATGGATTTTTAGGATCTAGAGTTTAGAGCTTAGGGATTTTAGGGTGTTTGGATGGATTTTAGGGTTTATAGGATTAATGGTTTCTTAAGGTTTTGGGTTTAGGGTTGCTTAGGGTTTAAGGTTTAGGTTTTTTTTTTGTATGTTTTTAGGTTTAGGTTTTATGATTTTGTTTGGATATAGGGTTTAGAGATTAGGGTTTTGTTGGGGTTTTAAATGTTTTTTAGTGTTTATAGGATTTAGGATTTCTTAAGGTTTAGTGTTTAGGGTTTCTTAGGGTATAGGTTTAGGATTTAGGGTTTTAGGTTAGGGTTTAGGGTTTTTTTGGTTTAGGGTTTCAAGTTAAGGTTTTATCTAGGTTTTTCGAGTTTAGGACTTTAGGTTTTTTTAGGGTTTTTAGGTTTTGTGTTTTTCAGGGTTTAGCACATACGATTTAGGGCATTATAGGGTTTAGAGCTTAGAGTTTTTTAGGTTTAGGGGTTTTTTCGGGTTTAGTGTTTCTTAGGATTTTTTAAGGTTGAGGGTTTTAAGTTAAGGGTTTTAATTTGCTTTTTAGGGTTTAGGTCTTTGGGTTTTTTAGGTTAAGGTTTTTTAGGATTTTATAGGTGTAGGGTTTAGGGCTTAGGATTTTTTTTTTTTAGGGTTTTATAGGGTTTAATGCTTATAGTTCTTTAGATTTAGGTTTTTTTAGTTTTTTAGGATTTTTATTGGTTAAGTCTTTCTTAGGGTTTTTTAGGGATTAAGGTTTAGGGCTTAGTTTTTTTTTTTTTTTTTTTTTGTGTATTTTAAGATTTAGGATTTACGTATTTTTTGGATTAAGGGTTTAGAGATTAGGGTTTTGTAGGGGTTTTAAATGGTTTTTAGTGGTTATATGATATAGGGTTTCTTAAGGTTTAGTGTTTAGGGTGTCTAAGGGTTTTAGGTTTTAGATTTAGGGTTTTAGGTTAGGGTTTAGGGTTTAGGGCTTAGGATTTTTTTCGGTTTAGGGCTTTAGGTTAAGGTTTTAGCTAGGTTTTTAGGGTTTAGGGCTCTGGGTTTCTTAGGTTATGGTGTTTTTAGGGTTTTATAAGTTTAGGGATTAGTGCTTAGGGTTTTGTTTTGTGGGTTTAGCATATACAATTTAGGACATTATCGGGTTTAGAGCTTAGAGGTTCTTTAGGTTTAGGGGTTTTTTTAAGGTTTTTACGGGTTATGTGTTTCTTAGGGATTTTTTTGTGTTTCTAAGGTTTTGGGTTCACAGATTTTTAGGATTTAGGGTTGAGAGCTTAGGGTTTTCAGGGGTTTAAAATGATTTTTAGGGTTTATTTTATGGTTCATAGGGTTTTAGGGTTTTTTAAGGTTCACGGTCTAGGGTTTCTTATGGTTTTAGGCTTACTATTTTGGGGTTTTAGGTTAGTGTTTATGGTTTAGGGCTTATGGTTTTTTTAGGTATAGGGTTGTAGGTTAAAGGTTTTATCAAGGTTTTTAGGGTTTAGTGCTTTGGGTTTTTTGGGTTAAGGGTTTTTATGGTTTTATAGGTTAAGGGTTTAGGGCTTAAGTTTTTTTTTTGTGTTTTTTAGGGTTTAGCATATACGGTTTTGGGATTTGTAGGGTTTAGAGCCTAGAGTTTTTTAGGTTTAGTGGTTTTTGGGTTCTTTAGAATTTTTAAGGGTTAAGTGTTTCTTAGGGTTTTTTTTTGTGTTATTTAGATTTAGGGTTTAGACCTTTGGATTTTCTAGGGGTTTTAAATTGTTTTTATGGTTTATAGGATTTAGGGTTTCTTAAGGCTTAATGTTTAGGGTTTCTTAGGGTTTTAGTTTAAGGATTAGGGTTTTTAAGGTTTAGGGTTTTAGGTTAGGATTTAGGGTTTAAGGCTTAAGGTTTTATAGGTTTAGGGTTTAGGGTTTAGGGCCTAGGGATTTTTTATTTTTTTTTTGTATTTTTTAGGGTTGTGCATATACAATTTAGGGATTTATAGGGTTTACATCTTAGAGTTTTTTACGTTTACGATTTTTGGGTTTTTTATTGTTTTTAATGGTTAAGTGCTTCTTAGGGTTTTTAGGGTTTAGGTTTTTTTTTGTTTATTATCTTTAGGGTTTAGCAATTTTTAGAATTTAGGGTTTAGAGCTTAGGGTTTTGTATGGGTTTTAAATGGTTGTTAGGGTTTATTTTAGGGTTTCTTAAGCTTTAGGGTTTCTTAGGGTTTTAGGTTTAGGATTTAGGGTTTTAGGTTAGAGTTTAGGGTTTAATGCTTAGGGGTTTTTTAGGTTTTTGGGTGTTAGTTTAAAGGTTTTATCTAGGATTTTAGGATTTTGGGCTTTGGGTTTTTTAGGTTACGATTTTTAGGGTTTTATAGGTTTAGGGTTTAGGGCTAACAGTATTTTTTGAGATCTTTAACGTTCAGCATATATTATTTAGGGCTTTATAGGGTTCAGAGCTTAGAGTTTTTTTTAGGTTTAGGTGTATTTGGGTTTTTTTAAGGTTTTTAAGGGTTAAGATTTTCTTAGGGTTTAGTGTTTCTTAGGGTTTAGGTCTTAGGGTGTTGTGTGTTTTTAGGTTTAGGGGTTTTTTCGGATTTAGTGTTTCTTAGGATTTTTTAAGGTTGAGAGTTTTAAGTTAAGGGTTTTAATTTGGTTTTTAGGGTTTAGGTCTTTGGGTTTTTTAGGATTTTATAGGTATAGGGTTTGGGGCTTAGGATTTTTTTTGTTTTTTTAGGGTTTTATAGGGTTTAGTGCCTAGAGTTTTTTAGATTTAGGGGTTTTTTAGTTTTTTTGGGTTTTTATTGGTTAAGTTTTTCTTAGGGATTAAGGTTTAGGGCTTAGTTTTTTTTTTTGTGTATTTTAAGGTTAGGATTTACGTATTTTTTGGATTTAGGGTTTAGAGATTAGGGTTTTGTAGGGGTTTTAAATGGTTTTTAGTGTTTATATGATTTAGGGTTTCTTAAGGTTTAGTGTTTAGGGTGTCTTAGGGTTTTAGGTTTCAAATTTAGGGTTTTAGGTTAGGGTTTAGGGTTTAGGGTTTAGGGCTTAGGGATTTTTTTGGTTTAGGGCTTTAGGTTAAGGTTTTAGCTAGGTTTTAAGGGTTTAGAGCTTTGGGTTGTTTAGGTAATGGTGTTTTTAGGGTTTTATAAGTTTAGGGATTAGTGCTTAGGTTTTTTTTTGTGGGTTTTAGGGTTGAGCATAATACGATTTAGGACATTATCGGGTTTAGAGCTTAGAAGTTTTTTAGGTTTAGGGTTTTTTTTTTGTTTTTTTTAAGGTTTTTAAGGGTTATGTGTTTCTTAGGGATTTTTTTGTGTTCTTAAGGTTTTGGGTTCACAGATTTTTAGCATTTAGGGTTGAGAGCTTAGGGTTTTCAGGGGTTTTAAATGATTTTTAGGGTTTATTTTATGGTTCATAGGGTTTTAGGGTTTTTTAAGGTTCAGGGTCTAGGGTTTCTTATGGATTTAGGTTTACCATTTTGGGGTTTTAGGTTAGTGTTTATGGTTTAGGGCTTATGGTTTTTTTAGGTATAGGGTTTTAGGTTAAAGGTTTTATCAAGGTTTTTAGGGTCTAGTGCTTTGGGTTTTTTGGGTTAAGGTTTTTTATGGTTTTATAGGTTAAGGGTTTAGGGCTTAAGGTTTTTTTTTTTTTGTGTTTTTTAGGGTTTAGCATATACGGTTTTGGGATTTGTAGGGTTTAGAGCCTAGAGTTTTTTAGGTTTAGGGGTTTTTGGGTTCTTTAGAGTTTTTAAGGGTTAAGTGTTTCTTAGGTTTTTTTTTTTATGTTATTTAGATTTAGGGTTTATGGATTTTTAGGATTTAGGGTTTAGACCTTTGGATTTTCTAGGGGTTTTAAATTGTTTTTATGGTTTATAGGATTTAGGGTTTCTTAAGGCTTAATGTTTAGAGTTTGTTAGGGTTTTAGGTTAAGGATTTAGGGTTTTAGGTTAGGGTTTTTATGGTTTAGGGTTTTAGGTTTTAGGTTAAGGTTTAGGGTTTTAGGTTAGGATTTAGGGTTTAAGGCTTAAGGTTTTATAGGTTTAGGGTTTAGGGCCTAGGGGTTTTTTTTTTTTGTATTTTTTAGGGTTGTGCATATAAAATTTAGGGATTTATAGGGTTTACAGCTTAGAGTTTTTACGTTTACAGTTTTTGGGTTTTTTGTTGTTTTTAATGGTTAAGTGCTTCTTGGGGTTTTTAGGGTTTAGGGTTTTTTTTGTTTATTATCTTTAGGGTTTAGCAATTTTCAGAATTTAGGGTTTAGAGATTAGGGTTTTGTAGGGGTTTTAATTGGTTGTTAGGGTTTATTTTAGGGTTTTATAAGCTTTAGGGTTTCTTAGGGATTTAGGATTTTAGGTTAGAGTTTAGGGTTTAATGCTTAGGGGTTTTTTAGGTTACTATTTTTAGGGTTTCATAGGTTTACGGTTTAGGGCTAATAGTATGTTTTATGATTTTTAACGTGCAACATATATTATTTAGGGCTTTATAGGGTTTAGAGCTTAGAGATTTTTTAGGTTTAAGAGTATTTGGGTTTTTTTTAAGGTTTTTAAGGGTTAAGATTTTCTTAGGGTTTAGGGTTCTTTTTTGTGTTTTTTAGGTTTCGGGTTTACAATTTTTAGGATTTAGGGTTTTGTAGGGGTTTTAATGGATTTCAGGGTTTATTATAGTGTTTGTAGGATTTAGGGTGTCTTAAGGTTTCTTCTGGTTTGTGGTTTAGGATTTAGAGTTTTAGTTTAGGGTTTAGAGTTTAGGGCATTTTTATGTTTAGGTTTTACGTTAAGGGTTAATTTAGGTTTTTAGGGTTTACGGCTTTGGGTTTTTTGGTTTAGGGTTTTTAAGGATTTTATAGGTTTAGAGTTTAGAGTTAGGGCTTAGGTTTTTTGTGTATTTTAGGATTTAACAAGTACGATTTAGGGCATTATAGGGTTTAGAGCTTAGAGGTTTTGAAGTTTAGGGGTTTTTGGTTTTTTAGGGTTTTTAGGGGTTAGGGGTTTCTAACGGTTTTTAAGGTTTAGGGTTTAGGGCTTAGGGTTTTTTTTTTGTGTTTTTTAGGGTTTAGCATATTAGGTTTAGGGATTTATAGGGTTTAGAGCTTAGAGTTTTTTAGGTTTAGGGGTTTTTTGGGTTTTTAGAGTTTTTAAGGATTAAGTGTTTATGAGGGTTTAGCATATACAGTTTAGAGCTTAGTGTTTTTTGGGTTTAGGGGTTTTTGTGTTTTTTTTTTTTTTGGTATTTTAAGGATTAAGTCTTTTTTAGGGTTTTTTTAGGTTTTATGGATTGGAGCATAGGGTTTTTAATTGTTTTTAGGGTTTATTTTAGGTTTCATAGGATTTAAGGTTTCTTAAGGTTTAGGGTTTTGGGTTTAGGATTGGGAGTTTTAGGTTCGGGTTTAAGGCTTAGGGTTTTTTTAGATTTAGGATTTTAGGTTAAGTGTTTTATTTAGGTATTTTGGGTCTAGGGCTTTGGGTATTTTAGGATTTTATGGGTTTAGGGTTTATGGCTTAGGGGTTTTCTGTGTTTTTAAGGGTTTAGCATACACGATTTAGGGCTTTATAGGGTTTAGAGCATAGAGGTTTTTAAGGGTTAAGTTTTTATTAGGGTTTAGGGTTGGGATTAGGGATTTTTTTTTGTGTTTTTTATGTTTATGGTTTAAAGAATTTTTGGATTTAGGTTATAGAGCTTAGGGTTTTTTAGGAGTTTTAAATGGTTTTTATGGTTTATTTCAGCGTTTCTTATGGTTTAGGATTTCTTAAGGTTTTAGGTTTTGGATTTAGGGTTTTTGGTTAGGGTTTAGGGCTTAGGGCTTAGGCTTTTTTTTTTTAGTTTTGGGGTTTTAGGTTAAGGATTTTATCTAGGTTTTTAGGGTTTAGGTTTTTGGGTTAAGATTTTTTAGGGTTTTATATGTTTAGGTTTAGGACTTAAGGTTTTTTTTTTGTGTATTTTTAGGGTTTTGCATAAACGATTTAGGGATTTATAGGGTTTAGAGCTTAGAGTTTTTTAGGTTTAGGTATTTTTTGGGGTTTTTAGGCTTAAGTGTTTCTTATGGTTTTCTTGGGTTTAGGGCTTAGAGCTTAGGGATTTCTTGTGTTTCTTAGGTTTAGGGTTATAGATTTTTAGGATTTATGGTTTAGAGCTTAGGGTTTTTAGGGGTTTTAAATGGTTTTTAGGGTTTATAGGATTTAGGGTGTCTTAAGGTTTAGGTTTTAGGGTTTCTTAGGGTTTTAAGCTTAGGATTTAGGCTTTTAGCTTAGGGTTTAGGATTTGGGCTTAGGGTTTTTTTAGTTTTAGGATTTTCGGTTAAGGGTTTTATTTAGGTTTTTAGGATTTAGGGCTCTGGGTTTTTTAGGTTAAGCTTTTTTTTGGTTTGATAGTTTTAGTGTTTATGGCTTAGGAAAATTTTTTTGTGTGTTTTTTAGGGTTTAACATATTCAATTTAGGGCTTTATGACGTTTAGAGTTTACAATTTTTTAGCTTTAGGGGTTATTGGGGTTTTTGGGATTTTTAGGGGTTTTAAGGGTTAAGTGTTTCTTAGGGTTTAGGTCTTAGGGTGTTGTGTGTTTTTAGGTTTTGGGCTTATGGAATTTTAGGAGTTATGGATTAGAGCTTAGGGTTTTGTAGGGGTTTGAAATGGTTTTTAGGGTTTATAGGATTTAGGGTATCTTAAGGTTAAGTGTTTAGGGTTTCTTAGGGTTTTAGGATTTAGGGTTTTAGGTTAGGGTTTATGGCTTAGGGTTTTTTAGATGTTTTAAATGGTTTTTAGGGTTTATAGGATTTAGGGTTTCTTAAGGTTTAGTATTTAGGGTTTCTTAGGGTTTTAGGATAAGGATTTAGGGTTTCGTGTTTTTTTTTTAGGTTTAGGGTTTTAGGTTAAGGGTTTTATCTAGGTTTTTAGGGCTTAGGGCATTGGGTTTTTAAGGTTAATGTTTTTTAAGATTTTATAGGTTCACGGTTTACTGGTTAGAGTTTTTTTAAATGTTTTTATAGGGTTTAGAATATTCGATTTAGGTCTTTATAAGGATTAGAGCTAAGAATTTTTCAGGTCTAGGGATTGTTTTAGATTTTAGGGGTTTTAAAGGTCAAGTGTTTCTTAAGCTTTTTAGGGTTTAGGGTTTGTGGTTTAGGGCTTAGGTTTTTTTTTTGTTTTTTAAGTTTAGGGTTTATAGGATTTTGGGTTTCTTAAGGTTTTAGGTTTAGGATTTTGGGTTTTAGGTTGGGTTTAGGGTTTTTTTTTGCGTTTTTTAGGGTTTAGCATATATGATTTGGGATTATAACGTTAGAGCTTAGAGTTTTTCAGGTTTAAGGGTTTTTGGGTTTTTTAGTGTTTTTAAGGGTTAAGTATTTCTTAGGGTTTTCTATGATTTAGGGTTGAGGGCTTAAGATTTTTTTGTGTTTTTTAGGTTTACGGTTTATGGATTTTTAGGATTTAGGGTTTAGAGTATTGTTTTTGGTAGGGGTTTTCAATGGATTTTAGTGTTTCTTTTAGGATTTATAGGATTTAGGTCTTCTTAAGGTGTAGGGTTTAGGGTTTCTTAGGGTTTTAGGTTAGGGTTTAGGGATTTTGATTAAGGGTTTTATCTAGGTTTTTAGGGTTTAAGGCTTTGGGATTTTTGGGTTAAGATTTTTTAGGGTTTTATAGGTTTATGGTTTAGGGATTCAAGTTTCTTTTTTTTGTGTGTATTTTTTGGGGTTTAGCATATACAATTTAGGGCTTTAAAAGGTTTAGGGTTTAGTGTTTTTTAGGTTTGGGGGGTTTTTGGGCTTTTAAGAGCTTTTAAGGGTTATGTGTTTCTTTGGGTTTTTTTAGTTTAGGGTTTTACATTAAGAATTTTATCTAGATTTCTAGGGTTTAGGGCTTTGGGTCTTTTGGGTTAAGAATTTTTGGTATTTTATAGGTTTAGGGCTTAGGGCTTAGTTTTTTTAGAGTTTAGCATATACGATTTACGGCTTTATTGGGTTTAGTGCTTAGAGTTTTTTAGGTTTATGGGTTTTTGGATTTTTTAGGGTTTAAAGTTGACGGCTGAGGATTTTTTGTAGTTTCTAGGTTTAGTATTTATGGACTTTTTGGATTTTGGGTTTATAGAGATTAGGATTTTGTAGGATTTAGAGATTAGGATTTTGTACGGGTTTAGGGCTTAGGGTTTTTTTTTCGGTTTAGGATTTTGGGTTAAGGTTTTATCTAGGTTTTTAGGGTTTAGGGATTTGGCTTTTTCAGGTTAAGGTTTTTTTAGGGTTTTATAGGTTTTAGGGATTAGTTCTTAGGATTTTTTTTTGTGGTTTTTAGGGTTTAGCATATACGATTTAGGGAATTATAGGGTTTAGAGCTTAGAGTTTTTTAGGTTTAGGTTTTTTTTTGGTTTTTTAAAGGGTTTTAAGGGTTAAGGGTTTTAGGGTTTTTTAGGTTTAGGGTTTTAAGTTAAGGATTTTATTTGGATTTTTAGTGTTTAGGGATTTGGGTTTTTTAGTTTAAGACTTTAGGATTTTATAGGTTTAGGGTTTTATTTTGTGTTTTTTAGGGTTTAGCATATACCATTTAGGGCTTTATAGGGTTTTTTTTAGGTTTAGGTATTAGATTAGGGATTTTATTTAGGGTTTTAGGGTTTACGACTTTGGATTTTTTGGGTTAAGGTTTTTTTAGGATTTTATAGGTTTGGGGTTTAGGGTTTAAGGCTTAGGGTTTTTTAAAAATATTTTAAAGGGTTTCACATCTACGAATTTAGGGCATTCTAGGGTTTAGAGCTTATAGTTCTTTTAAGTTAAGGGGTTTTTGGGTCTTTTAGGGTTAAGTGTTTCTTAGGGTTTTTAGGGTTTAGGGTTTAGGGCTTAGTGGTTTTTTTTGTTATTTTTAGGTTTAGGATTTATGGATTTTTAGGATTAAGGGTTTAGAGCTTAGGGTTTTTAGGGGTTTTAAATGGTTTTTTGGGTTTATATTAAGGCTTATAGGATTTCGAATTTCTTAGTGTTTAGGGTTTAGGGGTTATTTTTGGTTAAGGGTTTTATTTAAGTTTTTCGGGTTTAGGGCTTTGGGTTTTTTAGGATTTTATAGGTTTAGGGTTTAGGGCTTAAGTTAATTTTTGTATTTTTAAGGGTTTAGCATATACGATTTAAGGCTTTATAAGGTTTAAAGCTTAGGGTTTTTTAAGCTTAGGGGTTTTGGAGGCTTTTTTTAGGGTTTTTAAGGGTTAAGTGTTTCTTAGGGTTTAGGGTTTAGGGTTTAGGGCTTAGGGATTTTTTTGTGTTTTTTAGGTTCAGGGTTTACAGATTTTTAGGATTAAGGGTATAGATCTGAGGGTGTTTAGGGGTTTTAAATGTTTATTAGGGATTATTTTAGGGTTTCTTAAGGTTTAGGGTTTTAGGATTTAGTGTTTTAGGTTAAGGTTTTGGGTTTAGGAATTAGGGTTTTTTTTAGTGTTGGGATTTTATCTATGGTTTTAGGTTTTAGGGCTTTGGGTCTTTTGGGTTAAGGTTTTATAGGATTTTATAGGTTTAGGGTTTAGGGCTTAGGGTTTGTTGGGTTTTTTATGGTTTAGGGTATACGATTTAGGGGTTTATTGGGTTTAGAGCTTAGGGTTTTTTAGGGTTTTGGGTTTTTGTGTTTTCTTAGGATTTTTAAGGGTTATGTGTTTCTTAGGGTTTTTTAGAGTTGAAGTTTTAGGGCTTAGGCGTTTTTTCTGTTATTTATATATAGTGTTTACGGATTTTTAGGATTTAGAGTTTTAGGTTTATGATTTAGGGTTTTGGGTTAAGGTTTAGGATTTAGTGTTTTAGGTTAGGGTTTAGAGTTTGTTTAGGTATAGGGTTTTAGGTTAAGGGTATTATTTAGGTTTTCAGGGTTTAGGGGTTAGGTTTTTTTTTTTTTTTTTTTTGTGATTTTTAGGGTCTAGCATATACGATATAGGGTATTGTAGGGTTTAGAGCTTAGAATTCTTAGGTTTAGGGATTTTTGGGTTTTTAGAGTTTTTACGGGTGAAGTGTTTGTAAGGGTTTTTTTAGGGTTTAGGGTTTAGAGCTTAGGGTTTTGTTTTTGTGTTTTGTAGGTTTAGGATTTATGGGATTTAAGTATTTGGGGTTTTGAGCTGTAACAGCCGAAAAATTGTTATATGAAACTAGAGCCTAACGTTTGAGTCTTAAAATTTTATGCATAATTTGGAGTTGTAAAATAGACGAAAGAATTGACCAAGTATAAGTTCAAGAGAGGGTTCAATGAAAGTGAAAGGCATCACTGCCCTTACAAGAGCCCTTTTACTTTGCCTTTGTCGTGTGGGCAAAAAGGCATTGTTCAAGAAAGGCTTCAAGGTACGTGAAGAGCCTTCACTGCCCTTAGAAGCCTCTATGGGGAATGCCTTAGCCAAATTTTGGCAAAGAGACAGTCCACGCGAAGGTCGAAGAGGCGTGAAGCACTTCACTGCCTGTGGAGCCCCTCTCGTGAAGCTGCCTTAATCGCATGAAGCCTGCCTTAGTTCGCTTAGGCAGTGTTCATGTTCAAGTTAGGGTCCACGACACTTGGATAAGCTCACTGACCAATATGATCCTCATGGACAATGCCTTAGCTTTAAAATCTAAAGGCAACAATCCAAGGAAGGGTCCACGACAGGTGAAGCAGTACATTGCGCGGGGAAGCTTCCTTAAACATTGCCTTAGTTTTGTAGGGCTATCCACGTAGGGGGCAAATGGGTAGTTTTGTAATTTTATTTTTCAAGTCCAAATTAAAAGGGTATATTTTATATTATTTTTAAAGAAATATGTAAGGTATTTTAAGTCATTAAACACCCAATCAAAATCATTTTCACAAAGACCCAAATCAAAATCAAAAGTTCATCTTCCTCAAAATATTTCTCTCTCTAAAAACGCAAGAAGAAGAAGAGTAAAAATGAAGCTTGGGTTGCAAGAAATCAAGGGTTTTTCATCAAATTCTTCAAGGATTCATCATCAAGGTATGGTAGTTTTCATCTTTGGGTAGATTCCACCAAAAGAGCCCCTTCAAAATTTGATTTCAAAACTTCTAATTTTCCCTAATTTCAAGGGTTTTGTTCGAGCACCATGGGTTCCTTTTAAAAGGAATGTCAATGGTTGAATTATGTTGGGTTGTGATTGAATTCATGATTTATGGTTGAATTAATTGAATTGTGTTATTACCCATATATAATGTAGAAATTCTAGATGTAGGGTTGAATGTGATTCATGATTCTTGATGGGTAAATTATGAGAATTTGTACATGAATGTAATAATTATTCATGTGCTTCAAGATTTATGTTGAGAATTAAGATTCTATGACAACGGTATAATTGTGGTATTGATTGGAAGGGTTATTCTCCCCTATACCCTTACACATTATTATGCATGAATTATTATGACTATGATGATCTTGTTGTGTTGAATGAAAGGCTATTCTCATGAACACGCTATGTATATGATGTGAAAAGTTTACTCACATATTGATTATTCTAAGGTTGAAAGGACATTCTCACCTAATTGAATCTATGAGCTATTTTATGAGTTGTATTGAATGAAGGGTAAGATACTCCTTCACACATGTAAATACAATTCAAGACTAAATATGTAAATTTTGAGAAATAATGCTTAGTACCGAGTAGATATGGAATGTAAGGTAAAGGCCCTACCGTTAATGTAATAGGTCGGGTAGTCTAAAGTAATGTCATGAGATGGAAGCTTCCCCTTCAATGCAATAGGTTTGGGGTTTCTAGAAGTAATCTCCCTATCCCATAACTATGTGCCCACATAGGTCTTTAGCTAGTGGATCCGCCTAAAAGCTAATACATGTAGTTCTAACTTAGGCAAGTAGGACATCTCTTTTTGCTGTGGGAAATGACACCAGATTCCATGTAGCTGACAAAGCCTATGTCGGTTAAGGCTATTTCGCAACATGACAAGAATATGAATTATGACATGAACATGAACATGAACTATAACTATGTCTTCTTAAGAGGTACTACTTAGTATGAGTGGGGGTATGAGACTCCATTTATGCATTGCACAAATAGACTTTAAAAGTGGTTGTGGTGTGGTTATCTTATGCTATGAAGGATTATGAATTATGCATGTATGATATATATTGTTGCTAAGAGTTACTTTACTTGCTACAAGTTATGAACATGAATGTTTCCTTGTCTATGGGTATTGGCTAATAATGAGGTCAAGGTAAGATATGCATGATGTTGGTAACCTAAAAGTAGTACTTAGTATTAGGTAGGATTATGCGATCTTACCTATGCATTGCACAAGTATAGCTTAGGGTTTCTTATGAGATGGTTTGACTTATGTTTCTTCAAAAATGTGCATAATGACTTTCAAACTTTATAAATGCATGGTTTCAACTAAATATCCCTTTTGAGCATGTTTTAGGTATTTTTGTGCATAGCTACCATACTTTGTACATTTTTGTGCAAACCCATATTTTTTACATTTTCTATATGTGTAGGTTCCGATCATTGAGGTGTACTTCTCCTTTTGAGTAAAGCTAGGATTGATTCTCTCCACGCTTTTGGTGAGTCCACATTGTTTGAGGACGGAAGTTGTTCATTTCTAGTTTCTTCTGCATTTTCTTTTGAGGCTATGCTGTAAATGGGTATGACCCTTTTTGAAATTCGTTTGTAAAAGATGGTTCTATTGAGACAATGTCTAGATTTCCATTTGGTTTTATTAATTGTAAATTTTTTTAATTCAGCAACATTTCTATTACTTTTGTTTATGATTATGCCAAGGGATTGTATGAGACCCCTTCGGGGTCAAGTACGACGTGTTACATTTAGTGGGTAACCCTGGGTCGTGACATGAGCTTACGGTTTTTAGGGGTTTTAAATGGGTTTTAGGGTTTATTTTATAGGTTATAGGATATGGGGTTTCTTAATTTTTAGGGTTTTAGGTTTAGGATTGAGGGTTTTAGGTTAGAGTTTAGAGTTTAGGGCTTCGAGATATTTTATGTTTAGGGCTTTAGGTAAGGGTTTTAACTAGGTTTTTAGGGTTTAGGGCTTTGGATTTTTTAGGTTAAGGGTTTTTAGGATTTTATAGGTTTAGGGTTTAAGGCTTAGGGTTTATTTGTGTTTTTTATGGTTTAGTATTATCATTTAGGGGTTTATATGGTTTAGAGCTTAGAGTTTTTTTTAGGTTTAGGGGTTTTTGTATATTTTTTAATTGTTTTGAAGGGTTTAGGGTTTAGGGCTTAAGTTTTGTTTTATGCTTTTTGGGTTTAGGGTTTATGAATTTTTAGGGTTTTGAATGGTTTTTATTTTAGGATTTATAGGATTTATGGTTTCTTAAGGTTTAGGGTTTCTTAGGGTTTTAGGTTTAGGATTTAGGGTTTTAGGTTAGGGTTTAGGGCTTAGGTTTTTTTTAGGTTTAGGGTTTTCGGTTACGGGTTTTATTAAGATTTTTAGGATTTAGGGTGTTGGGTTTTTTAGGTTATGGGTTTTTAGGGTTTTATAAATTTATGGTTTATCGCTTAAGGTTTTTTTTGTGTTTTTTAGGGTTTAGCATATATGATTTAGATCTTAGTGTTTTTTAGGTTTAGGGATTTTTGGGTTTTTAAGGGTTTATGGTTTGGAGCTTAGAGATTTGAAGGGGTTTTTTGGGTTAATTTTTTTAGGGTTTTATAGGTTTGGGGCTAAGGGGTTTTTTTTTTTTTTTTTTAGGGTTTAGTATATAAGATTTAGAGAGTTATAGGGTTTAGAGCTTAGAGTTTTTTAAGGTTCAAGGGTTTTTGGGTTTTTAGGGTTTTTAAGGGTTAAGTGTTTCTTTGTGTTTTCTAAGGTTTATGGCTTATGATTTTTTTTCTGTTGTTTTTTAGGTTTTAGGTTTATGGATTTTTAGGATTTAGGGTATAGTGCTTTGGGGATTGAAGGGATTTTAAACAGTTTTTAGTGTTTATTTTAGGGTTTATATGATTTAAGGTTTCTTAAGGTTTATGGTTTCTTTGGGTTTTAGGTTTAGGATTTAGGGTTTTAGATTAGGGTTTAGGGTTTAGGGCTTAGTTTTGTTTTAGGTTTAAGGTTTTAGGTTAAGGGTTTTATCTAGGTTTTTAGAGTTTAGGGATTTGGGTTTTTTGGGTTTTATAGGTCGATGGTTTAGGGCTTCATGTTTTTTTTTTTGTATTTTTTAGGGTTTAGCATATAATATTTAGGGCTTTATAGGGTTTAGTGCTTTGTGTTTTTTAGGTTTAGGGGTATTTGGGTTTTTAGGGTGTTGAAAGGTTAAGTGTTTCTTAGGGCTTTGTAAGGTTTAGGGTTTTTCTGTGTTTTTTAGTTTTAGGGTTTACGGATATTTAGGGTCTAGGTTTAGAGCTTAGGGTGTTTAGGGGTTGTAAATGGTTTGTAGGGCTTATTTTATGGTTTATAAGATTAAGGGTTTCTTAAAGTTTAGGGTTTAGGATTTAGGGTTTTAGGTTAGGGTTTAGGGTTTTATTAGGTTTAGGGTTTTATGTTAAGGATTTTTATTTAGGTTAGGATTCAGGGCTTTGGGTTTTTTAGGTTAGGTTTTTTTACGGTTTTATAGGGTTAGGGTTTAGGACTTAGGCTTTTTTTTTTTGTATTTTTTTGGGTTTAGCATATATGATTTAGGGATTTATAGGGTTTAGAGCTTATACATGTTTAGGTTTAGGGGTTTTAGGGTTTGTAAGGGTTAAATGTTTCTTAGGGTTCTTTAGGGTTTAGGGCTTAGGGTTTTTTTGTGTTTTTTTGGCTTAGAGTATACATATTTTTAGGATTTAGGGTTTAGAGCTTAAGGTTTTTTGGGGTTTTAAATGGTTTTAGGGTTTATTTTAGGGTTTATATGAATTAAGGTCTCTTAAAGTTTAGGGTTTAGAGTTACTTAGGCTTTTGGTTTAGGATTTAGGGTTTTAGGTTAGGGTTTAGGGCTTATGTTTTTTTAGGTTAAGAATTTTATCTTGGTTTTTAGGGGTTTGGGCTTTGGGTCTTGACGTTAAGTTTTTTTACTGTTTTATAGGTTTACGGCTTAGTTTTTTTTTTTGGTTTTTTTAGAGTTTAACTTATACGATTTAGGGCTTTATAGGGTTTAGTGCTTGGAGTATTTTTAGGTTTAGGGTTTTTTAGGGTTAAGTGTTTCTTAGGATTGTTTAGGGCTTAATGTTTAGGACTTAGGGATTTTTTTGTTTTTGAGGTTTAGGATTTACGATTTTTTTGGATTCAGGGTTTCGAGATTAGGGTTTTGTAGGAGTTTTAAGTGGTTTTTAGTGTTTATAGGATTTAGTGTTTCTTAAGGTTCAGGATTTCTTAGGGTTTTAGGTTTAGGATTTAGGGTTTTAGGTTAGGGTTTAGGGCTTAGGGGTTTTTTCGGCTTAGGGTTTTAGGTTAAAGTTTTATCTAGATTTTTACGGTTCACCGCTTTGGGTTTTTTGTTTTAGATTTTTATTAGGGTTTTATGCTTATGTTTTTTTTTTTTTTTTTGTGTTTTTTAGGGTTTAGCATAGACGATTTAGTGCATTATAGGGTTTAGAGCTTAGAGTTTTTTAGGTTTAGGATTTTTTTTTGAGGTTTTTAACGGTTAAGTGTTTCTTAGGGTTCATTGCTATAGGGTTTTAAGTTAAGGGTTTTATTTGGGTTTTTAGGTATAGGGATTTGGATTTTTTAGGTTAAGGTTTTTAAATATTTTATAGGCATAGGGTTTAGGGTTTAGGTTTTTATTTTTTCTGTTTTGTATGGTTTAGCATAAACAATTTAGGGCTTTATAGGGTTTAGAGCTTAGAGTTTTTTAGGTTTTGGTTTTTTGGATTTTTTTTAGGGATTATAAGGGCTAAGTGTTTCTTAGTTTTTTTTTTTTTGATTTATTGGTTTTGGGTTTATAGATTTTTATGACTTAGGGTTTAAAATTTAGGGGTTTTAAATGATTTTTAGGGTTTATTATAGGGTTCATAGGATTTGGGGTTTCTTAAGGTTCAGGGTTTAGGGTTTAGGGTTTTTTAGGGTTTTAGGTTTAGGATTTTGGGATTTTAGGTTAGGGTTTATGGTTTTATAGATTTGGGGTTTAGGGTTTTTTTGTGTTTTTTTAGGGTTTAGCAAATAAGATTAAGAGATTTATAGAGTTTAGAGATTAGAGATTTTACTGGTTTAGGGGTTTTTGGGTTGTTTAGGGGTTTTATGGGTTAAGTGTTTGTTAGGGTTTTCTATGGTTTAAGGCTTAGGGCTTAGGGTTTTTTTTTCTTTCTGTTTTTAGGTTTAAGATTTATGGATTTTTAGGATTTAGAGTTTAGAGCTTAGGGTTTCGTAGGGGTTTTAAACAATTTTTAATGTTTATTTTAGGGTTTTAAGATTTAAGTTTTATTAAGGTTTAGGGTTTCTTTGGGTTTTAGTTTTAGGATTTAGGGTTTTATGTTAGGGTTTAAAGTTTCGGGGTTAGGGTTTTTTTAGGTTTAGTGTTTTAGGTTAGGGTTTAAAGTTTCGGGGTTAGGGTTTATTTGTGTTTATTTTGGGTTTAGTATTATTATTTAGGGGTTTATATGGTTTAGAGCTTGGAGTTTTTTTAGGTTTAGGGGTTTTTGTATTTTTTTTAAAAATGGTTTTGAAGGGTTTAGGATTTAGGGCTTAGTTTTTTTTTTGTTTTTTGGGTTTAGGGTTTATGAATTTTTAGGGTTTAGAGTTTAGGGTTTTAAATGGTTTTATTTTAGGATTTATGGTTTCTTAAGGTTTAGGGTTTCTTAGGGTTTTAGGTTTAGGATTTAGGGTTTTAGGTTAGGGTTTAGGGTTTAGGGTTTAGGGCTTAGGTTTTTTTTAGGTTTAGGGTTTTGGGTTAAGGGTTTTATCAAGACTTTTAGGATTTAGGGTGTTGGGTTTGTTAGGTTATGGGTTTTTAGGGTTTTATAAGTTTATGGTTTAACGCTTAAGGTTTTTTTTTTTGTGTTTTTTATGGTTTACCATATATTAGTGTTTTTTAGGTTTAGGGATTATTGGGTTTTTTTTTTAGAGTTTTTAAGGGTTTATGGTTTGGAGCTTAGAGTTTTGAAGGGGTTTTAAATTGTTGCAGGGTTTATTTTAGGTTTTCTAGGTTTTAGGGTTTCTTAAGGTTTGGGGTTTATGGTTTCATAGGGTTTTAGGTTTAGAATTTAGAGTTTTAGGTTAGGTTTAGGGCTAAGGGTTTTTTTAGGTTTAGGGTTTTAGGTTAAGGCTTTTATTTATGTTTTTTGGGTTTGGGGTTTTGGGTTATTTAGTATTTTATAGGTTTAGGGTTTTGGGCTTAGGCTTTTTTTGTGTTTTTAAGGGTTTAGTGTATACGATTTAGGGCTTTATAGGGCTTAGAACTTAGGGTTATTTAGATTTAGGTGCTTTTGGGTTTTCAAGGATTAAGTGTTTCTTAGGTTTAGGGTTTAAGGCTTAGGGATTTTTTGTGTTTTATAGGTTTAGGGTTTATGGCATAGAGATTTCTTAGGTTTTTTAGGTTTAGGGTTTACAGATTTTTAGGATTTCGGGTATACAGCCTAGTGGTTTAAGGGGTTTTAAATGGTTCTGAGGGTTTATTTTAGGGATTTTTAAGGTTTACGGTTTCATAGGGTTTTAGGTTTAGGATTTAGGGCTTAGGGTTTTTTTTTGTTTTAGGATTTTAGGGTAAGGGTTTTATATGGGCTCTTATGGTTTAGGGCTTTGGGTTTTTTGGGTTAATTTTTTTAGGGTTTTATAGGTTTAGGGTTTAGGGCTAAGGGGTTTTTAGTTTTTTTTTTTAGGGTTTAGTATATAAGATTTAGAGAATTATAGGGTTTAGAGTTTAGAGTTTTTTAAGGTTTAAGGGTTTTTGAGTTTTTAGGGTTTTTAAGGGTTAAGCGTTTCTTTGGGTTTTCTAGGGTATAGGGCTTACGATTTTTTTTCTTTTGTTTTTTAGGTTTTAGGTTTATGGATTTTTAGGATTTAGGGTTTAGAGCTTAGGGGATTGAAGGGATTTTAAACAGTTTTTAGTGTTTATTTTAGGGTTTATATGATTTAAGGTTTCTTAAGGTTTATGGTTTCTTTGGGTTTTAGGTTAGGGTTTAGGGTTTAGGGCTTAGTTTTGTTTTAGGTTTAGGGGTTTAGGTTAAGGGTTTTATCTAGGTTTTTAGAGTTTAGGGATTTGGGTTTTTTGGGTTTTATAGGTCGATGGTTTAGGGCTTCATGTTTTTTTTTTTGTATTTTTTAGGGTTTAGCATATAAGATTTAGGGCTTTATAGGGTTTAGTGCTTAGTGTTTTTTAGGATTAGGGGTATTTGGGTTTTTAGGGTGTTGAAAGGTTAAGTGTTTCTTAGGGCTTTTTAAGGTTTAGGGTTTTTCTGTGTTCTTTAGTTTTAGGGTTTACGGATATTTAGGATCTAGGTTTAGAGCCTAGGGTGTTTAGGGGTTCTAAATTGTTTGTAGGGTTTATTTTATGGTTTATAGGATTAAGGGTTTCTTAAAGTTTAGGGTTTGGGATTTAGGATTTTAGGTTAGGGTTTAGAGTTTTTTTAGGTTTAGGGTTTTATGTTAAGGATTTTTATTCAGGTTAGGATTTAGGGCTTTGGGTTTTTTAGGTTAATTTTTTTTTACAGTTTTATAGGTTTAGGGTTTAGGGCTCAGGCTTTTTATTTTTTATTTTTTTGGGTTTAGCATAGATGATTTAGGGCTTTATAGGGTTTAGAGCTTATACATTTTTAGGTTTAGGGGTTTTAGGGTTTGTAAGGGTTAAATATTTCTTAGGGTTCTTTAGGGTTTGGGGCTTATTTTAGGTTAAGGGTTTTATTTAAGTTTTTCGGGTTTAGGGCTATGGGATTTTTAGGATTTTATAGGTTTAGGGCTTAGGGCTTAAGTTATTTTTTGTGTTTTTAAGGGTTTAGCATGTACGATTTAAGGCTTTATAAGGTTTAAAGCTTAGAGGTTTTTAAGCTTAGGGGTTTTGGAGGCTTTTTTTACGCTTTTTAAGGGTTAAGTGTTTCTTAGGGTTTAGGGTTTAGGGTTTAGGGCTTAGGGCTTAGGGATTTTTTGCGTCTTTTAGGTTCAGGGGTTATAGATTTTTAGGATTAAGGGTGTAGATCTTAGGGTTTTTAGGGGTTTTAATTGTTTATTAGGGATTATTTTAGTGTTTCTTAAGGTTTAGGGTTTTAGGATTTAGTGTTTTAGGTTAAGGTTTTGGGTTTAGGAATTAGGGTTTTTTTAGTGTTGGGATTTTATCTATGGTTTTAGGTTTTAGGGCTTTGGGTCTTTTAGGTTAAGGTTTTATAGGGTTTTATAGGTTTTGGGTCTAGGGCTTAGGGTTTGTTGTGTGTTTTAGGGTTTAGGGTATACGATTTAGGGGTTTATAGGGTTTAGATCTTAGGGTTTTTTAGGTTTATGGGTTTTTGGGTTTTTTTAGGACTTTTAAGGATTATGTGTTTCTTAGGGTTTTTTAGAGTTCAAGTTTTAGGGCTGAGGGGTTTTTTCTGTTATATATAGGGTTTACAGATTTTTAAGATTTAGAGTTTAAAGCTTAGGGTTTTAGCAGCTTTAAATGGTTTTTAGGGATTATTATTGGATTTATATGAATTAGGATTTTTTAAGGTTTAGGGTTTAGGGTTTCATAAAGTTTTAGGTTTATTATTTAGGGATTTAGGTTCAGGTTTAGGATTTAGTGTTTTAGGTTAGGGTTTAGGGTTTTAGGTTAAGGGTATTATTTAGGTTTTTAGGGTTTAGGGCTTTGAGTTTTTTATCTTAAGGTTTTTTTTAGATATTTTTAGGTTTAGGGTTCACGGGTTAGGTTTTTTTTTTTTTGTGATTTTTTTGGTCTAGCATATACGATTTAGGGTATTGTAGGGTTTAGAGCTTAGAATTTTTAGGTTTAGGGATTTTTGGGTTTTTAGAGTTTTTACGGGTGAAGTGTTTGTTAGGGTTTTTTTAGGGTTTAGGGTTTAGAGCTTAGGGTTTTGGTTTTGTGTTCTGTAGGTTTAGGATTTATGGGTTTTTAGGATTTGGGGTTTTGAGCTGTAACAGCCAAAAAATTGTCATGTGAAACGAGAGCCTAACGTTTGAGTCTTAAAATTTTATGCATAAGTTGGAGTTGTAAAATAGCCCAAAAAATTGACCAAGTATAAGTTCAAGAGAGGGTTCAATGAAAGTGAAAGACATCACTGCCCTTGCAAGAGCCCTTTTACTTTGCCTTTGTTGTGTGGGCAAAGAGGCATTGTTCAAGAAAGGCTTCAAGGCACGTGAAGAGCCTTCACTGCCCTTAGAAGCCTCTGTGGAGAATGCCTTAGCCAAATTTTGGCAAAGAGGCAGTCCACGCGAGGGTCCAAGAGGCGTGAAGGACTTCACTGCCTGTGGAGCCCCTCTCGTGAAGCTGCCTTAGTCGCGTGAAGGCTGCCTTAGTTCGCTTAGGCAGTGTTCATGTTCAAGCTAGGGTCCACGACACATGGACAAGCTCACTGACCAATGAGATGCTCGTGGACAATGCCTTAGCTTCAAAATCTAAATGCAACAATCCAAGGAAGGGTCCACGATAGCTGAAGCACTACATTGCATGGGGAAGCTTCCTTAAACATTGCCTTAGTTTTGTAGGGCTATCCACGTGGGGGGCAAATGGGTAGTTTTGTAATTTTATTTGTTAAGTCCAAATTAAATGGGTATATTTTATATTATTTTTAAAGAAATATGTAAGGTATTTTAAGTCATTAAACATCCAATCAAAATCATTTTCACAAAGACCCAAATCAAAATCAAAAGTTCATCTTCCTCAAAATATTTCTCTCTCTAAAAACCTAAGAAGAAGAAGAGTAAAAATGAAGCTTGGGTTGCCAGAAATTAAGGGTTTTTCATCAAATTCTTCAAGGATTCATTATGAAGGTATGGTAGCTTTCATCTTTGGGTAGATTCCTACCTAAGAACCCCTTCAAAATTTGATTTCAAAACTTCTAATTTTCCCTAATTTCAAGGGTTTTGTTCGAGCACCATGGGCTCCTTTTAAAAGGGATTTCAATGGTTGAATTATGTTGGGTTGTGATTGAATTCATGATTTATGGTTGAATTAATTGAATTGATTGAATTGTGTTATTACCCATATATAATGTAGAAATTCTAGATTTAGGGTTGAATGTGATTCATGATTCTTGATGGGTAAATTATGAGAATTTGTACATGAATGTAAGAATTATTCGTGTGCTTCAAGATTTATGTTGAGAATTGAGATTCTATGACAATGGTATAATTGTGGTATTGATTGGAAGGGTTATTCTCCCCTATACCCTTACACATTATTATGCATGAATTATTATGACTATAATGATCTTGTTGTGTTGAATGAAAGGCTATTCTCATGAACACGCTATGTATATGATGTGAAAGGTTTACTCACATATTGATTATTCTAAGGTTGAAAGGACAATCTCACCTAATTGAATCTATGAGCTATTTTATGAGTTGTATTGAATGAAGGGTAAGATACTCCTTCACACATGTAAATACAATTCAAGACTAAATATGTAAATTTTGAGAAATAATGCTTAGTACCGAGTAGATATGGAATGTGAGGTAAAACCCCTCCCGTCAATGTAATAGGTCGGGTAGTCTAAAGTAATGTCATGAGATGGAAGCTTCCCCTTCAATGCAATAGGTTTGGGGTTTCTAGAAGTAATCTCCCTATCCCATAACTATGTGCCCACATAGGTCTTTATCTAGTGGATCCTCCTAAAAGCTAATATATGTAGTTCTACCTTAGGCAAGTAGGACATCTCATTTTGATGTGGGAAATGACACTGGATTCCATGTAGCTGACAAAGCCTTTGTCGGTTGAGGCTATTTCGCTACATGACAAGAATATGAATTATGAGATGAACATGAACATGAACTATAACTATGTCTTCTTAAGAGGTACTACTTAGTATGAGTGGGGGTATGGGACTCTATTTATGCATTGCACAAATAGACTTTAAGAGTGGTTGTGGTGTGGTTATCTTATGCTATGAAGGCTTATGAATTATGCATGTATGATATATATTGTTGCTAAGAGTTACTTTACTTGCTACAAGTTATGAACATGAATGTTTCCTTGTCTATGGGTATTGGCTAATAATGAGGTCAAGGTAAGATATGCATGATGTTGGTAACCTAAAAGTAGTACTTAGTATTAGGTAGGATTATGTGATCTTACCTATGCATTGCAAAAGTATAGCTTAGGTTTCTTATGAGATGGTTTGACTTATGTTTCTTCAAAAATGTGCATAATGACTTTCAAACTTTATAAATGCATGGTTTAAACTAAATGTCCCTTTTGAGCATGTTTTAGCGATTTTTGTGCATAGCTAGCATACTTTGTACATTTTTGTGCTAACCCATATTTTCTACATTTTCTATATGTGTAGGTTCCGATCATTGAGGTGTACTTCTCCTTTTGAGTAAAGCTTGGATTGATTCTCTCCACGCTTTTGGTCAGTCCTCATTGTTTGAGGACGGAAGTTGTTCATTTCTAGTTTTCTCTACATTTTCTTTTGAGGCTATGTTGTAAATGGGTGTAACCCTTTTTGAAATTCGTTTGTATAAGATGGTTCTATTGAAACAATGTCTAGATTTCCATTTGGTTTTATGAATTGTAAAATTTTTTAATTCAACAACATTTCTATTGCTTATGTTTATGATTATGCTAAGGGATTGTATGAGACCCCTTTGGGGTCAAGTACGCCGTGTTACATTTAGTGGGTAACCTTGGGTAGTGACATGAGCTTACGGTTTTTAGGGGTTTTAAATGGGTTTTAGGGTTTATTTTATAGGTTATGGGATATGGGGTTTCTTAAATTTTAGGGTTTAGGTTTTTAGGGTTTTAGGTTTAGGATTGAGGGTTTTAGGTTAGAGTTTAGGGTTTAGGGCTTCGAGATATTTTATGTTTAGGGTTTTATGTAAGGGTTTTAACTAGGTTTTTAGGGTTTAGGGCTTTGGATTTTTTAGGTTAAGGGTTTTTAGGATTTTATAGGTTTAGGGTTTAAGGCTTAGGGTTTATTTGTGTCTTTTAGGGTTTAGTATTATCATTTAGGGGTTTGTATGGTTTAGAGCTTAGAGTTTTTTTTGGTTTAGGGGTTTTTGTATTTTTTTAATGGTTTTGAAGGGTTTAGGGTTTTGGGCATAGTTTTTTTTTTTGCTTTTTGGGTTTAGGGTTTATGAATTTTTAGGGTTTAGAGTTTAGGATTTTAAATGGTTTTTATTTTAGGAGTTATTGTTTCTTAAGGTTTAGAGTTTCTTAGGGTTTTAGGTTTAGGATTTAGGGTTTAGGGCTTAGGTTTTTTTTAGGTTTAGGGTTTTGGGTTAAGGGTTTTATCAAAATTTTTAGGATTTAGGGTGTTGGGTTTGTTAGGTTATGGGTTTTTAGGGTTTTATAAGTTTATGGTTTAGCGCTTAATGTTTTTTTGTGTTTTTTAGGTTTTAGCATATAAGACTTAGAGCTTATTGTTTTTTAGGTTTAGGGATTTTTGGGTTTTTTTTAGGGTTTTTAAGGGTTTATGGTTTGGAGATTAGAGTTTTGAAGGGGTTTTTTGGGCTAATTTCTTTAGGATTTTATAGGTTTAGGGTTTAGGGCTAAGGGGTTTTTAGTTTTTTTTTAGGGTTTAGTATATAAAATTTAGAGAGTTATAGGTTTTAGAGCTTAGAGTTTTTTAAGGTTAAAGGGTTTTTGAGTTTTTAGGGGTTTTATGGGTTAAGTGTTTCTTTGGGTTTTCTAGGGTTTAGGGCTGAGGATTTTTTTTCTTTTGTTTTTAAGGTCTTAGGTTTATGGACTTTTAGGATGTAGGGTTTAGAGCTTAGGGGATTGAATGGATTTTAAACAGTTTTTTTAGTGTTTATTTTAGGGTTTATATGATTTAAGGTTTCTTAAGGTTTGTGGTTTCTTTGGGTTTTAGGTTTAGGATTTAGGGTTTTAGGTTAGGGTTTAGGGTTTAGGGCTTAGTTTTGTTTTAGGTTTTGGGTTTTAGGTTAAGGGTTTTATCTAGGGTTTTAGAGTTTAGGGATTTGGATTTTTTGGGTTTTATAGGTCGATGGTTTAGGGCTTCATGTTTTTTTTTTTGTATTTTTTAGGGTTTAGCATATAAGATTTAGGGCTTTATAGGGTTTAGTGCGTAGTGTTTTTTAGGTTTAGGGGTATTTGGGTTTTTAGGGTGTTGAAAGGTTAAGTGTTTCTTAGGGCTTTTTAAGGTTTAGGGTTTTTCTGTGTTTTTTAGTTTTAGGGTTTACGGATATTTAGGATCTAGGTTTAGAGCTTAGGGTGTTTAGGGGTTCTAAATGGTTTGTAGGGTTTATTTTATGGTTTATAATATTAAGGGTTTCTTAAAGTTTAGGGTTTACGATTTAGGGTTTTAGGTTAGGGTTTAGGGTTGTTTTAGGTTAAGGGTTTTATGTTAAGGATTTTTATTTAGGTTAGGATTTAGGGCTTTGGGTTTTTAAGGTTAAGTTTTTTTTACGGTTTTATAGGTTTAGGGTTTAGGGCTCAGGCTTTTTTTTTTTGTATTTTTCTGGGTTTAGCATATATGATTTAGGGATTTATAGGGTTTAGAGCTTATACATTTTTAGGTTTAGGGGTTTTAGGGTTTGTAAGGATTAAATGTTTCTTAGGGTTCTTTAGGGTTTAGGGCTTAGGGTTTTTTTGCCTTAGAGTATACAGATTTTTAGGATTTAGGGTTTAGAGCTTAGGGTTTTTATGGGTTTTAAATGGTTTTAGGGTTTATATGAATTAAGGTCTCTTAAAGTTTAGGGTTTAGAGTTACTTAGGGTTTTGGGTTTAGGATTTAGGGTTTTAGGTTAGGGTTTAGGGCTTATGTTTTTTTAGGTTAAGAATTTTATCTTGGTTTTTAGGGGTTTGGGCTTTGGGTCTTTAGGTTAAGATTTTTTACTGTTTTATAGGTTTAGGGCTTAGTTTTTTTTTTTTTTTGTTTTTTTAGAGTTTAACTTATATGATTTAGGGCTTTATAGGGTTTAGTGCTTGGAGTATTTTTTAGGTTTAGGGTTTTTGAGGTTTTTTAGGGTTAAGTGTTTCTTTGGAATGTTTAGGGTTTAATGTTTAGGGCTTAATGTTTAGGGCTTAGGGGCTTTTTTGTTGTTGAGGTGTAGGATTTACGATTTTTTTGAATTCAGGGTTTAGAGATTAGCGTTTTGTAGGAGTTTTAAATGGTTTTTAGTGTTTATAGGATTTAGTGTTTCTTAAGGTTCAGGGTTTCTTAGGGTTTTAGGTTTAGGATTTAAGGTTTTAGCATAGACGATTTAGGGCATTATATGGTTTAGAGCTTAGAGTTTTTTAGGTTTAGGATTTTTTTTTGAGGTTTTTAACAGTTAAGTGTTTCTTAGGGTTTATAGGTATAGGGTTTTAAGTTAAGGGTTTTATTTGGATTTTTAGGTATAGGGATTTGGGTTTTTTAGGTTAAGGTTTTTAAAGATTTTATAGACCTAGGGTTTAGGGGTTAAGGTTTTATTTTTTCTGTTTTTTAGGGTTTAGCATAAATGATTTAGGGCTTTATAGGGTTTAGAGTTTAGAGTTTTTTAGGTTTAGGTTTTTTGGGTTTTTTTTAGGGATTTTAAGGGTAAGTGTTTCTTAGGGCTTTTTTTTTGTGATTTTAAGGTTTTGGGTTTACATATTTTTATGACTTAGGGTTTAAAATTTAGGGGTTTTAAATTATTTTTAGGGTTTATTATAGGGTTCCTAGGATTTGGGGTTTCTTAAGGTTCAGGGTTTAGGGTTTTTTAGGGTTTTAGGTTTAGGATTTTGGGGTTTTAGGTTAGGGTTTAGGGTTTATGGTTTTTTTGTGTTTTTATAGGGTTTAGCAAATAAAATTAAGAGATTTATAGGGTTTAGAGATTAGAGTTTTTACAGGTTCAGGGGTTCTTGGGTTGTTTAGGGGTTTTATGGGTTAAGTGTTTCTTAGGGTTTTCTATGGTTTAAGGCTTAGGGCTTAGGGGTTTTTCTTTTCTTTTTTTTTTTTTCTTTTTTTTTTTTCTGTTTTTAGGTTTAAGATTTATGGATTTTTAGGATTTAGGGTTTAGAGCTTAGGATTTTGTAGGGGTTTTAAACAGTGTTTAATGTTTATTTTAGGGTTTTAAGATTTAAGTTTTATTAAGGTTTGGGGTTTCTTTGGGTTTTAGTTTTAGGATTTAGGATTTTAGGTTAGGGTTTAAAGTTTTGAGGTTAGGGTTTTTTAAGGTTTAGTGTTTTGGGTTAGGGTTTAGGGTTTAGGGCTTAGGGGTTTTTTTCGGCTTAGGGTTTTAGGTTAAAGATTTATCTACATTTTAACGGTTCAACGCTTTGGGTTTTTTGCTTAAGATTTCTATTAGGGTTTTATGCTTAGGTTTTGTTTTTGTGTTAATTAGGGTTTAGCATAGACGATTTAGGGCATTATATGGTTTAGAGCTTAGAGTTTTTTAAGTTTAGGATTTTTTTTGAGGTTTTTAACGATTAAGTGTTTCTTAGGGTTTATAGGTATAGGGTTTTAAGTTAAGGGTTTTATTTGGGTTTTTAGGTATAGCGATTTGGGTTTTTTAGGTTAAGGTTTTTAAAGATTTTATAGACCTAGGGTTTAGGGGTTAGGGTTTTATTTTTTCTGTTTTGTAGGGTCTAGCATAAACGATTTAGGGCTTGATAGGGTTTAGAGCTTAGAGTTTTTTAGGTTTAGGTTTTTTGGGTTTTTTTTACGGATTTTAAGGGTTAAGTGTTTCTTAGGGTTTTTTTTTTTTTGGGATTTTAAGGTTTTGGGTTTACATATTTTTATGACTTAGGGTTTAAAATTTAGGGGTTTTAAATGATTTTTATGGTTTATTATAGGGTTCCTAGGATTTGGGGTTTTTTAAGGTTCAGGGTTTAGGGTTTTTTAGGGTTTTTGGTTTAGGATTTTGGGGTTTTAGGTTAGGGTTTATGGTTTTATAGGTTTAGGGTTTAGGGTTTTTTTGTGTTTTTTAAGGGTTTAGCAAATAAGATTAAGAGATTTATAGGGTTTAGAGATTAGAGTTTTTACAGGTTCAAGGGTTCTTGGGTTGTTTAGGGATTTTATTGGTTAAGTGTTTCTTAGGATTTTCTATGGTTTAAGGCTTAGGGCTTAGGGGTTTTTTTTTGTTTTTTTTTTTTTTTCTGTTTTTAGGTTTAAGATTTATGGATTTTTAGGATTTAGGGTTTAGAGCTTAGGGTTTTGTAAGGGTTTTAAACAATTTCTAATGTTTATTTTAGGGTTTTAAGATTTAAGTTTTATTAAGTTTTAGGGTTTCTTTGGGTTTTAGTTTTAGGATTTAGGGTTTTAGGTTATGGTTTAAAGTTTCGGGGTTAGGGTTTTTTAAGGTTTAGTGTTTTGGGTTAGCGTTTAGGGCTTAGGGGTTTTTTTCGGCTTAGTGTTTTAGGTTAAAGATTTATCTACATTTTTACGGTTCACCGCTTTGGGTTTTTGCTTAAGATTTCTATTAGGGTTTTATGCTTATGTTTTTTTTTTGTGTTATTTAGGGTTTAGCATAGACGATTTAGGGCATTATATGGTTTAGAGCTTAGAGCTTTTTAGGTTTAGGATTTTTTTTGAGGTTTTTAACGATTAAGTGTTTCTTAGGGTTTATAAGTATAGGGTTTTAGGTTAAGGGTTTTATTTGGGTTTTTAGGTATAGGGATTTGGGTTTTTTAGGTTAGGGTTTTTAAAGATTTTATAGACCTAGGGTTTAGGGGTCAGGGTTTTATTTTTTCTGTTTTGTAGGGTTTAGCATAAACGATTAGGGCTTTATAGGGTTTAGAGCTTACAGTTTTTTAGGTTTAGGTTTTTTGGGTTTTTTTTAGGGATTTTACAGGTTAAGTGTTTCTTAGGGCTTTTTTTTTTTTTGTGATTTTAAGGTTTTGAGTTTACAGATTTTTATGACTTAGGGTTTAAAGCTTAGGGGTTTTAAATGATTTTTAGGGTTTATTATATGGTTCATTGGATTTGGGGTTTCTTAAGGTTCAGGGTTTAGGGTTTTTTAGGGTTTTAGGTTTAGGATTTTGGGGTTTTAGGTTAGGGTTTATGGTTTTATAGGTTTAGGGTTTAGGGTTTTTTTTTGTGTTTTTTTAGGGTTTAGCAAATAAGATTAAGAGATTTATAGGTTTTAGAGATTAGAGTTTTTACAGGTTTAGGGGTTTTGGGGTTGTTTAGGGGTTTCATGGGTTAAGTGTTTCTTAGGGTTTTCTACGGTTTAAGGCTTAGGGCTTAGGGTTTTTTTTTTTTTTTTTTTTTTTTTTTCTATTTTTAGGTTTAAGGTTTATGGATTTTTAGGATTTAGGGTTTAGAGCTTAGGGTTTGGTAGGGGTTTTAAATAGTTTTAATGTTTATTTTAGGGTTTTAAGATTTAAGTGTTATTAAGGTTTAGGGTTTCTTTGGGTTTTAGTTTTTGGATTTAGGGTTTTAGGTTAGGGTTTAAAGTTTCGGGGTTAGGGTTTTTTTAGGTTTAGTGTTTTATGTTAAGGGTTTTATCTTGGTTTTTAGAGTTTAGGTTTTGGGTTTTTTGGGTTATGCCTTTTAGGGTTTTATAGGTTTATGGTTTAGGCCTTCAGGTTTTTGTGTGTGGTTTTTTGGGTTTAGTATATAAGATTTAGGGCTTTATAGGGTTTAGAGCTTAGTGTTTTTTAGGTTTAGGCGCTTTTGGGTGTTTAGGGTGTTTAAGGGTCAAGTGTTTCTTTGGGCTTTGTAAGGTTTAGGGTTTAGGTCATAGGTTTTTTTTGTGTGTTTTTTTGTTTTAGGGTTTACTGATTTTTAGTATCTAGGGTTTAGAGCTTAGGGTTTTTAGGGGGTTTAAATGGTTTTTAGGGTTTATAGGATTAAGGCTTTCTTAAGGTTTAGGATTTAGGGTTTTAGGTTAGGGTTTAGGGTTTTATATTAAGGATTTTATCTAGGTTTTTAGGGTTTAGGGATCTGGGTTTCTTTGGTTAAGGTTTTTTAGGATTTTTTAGGTTTAGGGTTTTGTTTGTGTTTTTTAGGGTTTAGCATATATGATTTAGGGCTTTATAGAAAATCCAAAGGTCTAAACCCTAAATCCTAAAAATCCATAAAACCCTAAGTCTAAATAACACAAAAAAAAACCCTAAGAAACACTTAACCCTTAAAAACTCTAAAGAACCCAAAAACCACTAAACCTAAAAAACTCTAGGCTCCAAACCCTAACCTAAAAAACTCTAGGCTCTAAACCCTACAAATCCCAAAACCATATATGCTAAACCCTAAAAAATACAATAAAAAAAAAACCGTAAGCCCTAAACCCTTAACCTATAAAACCATAAAAAACCTTAACCCAAAAAACCCAAAGCACTAAACCCTAAAAACCTTGATAAAACCCTTAAACTAAAACCCTATACCTAAAAAAACCATAAACACTAACCTAAAACCCCAAAATCATAAACCTAAAACCATAAGAAACCCTAGACCCTGAACCTTAAAAAACCCTAAACCCTATGAACCATAAAAAAAACCCTAAAAATCATTTAAAATCCCAGAAAACCCTAAGCTCTCAACCCTAAATTCTAAAAATCTGTGAACCCAAAACCTTAAAAACACAAAAAAATCCCTAAGAAACACATAACCCTTAAAAACCCTAAAAAAACAAAAAAACCACTAAATCTCAAAAACCTCTAAGCTCTAAACCCCATAATGTCCTAAATAGTATATTCTAAACCCTAAAACCCACAAAAAAAACCCTAAGCACTAATCCCTAAACTTATAAAACCCTAAAAACACCATAACCTAAGAAACCCAAAGCACTAAACCCTAAAAACCTAGCTAAAACCTTAACCTAAAACCCTAAACCAAAAAAAACCCTAAGCCCTAAACCCTAAACCTTAACCTATAACCCTAAATCTGAAACCTAAAACCCTAATACACCCTAAACACTAAACCTTAAGAAACCCTAAATCATATAAACACTAAACACCATTTAAAACCCCTACAAAACCCTAAACCTAAAAAACCCCTAAGCCTTAAACCTTAAGAAATCCTAAATCCTATAAACCCTAAAATAAACCCTTAAAAACATTAGAAACCCATAAAAACCCTAAACTCTACACACTAAATCCTAAAAATCCATAAACCCTAAACCTAAAAAACTCAAAAAAAAAAAAACCCTAAGCCCTAAACCCTAAACCATAAAAAAACTCTAAGAAGCACTTAACCCTCAAAAACCCTAAGAAAGCCCCTAAACTTAAAAAACACTAAGCTCTAAACCCTATGATGCCCTAAATTGTATAGGCTAAACCCTAAAAAACACAAAAACCCTAAACCCTAAACCTATAAAATCCTAAAAAACCTTAACTTAAAAAACTCAAAGCCGTAAACCCTAAAAACCTAAATAAAACACTTAACCTAAAACCCTAACCCTAAAAATACCCTAAGCACTAAACCCTAAACCCTAACCTAAAACTCTAAATCCTAACTGAAAACCCTAAGAAACCCTAAACCTTAAGAAACCATAAATCCTATAAACCCTATAAATCATTTAAAACCTCTACACAATCCTATTCTCTAAACCCTACATCCAAAAAATCCGTAAATCCTAAACAAAAAAAAACACAAAAAACCCTAAGCCCTAACTTTAAACCCTAAAAACCACTAAACCTTAAAAACCCTAAAAAACTCAAAAACCTCTAAACCTAAAAAACTCCAAGCACTAAACCATATAAAGCCCTAAATTGTATATGCTAAACCTTAAAAAAAAAGAAAAAAAAAACACTAAGCCCTAAACCCTAAAAAACTAGAAAATTCTTAACCTAAAACACTAAACCTAACAAAACGCTAATCCCTACACCCTAACCTAAAATCCTAAATCTTAAACCTAAAAAAATGCTATACCCTAAAACCTAAACTAAAACCCTAAATCCTAAAAATCCGTAAACCCTAAACCTAGACAACACAAAAAAAACCTAAGCCCTAAACCCTTAAAAACCATAAAAGCCCAAAAACCCCTAAACCTAAAAAATTCTAAGCTTTAAACCATATAAAGCCCTAAATCATATATGTTAAACCTTAAAAAACACAAACAAAACCCTAAACCTAAAAAATCCTACAAAACCTTAACCAAAGTAACCCAGATCCCTAAACCTTAAGAAACCCTTAATCCTATAAACCCTAAAAACCATTTAAACCCCCTAAAAACCCTAAGTTCTAAACCCTAGATACTCAAAATCTATAAACCCTAAAACAAAAAAACACACAAAAAAAACCTATGACCTAAACCGTAAACCTTACAAAGCCCTAAGAAACACTTGACCCTTAAACACCCAAAAACGCCTAAACCTAAAAAACACTAAGCTCTAAACCCTATAAAGCCCTAAATCTTATATACTAAACCCAAAAAACCACACAAAGAAACCTGAAACCCTAAACCCTAAACCTATAAAACCCTAAAAAGCTTAACCCAAAAAACCCAATACCTAAACTCTAAAAACCTAGATAAAACCCTTAACCTAAAACACTAAACCTAAAAAAACCCTAACCCCAAAACTTTAAACCCTAAATCCTAAAACTAAAACCCAAAGAAACCCTAAACCTTAATAAAACTTAAATCTTAAAACCCTAAAATAAACATTAAAAACTGTTTAAAACCCCTACAAAACCCTAAGCTCTAAACCCTAAATCCTAAAAATTCATAAACCTTAAACCTAAAAACAGAAAAGAAAAAAAAACCCTAAGCCCTAAGCCTTAAACCATAGAAAACCCTAAGAAACATTTAACCCATAAAACCCCAAAACAACCCAAAAACCCCTAAACCTGTAAAAACTCTAATCTCTAAAACCTATAAATCTCTTAATCTTATTTGCTAAACCCTAAAAAAACACAAAAAAAAACCCTAAACCCTAAACCTATAAAACCATAAACCCTAACCTAAAACCCCAAAATCCTAAACCTAAAACCCTAAAAAACCCTAAACCCTGAACCTTAAGAAACCCCAAATCCTATGAATCCTATAATAAACCCTAAAAATCATTTAAAACCCCTAAGCTTTAAACCCTAAGTCATAAAAATCTGTAAACCCAAAGCCTTAAAATCACAAAAAAAACCCTAAGAAACACTTAACCCTTAAAATCCCTAAAAAAAACCCCAAAAAACCTAAAAAACTCTAAGCTCTAAACCCTATAAAGCCCTAAATCGTTTATGTTAAACCCTACAAAACTGAAAAAATAAAACCCTAACCCCTAAACCCTAGGCCGATAAAATCTTTAAAAACCTTAACCCAAAAAACCGAAATCCCTATACCTAAAAACCCAAATAAAACCCTTAACTTAAAACCCTATACCTATAAAACCTAAGAAAAACTTAACCGTTAAACACCTCAAAAAAAATCCTAAACCTAAAAACCTCTTAGCTCTAAACCATATAATGCCCTAAATCGTCTATGCTAAACCCTAAAAAACATGAAAAAAACCTAAGCATAAAACCCTAATAAAAATCTTAACCAGAAAACCCAAAGCGGTGAACCGTAAAATTCTAGATATATCTTTAACCTAAAACCCTAAGCCGAAAAAAACACCTAAGCCCTAAACCCTAACCTAAAACCCTAAATCCTAAACCTAAAACCCTAAGAAACCCTGAACCTTAAGAAACTCTAAATCCTATTAACACTAAAAACCATTTAAAACTCCTACATAACCCTAATCTCTAAACCCTGAATCCAAAAAAATTGGTAAATCCTAAACCTCAAAAACAAAAAAATCCCTAAGCCCTAAACCTTAAACCCTAAACAATCCAAAGAAACACTTAACCCTAAAAAACCCAAAAAACCCTAAACCTAAAAATACTCCAAGTGGTAAACCCTATAAAGCCCTAAATCGTATAAGTTAAACTCTAAAAAAGCAAAAAAAAACTAAACCCTAAACCCTAAAGCTATAAAACAGTTAAAAATCTTAACCTAAAGACCCAAAGCCCAAAACCCTAAAAAAATAGATAAAATTCTTAACCTAAAAAAACATAAGCCCTAAGCCCTAACTAAAAACCCTAAATCCTAAACCTAAAACCCTAAGTAACTCTAAACCTTAAACTTTAAGAGACCTTAATTCATATAAACCCTAAAATAAACCCTAAAACCATTTAAAACCCCAAAAAACCCTAAGCTCTAAACCCTAAATCCTAAATATTTGTTTACTCTAAACCAAAAAAACACAAAAAAAAACCCTAAGCCCTAAACCCTAAAGAACCCTAAGAAACATTTAACCATTACAAACCCTAAAACCCCTAAACCTAAAAATGTATAAGCTCTAAACCCTATAAAGCCCTAAATCATATATGTTAAACCCAAAAAAATACAAAAAAAAAAAAAAAACCTAAGCCCTAAACCCTAAACCTATAAAACCGTAAAAAAACTTAACCTAAAAAACCCAAAGCCCTAAATCCTAACCTAAATAATAATCCTTAACATAAAACCCTAAACCAAAAAAAACCCTAAACCCTAACCTAAAACCCTAAATCCTAAACCCTAAACTTTAAGAAACCTTAATCCTATAAACCATAAAATAAACCCTACAGACCATTTAGAACCCCTAAAAACCCTAAGCTCTAAACCTAGATCCTAAATATCCGTAAACCCTAAAAACTAAAAAACACAGAAAAACCCTAAACCTTAAAAAGCCCTAAGAAACACTTAACCCTTCAACACCCTAAAAACCCAAATACCCTTAAACCTAAAAAACACTAAGCACTAAACCCTATAAAGCCCTAAATCTTATATGCTAAACCCTAAAAAAAACAACATGAAGCCCTAAACCATCAACCTATAAACCCAAATCCCTAAACTCTAAAAACCTAGATAAAACCCTTAACCTAAAACCCTAAACCTAAAACGAAACTAAGCCCTAAACCCTAACCTAAAACCCTAAATCCTAAACCAAAAACCCAAAGAAACCATAAACCTTAAGAAACCTTAAATCATATAAACCCTAAAATAAACACTAAAAACTGTTTAAAATCCCTTCAATCCCCTAAGCTCTAAACCCTAAATCCTAAAAATCCATAAACCTAAACCCTAAAAAACAAAAGAAAACAAACCCTAAACCCTAGACCCTAGAAAACCCAAAGAAACACTTAACCCTTAAAAACCCTAAAAACCCATAAACCCTTTAACCTTAAAAAACTCTAAGCTCTAAACCTTATAACTCTCTAAATCTTATATACTAAACCCTAAAAAAAAACTAAAAACCCCTTAGCCCTAAACCCTAAACCTATAAAACCCTAAAAAAATTAACCCAAAAAACCCAAAGCCCTAAACCATAAGAGCCCAGATAAAACCCTTACCCTAAAATCCTAAAACTAAAAAAAACCCTAAACCCTAAACCCTAAATCCTAATTCTAAAACCCTATGAAACCCTAAACCTTAAAAAACCCTAAAATAAACCCTAAAAGCCATTTAAAATCCCTTAAAACCCTAAGCTCTATACCCGAAATCCTAAAAATTTGTAAACCCTAAACCTAAAAAACACAAGAAATCCCTATGCCTTAAACCCTAAACCTAAAAAACACAAAAAAATCCCTAGGTCTTAAACCCTAAACCCTAAGAAACACTTTACCCTAGAAAACCCAAAAGCCCCTAAATCTAAAAAAACCCTAAGTTCTAAGCCCTATAAAACCCTAAATCGCATATGCTAAACCCTTAAAAACACAAAAAAAAACCTAAGCCCAAAACCCTAAACCTATAAAATACTAAATAACTCAAAACCCAAACCCAAAAAACATAAATAAAAGCCTTAACCTAAAACCCTAAACCTAAAAAAACCCTAAGCCCTAAACCTAAAAAAACCCTAAGCCCTAAACCTAACCTAAAACTCTAAATTCTAAACCTAAAACCCTATGAAACCCTAAACCCCAAACCTTAAGAAACCCTAAAACCTAGAAAACCTAAAATAAACCCTACAACAATTTAAAACCACTTCAAAACTCTAAGATCCAAACCATAAACCCATAAAAACCCTAAAAAAAAACCAAATACCCCTAAACCTAAAAAACACTAAGCTCTAAATCATATATGCTAAACCCTAAAAAACACAAAAAAAAACCTTAAGCGCTAAACCATAAACTTATAAAACCCTAAAAACCCATAACCTAACAAACCCAACACCCTAAATCCTAAAAATCTTGATAAAACCCTTAACCCAAAACCCTAAACCTAAAAAAAACCTAAGCCCTAAACCCTAAACCCTAAACCCTAACCTATCCATTGATGAACTTAAGGAAGTTGTGTTTTCCATGAATCCCAACTCAACTGCGGGACCGGATGGCATGAATGGATACTTCTTCCAGAATTGCTGGAATATTATCAAGCATGACTTGATGGCTGTGATTCAAGCTTTCTTTAGTGGCCAGATGATTCCTAAATATTTTTCACATGCCTGTCTTATTCTCCTTCCCAAAGTGAAAAATCCTAACAGACTCAATGAATTCAGGCCTATTAGTTTGAGTAACTTCATTACCAAGATCATTTCTAAGTTACTATGTCTTCGACTAGCTCCTATATTACCTAGTCTGATTTCTCCAAATCAATCAGGCTTTGTAAAAGGTAGAAGCATATCAGAGAACATTATGCTAGCCCAAGAAATTATCCATCAGATCAAGAAACCCAGTATTGGAGGCAATGTGGTGATCAAGCTTGATATGGCAAAAGCCTACGACAGGGTTTCATGGTCCTATATTTGTTTGATCTTGAGGAAAATGGGTTTTGAAGAGGTTTTTATTGACATGATATGGAGAATTATGGCCAACAATTGGTACTCTATCATTCTTAATGATAGAAGGTATGGTTTCTTCCATTCAACTAGAGGCCTTAAATAAGGCGATCCTCTATCCCCAGCCCTATTTATTTTAGGTGCGGAGGTATTATCTAGGTCTCTAAACAATCTCCACCAGCAGCCTCTTTATCATGGTTTCTACATGGAAAAGAGAGGACCACAGATTAACCACCTCAGTTTTGTGGATGACATCATTATTTTCACTTCGGGGAGGAAGGATTCTCTCAAGCTCATCATGCAAACTTTGACCACATATGAAAGAATCTCAGGGCAGCTAATTAACAAAGCCAAGAGTCATTTTTTGCTCCATCCTAATGCCTTCAGAACTACCAGTGATCGAGTTAAAAGATATACTGGATTTCATCAGAAAGAGACTCCTATTACATATCTCGGTTGTCCACTCTTTATTGGTAGACCTAGACTTATTTACTTCTCTGAGCTCATCAGTAAGATTGTGAACAGAATCACAGGATGGCAATCTAAAATGCTAAGTTATGGAGGTAAAGCCACCTTGATTAAGCATGTTCTTCAATCCATGCCTATCCATATTCTTTCTACTATTTCTCCCCCTTCTACTATTCTTAAACAAATTCAAGGTATTATGGCTGACTTTTTTTGGGGACGAAAGGATGACAAGAAAAAGTATCATTGGTCGTCATGGAAAAATCTCAGCTTTCCATATGAGGAAGGGGGAATTGGAGTAAGACAAATGAGTGATGTATGTCACGCATTCCAATTCAAACATTGGTGGATCTTTAGAACCAAGCATACTCTTTGGGGAGAATTTCTTAAAGCAAAATATTGCCAAAGATCTAATCTCATAAGCAAAAAATGGGATACGGGAGAGTCTCAAGCATGGAAGGTACTTATGAGAAACAAACATAAGGTGGAAAATCATATCCAATGGAAGATTAAAAATGGTTCATGTTCATTTTGGTGGGACAATTGGTTAGGAGTGGGACCATTGGCTAATTTCACTACCACGAGCCACAGATTCGACAATGAAACTATCGCGGATTTTACGACTAATGGACAGTGGAATGTCGACAAACTGATCAAACTTGCTCCTCAAAGCCAGGTACATACAATTCTGTCAACTCAGATACAGCTTCAGCAAACCAGTGCAGACCAGGCAGTATGGAATCTCAATTCGAATGGCCTTTTTTCTGTCTCTACTGCATGGGATATTATAAGAGAAAAAAGAGCCAAAACCAAGATTAACTCCTACACTTGGAATCGACACATTCCTTTCAAATGTTCCTTCTTGCTGTGGAGAACAATAAGAGGCAAACTCCCTACCAATGAAAAGCTTTCAGATTTTGGAATCGAACCAAGTGACTGCTACTGTTGTTACTCGCCAGGTGAAGATACCATTGAACACATTTTTAATACAGGGAATTTCGCCAGGAATGTTTGGAAGTATTTTGCTGTCTCCTTAGGCATACAAACTGATTTTCTTCCTCTTAGAAATATGATCATGAGATGGTGGAGTTCTTCTCACTATAATGAAGCACACAAACTAATACTACAATCCACTCCAATCTTTATTTGTTGGAATTTGTGGAAGAATAGATGTGCTAAAAAATACGGGGGTAAACAATTCAATATTGCAAGAGTAAAGCATTCAGTGATTTTGGATACCTTCAAGCTACTGCGTACAACTTTTCCATATATACCTTGGCCTGTGGGATGGAACAAGTTATGTACATTCATTGAGAAATGTACTCATGACACCAAGGTCACGGCTGTCCAGTGGACTAAACCTCCAGCCAGGTGGGTTAAATTAAATACGGATGGGAGTGCCTTGAATAACCCGGGCAGCATAGGAGCAGGGGGAATACTCAGGAATTCCATTGGAGAAACCATCTTTGCTTTTGCAACGCCATTAGGTGAAGGAACCAACAACCAAGCAGAGGTGGAGGCGGCTATATTTGGCTTATCTTGGTGTGTCCATTTGAAATATAATAACGTGATCCTTGAAGTTGATTCCCAACTTCTTGTGAATTGGATCAAGAACAGCACCACAGCCCCTTGGTCCCTCTCAATCCAAATGCAAAAGCTTCATCAAATAGTCACTCAAATTAATCATTTCAAGTGTGTTCATAGTCTCAGGGAGGCAAACTTCGTGGCAGACTCACTCTCCAAACAAAGTCACCATCTTACCAGCCCAAAAGTGTACTTTAACAACCAGTAGCTCCCCAAACTTACAGTAGCTTATCTTCATCAAGACCTCACAGGTATGGTTAGTTTCAGAAGAAGAAAATTGAAAAGAATTAAGGAACCACCTTAATTCCTCACAGCCTAGAGGTCCTATGAAGAAGACTGAACTTCTTCAGGCCCTTCGTTCTTGAATGATCAGTCCATCATCTAGCTACAGTCTGTTCCTTGATAGGAAAGATTTTTGCTTAGACTTTTGCTTGTAAAGGGAGAGTCTCCCTCATTTATGTTTTCCTAGAATCTTTATATCGAGAGGAGTCCTCTCATATAGGTGCTTAGATGATAGGCTTTCAATTAGTTTGGGGAAGAGTTGCAGAACCTAGTAAGGTTAATTAGTAGGCTACCAACTCTTCTTCCACCTTTAAATGGAGGTAAGGTTTAAGTCCCGCTCCGTGTAGTTTCTGCTTTTTATCTATGTTAAGGCCTGGAGGTGTTGCTAAGCCCCTAACATCTCCAAGGGTCGTTAAAATAAAAAAAAAAAAAAAAAAAAAAAACCCTAACCTAAAACCCTAAATCCTAAACCTAATACCTTAAGAAACCCTAAACCTTAAGAAACCATAAATCCTATAAATCCTAAATAAAAACCATTTAAAACCCTATACTCTAAACCCTAAAAATTCATAAACCCTAAACCCAAAAAGCAAAAAAAAAAACTAAGCCCTAAACCCTAAACCCTTCAAAAGCACTAAAAAAAAAATACAAAAACCCATAAACCTAAAAAAACTCTAAGCTCTAAACCATATAAACCCCTAAATAATAATACTAAACCCTAAAAAACACAAATAAACCCTAAGCCTTAAACCCTAAACCTATAAAATCCTAAAAACCCTTAACCTAAAAAACCCAATGACCTAAACCCTAAAAACCTAGCTAAAACCCTTACCTAAAACCCTAAACATAAAATATCTCGAAGCCTTAAACCCTTTTGATTTTTCATAGATCCTATATTTGTACTAGAAAATTAAATAAATATATATTTATATTAACCTTTGAATCCATAACAAAATTGATTGACGATTTAGTGGTAATGAAGGGACCATAGAAATGTTTTTCACTCTAGAGTAGTGGATTTTAAAGGAAATTTAGAACCTCCAAACTCCTCTTAATAGTGGCTCTACCTATTGATGGTATTTATATTACACCAACATATATGATTCTATTATCCTTGCTCAGATCTTGTTGAGGTCCAAAGGATTCTAGTTGAACATGCAAAAGACATCCTTCTTGCTTCTCATAATAACTTTGTAGCCCAATTTGCCTCCATAAAGTTGCCTTGTATATTCATATATTTCATCATTATACTGGTTTCCGTGATTGAAGAGTTTTTTTTCAAATAAAATTTTGGTGGCCTGGTGGCCATTTTATTTAATAAAAACAGAAATAAAATTTAGCCAATAACCTAAATCCAACAGAACTAAACAAAAAAAGGAAAGAAACCTAACATCATTTACCTCTCTTTCACTTTCCTAGTTTGTATTGGTCTCCACAAAGAATTCCTCTAGCAGCTACCACCTATGCACCATTTTATCATGTGGATTTTCTTCCACCTAGGAGCTCTCCTTTTTCATCTTGAGCAGCTTGCATAGGAGCATTTACTAGCGAAAGATATTTCATTTCTTCATTTAGTTTCCTTCTTCTTTCTTTCGTTTCTTGTCTTCTGTTATTCCACAAAATCTTAAGGGGGTAATGCATCCAGCCGCATGTGGAATTCATGGAGGTAGCCATCAAGTAGCTGACTTCCCCCGACTCTTAAGCATCTCCCACTTTCTATGTCTGGCGCTAATTTATATTTTATCATTTGGTCCTGTCTTAATCTGCCCGAGTTTCTTTTTGACCTCTGTGCTAGGAAGTTTAAAGATAAAGATGTGATAATACTCAGCTACACTTCATCCAATTTTAAGTGTAGGCGATCACAATCTAGTATAAACCCAACAGAGAGTTGGGGTCGATCCCGCAAGGAGCGATACGGTAGAGAATTCAATTACGAAGTGAAAGATGTATTCGAATCTTTTGTAGGAATAGAATTTATCAAAACAATTAAAGTAAGTTGCAGGGGTTAATAACTAGTGTCAAATGGGGGATTAGATTTGTCAATTAACAAACTACCAAAACAGGGGAGTATTCAAGTAGAGAGGATCCTTGGGGATGTGATCAATTAATTACAAATTTCGCTATATGGTTGATTACTATTTATTGAAAACCATTGAATCTTAGTGAGTAAGCTAGACTTTAGATGTAATAGCCATCTCTAGATCAACTATCACGATTCAAGCGAGTTCTCTCGAACCTCGACAAGCATAACAATTATGAACAACCCAAAACCTCAATTAATCTACTCTCTCGAGCTAGATTGGTAGAATTGAACTTAGGCTCACTTTCTCAAGCTGAATCCACAACAACCCAATCACTACAATCATCAATTGATAACCTTAATTCTAAAACCTCTTTCTCAAGAAATCATAGAATACTAGACTAGAACGACATTTTCAGCTACAATTCATGAATTAAGTCAGTTATCAATCAAACCCACTTCAAAACAACAATTAAATCAGTAATTACGAACACCCATAAGCTAATTGAGAAAATTAATCACAGAATCTCTCCCCCAAGAATGGGGGTTTTAGCCACACATTATAAAAAGTAGGAAAATATTACCAACTATGTTCTTCATCAGTTCGTTAACAAGCTTTGAGTCTTAACAATGCTTGAAATTAACTTAAAACAAAACCCAACTTAAAACTCTACTCAAAACTTCCAAAAACAGTGTTTGGGATCAAAAACTCAAAGTTAGAACTCTCAAACACTCAGAACATTCGCTCAAAATTTCAGAACTCAGAACCCCCTTTTCATCTTTCAAAAATTCACATTCATACTCTTTTAGATTTTTAGCTTTTGGACTGATCGGCGAAATTAGTGGAGCATCGGTGACCAAGTCGGCGATGTACCAAGTTTCCCTCTCTATTGCCTTCTTGACTTACATCTTCACCATTCAACTCCTGTAACTTTAGGAGATCAGGATACTTATCGTCGATCCATTCGGTGGTTCGCCGAAATGCTATTTCCATCGCTGAGTTGGCATTTCCCCGGGGCTCGCATGCTATAACTTTAGGCGAGCTGAAGTACCACTCGGCAATTCGCCGAGTGGTCTTGGCAACTATCAGCTTTTCTTTTCTTCAACTTTTTCTTCCTTTAGCTTTTCCGCTCGTTTTTTACCAGGTAATGTCCTTGCCTTGCTCTTTTGCCCACATATCTACAAATTATCATATAAACATCAGTTTATAGCATAAGATAGGCATTTAGGACACTAAAACTATGATTATTAAGCCCTAAATGAGTCAAAATCCCAGACTCATCAACACTTCCAACTTAAACTTTTGATTGTCCTCATGCACACAAGAGGTTCAAACTACCCATGCAATGTTCAATTGTGCACTCTAAGTTTCAAACTGTAACTAATCATTATCAAATAGAACTCAAGCTCATAGTGCTTGATTCAAATGCAAGTTCAAGCTCAATAAAAGCATTCAAAATCCCTCACACCAAGAATGATTCCATGCTCACACAAAACTCATCAAATTTCCAAAATTTCAGAATCAAAAGCAACTCTCACACTCTTAAAGAGAAACACATGCATGAATTTACCCATAGCCTTGCCCGTATTTTCAAACCAACATGACTTTTAGCTCACTCGAGATCACAAAGGTCTTTAAAGGCTTGTAGCGGGGCTGAAGGTAAAGGTATGATCATTTTGGCTTAGTACCTTCACAAAGCATGGCCTGCATTTCACCTTTTCTCCTTCTCTTTCAGACTTTATGATTTTCACAATCCACCCTATGTTCTTTTAAGCATGACTCAGTGGATGCCCCTTTTTTTTCATTGTACAACTTTATTTCAACAAGTTTTTTTCCTTTTCGATCTTTTTCTTCTTTCACTTTTCTCTTTTCTTTCTTTTTTTTTACATGGAGGGATTCCATCTTTTTCAACATGATCCTTCAAGGGTCGATTTTTACAAATTCTTGACTTTTCTCCTTTTTCACCACACCCCCAACTTAGGCTTTTGGCCTAAGTTGGTTATCCAAATGAACCAATGCTTCATGAAGGTTATAGGTGATGGGACAAAGAGGTCAAAGTTGTTCATGTTTCATCCAAAGAAAAGGGTAGGCTCAAATGGTGCAAAGCTATGTTCACACTCTCACAAGGTGGACACAAAGAGGTTTAATAATAATTTTGGTTCACTCTTCACAAATTGGGCCTAAGATCATCTTTATCATTTTCCTACATAAGTCAATTGAACAAACAGGGCAAGTTCTAGGTATTACCAAGCACATATTTTCAAGTAATCTCACCACATGCGACATTCAACACAATCATCAAACAAGACTCTACAATTTTTAGCTTGCGTGCAACGATCATCACAAGAGGTCACTCAACAACTGGCTAGTCACAATGAGATGCTACGAGTTCACATATGACTTATGCAACTCAAAATGCCTCATTGGAGCCACACACATATATCGTTCAATCAAGAGCACTATTCAAGTCATCGGTATTGATCACAACAGACACGCAAATTTGCAAGAGAACAACCATATTCATAAATATTAAGAGGTGACCAAAAATTTAATTCGAGTCAAAACCAACATTAACATTTAAAACCAATGGATCAAAAACCAATATATACCAACAAAATCCAGCATTCACACAAACATTCATACACAACACAAAAACAACCCAAAAGAGGTAGGTATGCATATACTTCACCCCGTCAAACAAAACAAGCCATTGTCCTCAAATGCAAACTAAATAAAAAGTCTAAAAACAAAACTGAGAAGAGTCAAAATCCCCTTGTCAGGCCAATACGGAGGTGAACTTTGCATATCAGTGACTCTCTCAGTCCGGGCATCAGTGCCCGACTTCTACTCCATCCTCTTCTCCACTAGAGCCCATCATTGATATATCCCTCAGAGATGCCTCGACAGCTGTCTACACGATCGCACGCTCGAGGTCCTCTAAGTCATCATATATAATAGTATTTAGAACACCACGCTCCTCCTCATCAGTCTCTGGAGCTTCTGACTCTGCATCTTCAACACCCCTAGCAACATATCCGGTCGTAGTAGCTGGAGAGATCTTAGAACTGGATGGCAAATCTGTGCTCGGAACCTCAGGAAGGTTCACTGTGCTGAATAACATCGATAGATCTGTGGATTTCAACTTATCCACATCACGTATCAACCCAACAATAACGACCTTCAAGGCCGTCACATCCTCAAACACTCTCTCCCCCTACTTACAAGCCTCCACTCTCATAGTGAGGGCATCCAAAGCAAAGCCAATCGACTTCCCCTGATTTGTCCAAAATCGACCAATAGATGTCTTTCACCATTAAAAATGACATCATCCGCTCTATCATTGGGAAAAATCCATTGATCGGTGCAATTGGGGTTACTCAGACTTCTCCCACATTAGACCCAACACACAATTAACAGACACCCTCAATTTCGCTCATTCAACACATGGATTCTATAGTTAAAGGCTAAAATACACATAAATAGAGTACGACAAGGTACAAACAAATAATGATCAATCAAACCATTAATATTACGCAAACAATTCAACGGGGATACTTTCATGCATTTGAAAATACAAAAAAAATTCAAAGGTGGGGTTCCGATAACCAACCTCAAAAGTTGATAAAAAGTAATAGGCTAGAGAATCAACAAGCAAAAGTGCACAAAACATCCCCCGAGCAATTGATCCCATGCACAATAACGAGAATAAAAAGCTAAACTATGGTTGTGAATTTGCAAAAGTCAGAAAATAGGAAATAAAGGGAGTTTTTGAATTTTAAAAATGATTTAGGCCTTTTGACCCTTTAATTCACACGCCATTGGCGACACCCACTTATGTCACAGACCATTCGGCGATGCGCTAAATGGTTCTTTTGTCCCCCAAGTTTTACAGGATCACCAACTAATTAGTTGGTCAAAATGGCGATCCAAATCGGGCTTGCTGACCTATTCGGTGAGTCGCCAACCTGTTCGGCGAGTCACTGACTGGTACCTGGGCTCGCCTACTTGCTCCTCTTTCCAAAACTTCAAATTTTCTACATGCACTTCTAACACTCATTATATAAATAGCAATAATAAAAGCTAAGAACTTGGGTTGCCTCCTAAGAAGCGCCTTATTTAACATTGTGGCATAACGAGTATACACTTTCACGCTTCATTCTTTGGGTTTGCCATGGTATCACTCAGTAATCCTCCTTTTCGCCTTAGGTTCAAATGAGTCGAGATTTGACCCATTTGTGTTTCCAGTTGTTTAATGGACACGAGTGAGAAGTAACCGTCTTGTTCAGAGTTGAGACGTTATCTTTCTTTCCTTGAGCACTTTGTCTGACCCTTCCACTTTATTGAGAATGTGTGCAAACATATCTTCAGTGCAGAAACTTTTCGGGTCAGCCCTTTGCTCTTTTGGTTTTTGACGCTCATGGGGAGGTACATATCTCTCTTTGTCACCATCTCGCTCTCTCCAGTTTGTACCACTGTCACGCCACTCCCTATCAATGTCCTTCCAACCTTCATCACGCTCTCTATTCCATCATTAGTTCCTGCCTAGCCTTGGATAATTTTGGCGGAAACCTCCTTCTTGATTTTCTAGAAAGTGTAGTCATTCATTGTACAAAGCATCAAAGTGCGCATCATCGAGATTTACTCCACTAACTCCAGCTGTGTACACAACCTTAGAACCACTACCCATGACATGTTTTGACAAAAGATCCATTTGGGTCATCATTTTAGCCATGTTTTCATCCCTCTCTTGGTCCTTTTCTATTTGTTCCTTTGTCAACCTGAAGGTCAAAGGAGACACTTGATCTTCCCTAGTGTACCAAGCATAATTTATCTTTATCATCCTACCAAGAAGGGTCAACGCTATTTCAAAAGGTTGTTGCATAATTCCTCCTTGGACAAGCTAGTTAGCCACACCCTTGTTGACTGAATCTAGACTCTGGTAGTAATATTGTAACAGGACGTTGTTAGGGAGTCCGTAAGTTGGGCATTGGAGTAACAACTTCTGAAACCTCAGTCATGTCTCATGGATTGGTTCACCATCCAATCATTTGAAGCCCTAAATATTATCTCTCAATGCCCTCATCTTCGAAGAAGGGAAAAATCCTATGTAGAGTGCCTCAGTAAGCTCATCCCAAGACGTAATCGAGTCATTTGGTAGGTCAGCTAACCACTTTGTTGCTTCCCCCATCAAAGAAAAAATGAAACAATCGAAGCCGGACTGACTCCTGTGAGATGTTCTTGAATGAAAATGGACCACACACTTCCACAAAATTATATTCATGGGATCCTGATGAGCCAACCCTTCGAATAAACATTTCATTTGCAATAGTTGCAACGTCGTGCTAGTCACATGGAATACCACATTTCCCACGGCCGTAGGTAGCAAATAGCACCTACACCACCCAATTGAGCTTAATTGACATCATTCAAGTTACCGATATCGTCATGATGTCCAAGTTGGCTAGAGTTGCTCCCGTTCACACTCATCTCGTCACCTTTTCAAGAACAACAAACAACAAACACAAAAAAAAGTAAGTTAATTCAACTACAAACAAAATTAGATCACAGCTAAACTTCCCTAAAAGAATTCTAAACACCACTCCCCGGCAGCGACGCCATTATTTATAACGCTCAACTACACTTCATCGAATTATAAGTGTAGTCAATTGCAATCTAGTACAAACCCAACAAAGAGTTGGGGTCGATCCCACAGGGAGTGATACGGTAGAGAATTCAATTACGAAGTGAAAGATATGTTCTAATAAGTTGTAGGAATAGAATTTATTGAAAGAATTAAAGTAAGTTGCAGGGGTTGGAGAATAATGTCAAATGGGGGGATTAGATTTGTCAATTAACAACTATGAAAATAGGGGAGTATTCAAGTAGAGAGGGATCCTTGGGGATGTAATCGATTAATTGCCAATTTTGTTATACGGGTGATTACTATTTACTAAAAATTGTTGAATCTTAGTGGGTAAGCTAGACTTTAAATGTAATAGCCATCTCTAGATGAACTATCATGATTCAAGCAAGTTCTCTCAAACCTCGACAAGCATAACAATTATGAACAGCCCAAAACCTCAATTAATCTACTCTCTCGAGCTAGATTGGTATGATCGAACTTAGACTCACTATCTTAAGCTAAATCCACAACAACCCAACTACTACAATCATCAATTGATAACCTTAATTGTAAAACCTCTTTCTCAAGAAAGCATAGAATACTAGACTAGAACTACATTTACAAGTACAATTCATGTTAGGACTCACTTATCAATTGAATCTACTTTAAAACAACAATTAAATCAGTAATTACTAACACCCAAAGCTAATTGCGACAATTAATCACATAATCACACCCCCAAGAATAGGGGTTTTAGCCACACATTATAAAAAGCAAGAAAATATTATCAACTATGTTCTCCATCAACTGGGTAATAAGATTTGAGTCTTCACAATGCTTATATTAACTTAAAATCAAAACCCAACTTAAAATTCTACTCAAAAATTTCCAAAAATAGTGTTTGGGATCAAAAACTCAAAGTTAGAACTCTCAAACACTCAGAACATTCGCTCAAAATTTTGAATTCAGAACCTGTTTTTCATCTTTAAAAAAATTGCATTTATACGCTTCTAAATTTCATCTTTTGGACTGATCAACGAAATTAGTCGAGCATCATCGACTAGGCCGACGATGTGCCAAGTGTCCATCTCCTTCACCTTCTTGACTTGCCTCTTCACCATTCAACTGTTGTAACTTTAGGCGGTCAGGATCCTTATCGTTGATTCATTCGGTGGTTCGCCAAAGTGCCATTTCCATCACTGAGTGGGCTTTCCCCAAGGCTGGCATGTTGTAACTTTAGGTGAGTTGAAGTACCACTCAGCGAGTCACCAAGTGGTCTTGGCGATTGTCAACTTTTCCTTTCTTCAGCTTTTCCACTCATTTTTTTCTCGGTAATGTCCTTGCCTTGCTTTTTCTCCCTCATAGCTGCAAATTACCACATAAACATCAATTTAGAGAATAATATAGGCATTTAGGACATTAAAACTATGAATATTAAGCCCTAAATGAGTTGAAATCTTAGACTCATCATGATGTACCCCTGATTTTTATGAAAGTTTTCGTATGCTAACATAGGTTAGGAAAAACTCTATCAATACAATTGCAATGATCCCCTTTGGTAGGTGTACTCTTTTGTAAATATGTATGCTACCCCCCCCCCCGATTTCCTATTTAATCTTGACTATTGAACTCTCGTGAGGTTTTATCTGCTTGGTCTTGATCCTAATGTTTAAAATTTGTGCTTTTTCATTATTATTTATGCATTTACCTATTGTTGGTAGCTCTGTGAATGTTCTGAGAGTGTGCATACCTTCTTGATTAATAGATATATTTGCTAAATAATTTTTCATTTAGTTACCTTCTCTAAAAATATGCTTAATTGTAACATGCTATTGTTGCACCTCTCTTATTATAACATCCATCATCTCCTCTATCTCCCATGAGATTCTCTAGATACCTTGAATGATGTTCTTTACTGTCAAGGAGTCTGTTTCTAACTACATATTCTACCAACCCATGTTCTTTGTTAAATTGTAAAGATGTGTGAATAGCTCTCGCTTCTGCTTCAATATTTATAGGAAAACCAATTCTTTCTGCTTGCACATGAATTAGGTCTCCAATACTGTCTCTGAAACAGAATTCATATGCACTTTCTCCTGGGTTACCTTAACTTACACCATCAGTGTTACATTTTAGTAGTCTTTCATCTGGTGTTGTCATTGGATAATATGATGATAAATTCTAGGTTTATGAGCACCTAATATTTTCACCATGTCTTGCCAAGATCTTACTGTTACTTTGATATGTAGACTTTTCATCCTCACCATTAGTTGCAATTTCTTCTCCACTTGATGCACTATCCCTTCATGTAACACCCTAGAAATTAGTAGGCTAAACTAGATCTAAATGTGAGGGCTAACATCAAGAAAAAAGGGAAAGAGCCAAGGAAAATTGGCAAGAGACAAGGCAAGGGGCCAAGGCTACCTAAAATTGGCCAAGGCACTACCCACCCTACCACGTGGGTCTTCACGGACCGTGGTGGCCACCACGCCCCATGGTGTCCATTACTCCCCATGGTACCACCCCTGGTGGTGAGGCAGTAGCCTCCCTCAAGTTGGCCCAAGAAGGTTCCTCTTCACGATCCACTTCACGGCCCATAGTGAAGACTACGACCCGTGAAAAGGCTCGTGGGGTTGCTTTCACCGTGTGGGGGTGTTTTCAAGGTAGCATAGATACTAGTCAAGGGACCATGGGCACCGTCAAGGGCCATGGTGCCCTTAACGGTTCTTGAAGAGGGGCGTGGTCCCTGGGAACCCCACTTAAAGTGGGGGTTATTTTGGGTAATTCCTTTTTAAAGGGATATTAAGTGAGATCATTTTTACTAAGTTTTATACACCTTTATAAGTCAGTTTAACTCAAAAAACACCCATTCACCTCATTATTTCCCAAAACCCAAATCAAATCCCCAAAGTTCATCCTCTCCAAATATTCTCTCTCTAGAACTTGAAGAAGAAGAAGAAGAAGAAGAAGAAGAAGAAGAAGAAGAAGAAGAAGAAGAAGAAGAAGAAGAAGAAGAAGAAGAAGAAGGAGGAGGAGAAGGAGAAGGAGAAGGAGAAGGAGAAGGAGAAGGAGAAGGAGAATGAGAAGGAGAAGGAGGAGGAGAAGGAGAAGGAGGAGGAGAAGGAGAAGGAGAAGTAGGAGGAGGAAGTTGGAGCTAGGGTTCAAGAAACTAGGTTTTCACACCAAATTCATTGGGCTTCATTGATAAGGTATGATAGTCTTCATCCATGAATAGAATTCATCCATGGAATCCCTTCAAAATCTCAATTTCAAAGATTGAAATCCCCAAAAGTTAGAGTTTGATTCCAAAGTCATGGGTTCCTTTCTAAATTGATTCTAATGACTAAATTATGTTATATTATGCATGAATTGATGATTTCCTATGGTTTTTATGTTTTATCACCAAGAACCCATAAAATCCCCATATTTCTCAATTGTGATCTTGTGATGTGGGCTTGTCGATTTTAGAAGAATTTTATGAAATTATGCATGTAGTAATTGGATTATTTGAATTATGATGATATCAATGTCTAATATAGAAATTCTAGATGTGACGATTTGATATGAGCTTTGAACCTTGAGAGGGCAAAGTATGAGAATTATGCATGCTTATGAGATTTATGTATATGCTTTAAGAACACTTTGAAGGTGAAGTGTCTATGATTATTGTGTAGTTGTTGTGTTGTTGAAAGGATATTCTCACATACACACTTATGCATGAATATGATATGATGTGAAAGGTTTTCTCACAATATGATGATTCTAAAGTTGAAAGGCTTTCTCAACTATTGAATCTATATTTAGACATGGATAGTGAAAGATTATTCTCACGCATGATCTAAGAGTTATCCTATGAATTATTTTGGATTGAGTGTGTAGCAACCATTCCGAAATAATATAAGCCAAATAACTCACAAGATTTTTATGCATATATTGTCCTCACAGTAGAAAAAAATGACATAAAAAGAATATTACCAACTTCTGAGTACCCAAACTAGGTTGTTCATGCTTCATACAATCATTTAAAATTAGTGGTAAATTTAATATATTACAAGACTTGGGTTTCCACACCCCAAAAGAACCAAACATATAAACATACTTATATTACAACCCATGGTAACATGATCAAATTAGTCCTCAAAATTTCATGTAAATATACAACACATAGATCATGTACAAGTCCCAAGGTTTATACAAAAATAGATGCCTATATGCAAATGTGATCTTCCTTAAGGCTCTCAAAATTTCCACCTCCAATGACCAGCTTCATGCAAACACTAGATCATTCTCTACGATAGAAACAACTATCGCTAAGCATATAGCTTAGTGGAGTAAAAAGTATAGGTTCAGAGCCATCTGATTCACCAAGTTAACTTTCTCAAGTCATAGGCAGCACAATTGAAACATAACAAACCAATCAAGTAAACATTATATAAAGAGTATCAAGTTTGATATTTAAAGATCAAAATGTCAAGAACACTCATAGCACCATTTTCCAAGAGATTCAATAACAAGGCTCGCCCAATATATACATCATGTCCTCAACTTGTTCACGAGTATATACAACCTTAAAAATACAATTAAATAACTTCTTTAATTCCTAGTATCTCAATAATGTCGAAGTAAAACAGGATTATCATCACAAGTAAGCTTAGCCTGTACAAATACGACTATGCTCCCAAAACAGTGAATCTGGCCAGCCTAGTACCTCATGTGGCAACTTATATTTGAAAAGGAAAATGGAAAAACTGGACTTTATAACCTTCATTTAAGATGTAGGTACATCTCTTAAGGTTGCAAACAAACAAGAATCACCGCAAAATGTATTTTGTACAAAATATATATTCAAAACACTAACAGTTGTCCATACATGATTTTTACTTTCAAACTCTGGACAGAACTTGTCCTATGTTGCATCCCATATTTCGAATCCATAACAGCTAAATTAGAGTTTTACATAAACATAAGAGCTGTACATATACGAATTATCTTTCCGAATCATATTTATTCACTATAAACTAAGTTATATAGAACGTGATATGCTGAAAATACCAAACACTACCAAGCTCAGGGACGGATTTCATCACTTACCAAAGAGAAGGGTGTGTCTCGAATTCCAGCCAAAAGGACCAAGTTTTTCTCTTGTGATTTTGAGAGTAATATGGCTAGAGATAGTTCACCAGGTTTCTTAGAGCTAAGGAACACGAGTTTCACTATAGAGGAGGTGTAAACATATAGTCACCAAATGTGATGTTTATCCCCTTTACAGCTGTCCTTCAAAGGTGCTGCCCAAAATGCATACATATACACCTATATATATATCCATCACCTCCTTTTAAAGTTATACATAATTCTAATTAGAATATTATGAAAATACCCCAATACAATACCTTAAATTACGATCACAATTTATGTTAAGCAAGTTTGCAAATATCACAACATTTCAAGTTCCCAAAATGAGAGTAAAACATACTGTAGTAATTAAGCAATGGTGTATCGACAAGCGAATCTTGGTTAGAAGTTCGTGGTGTTAAAACTCTCTCCCCCTTAAAGAAATTTTGTCTCAAAATTTACCTTACACTAGTCTCGGAACAGGTGCGGATACTGGGTCCTCACATCTTCTTCTCTTTCCAAGGTAGCTTCCTTTCCCGAATGGTTCCTCCAAAGTACCTTTACTAAGGGGATTCTCTTGTTTCTAATTTGCTTTACTTCTCGAGCTTCAATTCAGATAGGTTCTTTATTATACGTCAAGTCAAGATTAACCTCAATAGATTCAACTGGAAGAACATGAGATGGAAGATAACAATATCTTCTGAGCATAGAAACATGGAAGACATTGTGGATCTTGTCTAACTCCGGTGGCAAAGCTAATTTATATGCAACTAGTTCAACCCTTTCAAGTATCTCATAAGGTCCAATAAATCGAGGACTAAGTTTTCCTTTTTGCCCAAATCTCATAATCTCTTTCCATGGAGACACCTTTAAGAATACTTTATCTCCAACTTGTTATTCAATGTCACGCCTTTTAAGATCAGTAAAAGACTTTTGTCAATCCGAAGAAATCTTTAGACGATCCTTGACAATTTTTACCTTGTCCTCTGTTTATTGCCCAATTTCAGGACCAACAAGCTTTTTGTCACCAACTTCACTCCAACAAAGAGGGGTCCGACATTTCCTTCCATACAAGGCTTCATAGGGAGGCATTCCAATAATCGATTGGTAACTGTTATTGTAAGCAAATTCTATCAAAGGGCTAAAATAAGGAAAATACTACCTTAGTGTGAATTTAGAAGGTTTAAGAGCGGGGCAAAGTAAAGAATTTCAAATTTGAAGTTTCTTGGCCATTATAAACCATCCAGTTCGCGCCTGTTCGGCGATGTTAGTCACACTCGACAATTCACTCGATGATTCGCCGAGTGATCACTTTCTCATCGATTAATGAAGTTCTTTTTAGTTTCTTAGAGGTCAAGACGGCGATCTGTATCGTCGGCAACATGCCGAACTGCTTCATCAGTCCGCTGAGTTTTACAGGCTCAGACTCAACCTTGAATTTAGCCAAACGGCGGATCAAGTCGGGCTCGTAACCTCTTTGGTGATCCGCCGATTGATCGTTTTCTCGCCAATCTGCATTTTCTGAACACTTCCCGCATTTAAACATGCACAATCAACACATAATTATTTGCAAAAGCAAAATAACACATTTAGAACCTTGGGTTGCCTCTCGACAAGCGTCTTATTTAACTTCGTAGTACAACGCGAGTCTTTACTCACTCTCCATTGGTTGGGTTGGCCCTAGAGCTACTAAGTAACCCCAATAGTTCGTTTGAGTGAATAGGAGGCACCACATAATTCATGAGTGTCCTAATCAGTTGGATTGATCTAAAGTGAGAGCCAACCATTTGATTCAACACTATATTCTCCGTCATCTCTTCCAACATTTGATCTTGTTCGATGATCTTTTGGAGAATGATTTGAAGTGTGTCCTCGACACAATTGTTCTCCCTGTCTCTAGACTGCTTCCTCTCATGAGGAGGCATGTACCTCCCTTGACTCTTGCACTAGTTTTCCACCTTTGTTATTTTAGTGGACAACTCGTTCAGCTGAGTTACCAGTGCGGGTAACTTGAAGTCCTTCTTGACTTTTTGGCTCGTCTCAGCAGAGTTGTCACCATTTCCCCAGCCATGCTTAGGGTACCTACCTACATCAACAATTTCAAAGGAAAACAAAAATAAAAATAAGGTTAGTAAACTACGATTATTGAAAGCAGAATTTGACTTAAACCAAAAACTTTCACGTAACACCACTCCCCGATAGTGGCTCCATTTTGATGTTTGCGTAATCAAGACAAAACTTTTGATACAAGTGTCTACGATCGTACAATTATTTAGTAACCCAACCAAGGGTTGGGATCATCCCAAGAGAGCGGTTTTGAGAATTTATAGAAAAATAAAATTTAGTTCTAACTAGTCATAGCTAAAGACATTAACGATTAAAAACATTGTAAATTAAAAAGGGGGACACAAGAGTGTCAATTAACAATAGGGGGTTTTGTCACAAGTAAGGTAAAAACAGCAAAAATAAACAAGGATTTCTAAGTAATGAGAGGGGATCCTTGGGATGTGATGGGAATACGGGTTAAGCTATATTATTGGGTACATGCTTGCAATAGAAAATTTATAGAGTAATAGTGACTAGGCTAAGCTTTATGTGGGAATAAGTTCTCTCTCGAGCAACTTACCCCATTGCAAATGGGTTCCTCTCGAACACCCACTTGCTGCATGAAGATCAGCCTACCCCTTACCCCACTCACTCTCTCGAGCTGAGTGTTAGGATATGGGACTAGGGTTCACTCTCTCAAACTGAACCTCATGTCGACCTACTTCTTAGGCCATCAATCCAGTAGTCTTGGTTTCGCGACTTCTCTCTCGAGCAAGCAGAAAACACATAAATAAACTTGTATTTACAACTACAAATTTGTTAAATTCATCCATAACTACTAGACGAAATCACCATTAAACTACATCTAATCTATTAGCAAACAAGACCCAATAACAATCTTAACCCATATTCGCTAAATCGCACCCCAAGAATAGGGGTTTTTAGCCACACATCAAGAGATAGAAATTTATACCTAAATGAGCTTAAATTCAAATGGGTATGATGATTTAAGTCTTGTTACAGGACAAGAATGAATAATCCAAGAGACCCAAGTCCAAATCCTTGGAGATGAAACCCTCTTTTTCTTCAACTCTTCAAAACCCTCTCAAACTCAAAGCAAAAATACTAAAAAGTACTATTCTATATGAAAAATATAATACTTGTTCAACACTTAAAACTACACCTCTAACTAGTATTTATAGATTTCATAGATTTGTGCTGCAGCGGATCATTTGACATCGTTAGTCGAAATCGCCGATCAACTCGGCGATTCACCCTTTGGTGTAGTTCATCGCCATCTTGCACCAGTCCTCAACATCGTCGTGCTCTGGGTCATTGGGTGACATGGTACTGCTTCACAGAACTTCTCGGCGATGCACCGACAGCTCCTTTTTTCCGCCGACTTGATCCTTTCCTTTAGGGCTCAGCACACTGGAACAAAAGGTGAACATGTGATTTGTTGGCGATTCGCCGAATGAGTTTGGTGATTCATAGATCTTCATTTCTTTGTTCTTTTAGCTTCTTTTGCTCTTTTTTGCTCGATCGTGTCCATGCTTTCCTTAAAACTTCAAATACCTGAAACTTCATGGTTTTCATCAGATATCGAGACAAAACATGCATTTGCGGACACAATTTCTATTAAAATATAGCCCTAAATGAGTCCAATTTGTGGATTTATCAACGGTCATCGGTATGTTAAAAGTTTTCCATATAGATGTGTATGATTTGTTAGACCCCGATGCTACTTTATCTTTTGTGACACCATATGTGTCAATGAGAGTTGATGTACTTCCCGATGTGTTGTTAGAACCTTTTTTCGGTCTCTACTCCTGTTGGTGATTCTGTGGTGGCTAAGAGGGTTTATAGAAGATACCTTGTTTCCTTATCCCATAGAGTTACTCCTATCGATTTGGTAGCTAGATATGTTAGATTTCGATGTCATACTTGGTATGGATTGGTTGCGCTCTTATTATGTGTCGATTGATTTTTTAACTCGGGTAGTTAAGTTTTAGTTCCCGAGTGAGCCTGTCCTTGAGTGGAAGGGGTAAATTCTATGCCTAAGGGTCAGTTTGTCTCATGTTTGACGGCTAGAAAGATGATCTCCAAGGGTTGCATTTACCATCTTGTTAGGGTGAGGTACGTAGATTACGAGACCCATACTCTTGAGTCGGTCCCCTTCGTAAATGAGTTTTTGGAAGTATTCCCAGATGATTTACACAGTATTCCTCCTAAGCGGGAGATAGACTTCGGTATTGACCTTCTCTCGGATACGCAGTCTATCTCAATTCCTCCTTATAAAATGTCCCTAGTTGAGTTGAAAAAGTTGAAAGAACAGTTAAAGGACTTGTTAGATAAAGGCTTCATCCGGCCAAGTATCTCACCATAGGGTTCTACCATGTTGTTTGTTAGAAAGAAAGATGGGTCCCTTCATATGTGCATCGATTATCATCAATTGAACAAAGTGACCATTAAGATCAAGTATCCTCTTCCAAGGATAGATGATTTGTTTGATCAATTACACGGGGCAAGTTACTTCTCAAAAATTGACCTTAGATCGGGTTATCACCAATTAAGGGTGAGAGGTGATGATATCCCAAAGACGGCTTTTAGAATCCGATATGGTCATTATGAATTCTTCATTATATCGTTTGGGTTGACTAATGCTTCGGCGGCATTTATGGACTTGATGAATAGAGTGTTTAGACAATACCTTGACATGTTTGTGATTATGTTCATCGATGACATTTTGATCTATTCAAGGAGTTTGAATGAGCATATTGATTATTTGAGAAATGTATTGCAAGTTCTTAAGGACCAAGAACTTTTCACAACGTTTAGCAAGTGTGAATTTTGGTTAAGGTCTGTAGCCTTCCTTGGTCATATTGTGTCTAGTAGAGGGTACTGAGGTGGATCCTAAGAAGACGGAGGTGGTCAAGAGTTGGCCAAGACCTCAAACTCCTTTGGACATTAGAAGCTTTTTGGGTTTGGCCGGTTAATATAGAAGATTTATGGAGGGTTTTTCTTCCATTGCCTCTCTGATGACAGCTTTGACTCAAAAGAAGGCTAAGTTCATTTGGTCGAAAGCTTGTGAGAAGAGTTTTCAAGAGTTGAAGGATAGACTTATTTCCTCCCCGGTGTTGACTTTACCAGAAGGTACAAATAGTTTTGTTGTGTATTGTGATGCCTCTATAGTTGGGTTGGGATGTGTACTTATGCAAAATGGTAAGGTGATTTCTTATTATTTAAGGCAACTTAAAGTCCATGAGAAGAATTATCCTACCCAAGACCTTGAATTCATGGCGGTTATTTTTGCCTTAAAGATGTGGAGGCATTATCTATAAGGGGTGCATGTTGATGTGTTAACCGATCACAAGAGCTTACAATATGTGTTTAGTCAAAAATATATAAATCTTTGCCAAAGGAGGTGGCTTGAATTGTTGAAGGATTATGATATGAGTGTTCTTTATCATCCTGCAAGGCCAATGTGGTAGCGGATGCTCTTAGTAGGTTGTCCATGGGTAGTGTGGCCCATGTTGGGGAAGATAAGAAAAAGTTGGTTCGGGATGTTCATAGGTTGGCTCGGTTAAGTGTTCAATAAGTGGATTCCACCAAAGGTGGTGTCATGGTTCACAATGGGTCCGACTCGTCTTTTGTGGTAGATGTGAAATCTAAGCAAGGTCTTGATCCTATTTTGGTTGAATTGAAAGAGGCGGTACTTAAGAAATCCATTGAGGCTTTCTCCCAATTGGGAGATTGTGTACTTAGATCCCAAGGTCGTTTATGTGTGTCTAATGTTTATGACTTGAGAGAGCTAATCTTGTTAGAAGCTCACAGTTCTCAATATTTTATTCACTCGGGAGCCACCAAGATGTACCATAACTTGTGGGAGGTCTCTCGGTGGAATGGGATGAAGAAAGATATCGCGGAGTTTGTGGCTAAGTGTCCTAATTGTCAACAAATTAAGGTGGAGCATCAAAGCCCGGGAGGCTTATCCCAAGATATAGGTATCCCCACTTGGAAATGGGAAAAGATAAATATGGATTTTATTGTGGGTTTGCCTCGCACTCAGAGACAAAATACTTCTATATGGGTTATTGTAGATCGGATGACCAAATTGGCTCACTTCATTCTCGTTAAGGTTTCCTATTCGGTGGAGGACTATGCCAAGTTGTACATAAGAGAAATGGTGAAGTTGCATGGAGTGCCTTTATCCATTATTTCGATTATGGCCCTCAATTCATTTATCACTTTTGGAGGTCTTTTCAAAAGGGCCTAGGCACCAAGGTTAAGCTTAGTTCGGCTTTTTATCCCCAAAACGATGGGCAAGCGGAGAGCACTATCCAAACTTTGGAAGATATGTTAAGGGCTTGTGTGATTGACTTTAAGGGTAATTGGGATGACCATTTGCCATTGGTAGAGTTTGCCTACAATAATAGCTATCACTCAAGTATTGGTATGGCCCCATTTGAGGCCTTGTATGGTAGGAGGTGTAGATCTCCTATAGGTTGGTCCGAGGTGGGGGAAATGGCTTTGATAGGTCCCGAATTGATTCTAGAGGCCATTGAGAAAGTCCAACTCATTAGAGATAGATTGAGAATGGCTCAAAGCCGGCAAAAGTCTTATGCCGATGTGAGGAAAAGGGATCTAGAATTTGAGGTTAATGATTGAGTTTATTTGAAAATCTCACCCATGAAAGGTGTGATGAGAATTGGCAAGAAGGGGAATCTTAGTCCCCGATATGTAGGCTCATACCAAATTATAAGGCGTATTGATAAAGTTTCCTATTAGTTAGATTTGCCAAGTGAGTTGGCTTCGGTGCATCTGGTGTTTCATGTTTCTATGCTCAAGAAGTATATTGGAGATCCAGCATCCATTATCCCCTTATAAGAGTTGGGGGTTAATGAGAGTCTTTCATATGAGGAAATTTTGGTAGAGATTCTAGACTGGCAAGTTAAGAGGTTAGAAACAAGGAAATAGCTTCCGTGAAGGTTTTGTGGAGGAACCATCTAGTTGAGGGTGCTACTTGGGAGGCTGAGGCCGATATGTGAAACGACCCCAAAAATGCTCGAAAATGTGCTTCGGAAACACCTAAAATTGTAATTTCCATATATCTCAAAATCCGTGCATCATTTCGAAAATTCGACTTCATATTCTTATTCAGGGGGTCAAATTGAGTGGGAAATGGGTCTAACCCGAATTTTAGAGCAACCGTATCAAAATTCGAAAATCGCAAAAAATGCGATTTTGAGGGTCAACTTTAAAGGGGCATATCTCTCAGCACACAAGGAACTGGAAGGAGCTCAAACTATCAAAATTGAAGCTCTATCAGTTAGCTTTCCAACGCAATTTGTTTCACCTCATTCCGAGTTAGGATGAAGGAGTTATGACCGTTTTCGTAAAACCTGTCCGACAGAAAATGCAAATTCCAGTAGCCGAAAACACTGTTCACCCGCCTCATTTTTTTTCTAAGTGTTGGGACGTTTTTTATAAAAAGGGGACATATCCATACTTAGTCATTTAACTTCAAAACATCCAAGAACACTCTCTAAGCCCTCTCCAAAAATTCCACCAAGATCATCCACCAAATTCAAGAATCCCAAGCTTTAATTCCGGATTCAAGATTCAATCTCAAGCAATTCTCCATTCCAATCTTCATCAAGAATTCTCCAAAGTTGAGGTATGTGGGTTGATTGTGGAAACCTTCCTTTCCACAAGTCCAACCATTTATCCTCTATTTTACTTCAAGTTTATGGATCCTTATGATCATTTATGAACTCTTGAATTATGGAATCACTACTACACACCCTATTAAGGTCTATCTTGCATATTTTCATGAAATGGTATTATTATGTGATGTTTATGGTTTTCATGCCTCCATGATCAAATTATGAAGGTTGTTATATATGTATATATATATGTATGTTGTTGGTGGGCTGTTTTATATAGATTTTGAAAATTGGTTGGACTTAGTACTCTTGAAACACATGATTTTATTTACATGAACAAGTAGCCCACCATATGTTTGATAAAATGTCATTTATAGAATTCTTATGAAATGGAAGGTCCAATGTACGTCCTATGAGTCGGATGACTATATAAGTATTGAAATGATGATGAAATGGATACATGTATATGATTTTTTCTATATAGTGTGTGAGTCGACCAAGCCTAGCTCGGGGGGTTGTAGGCTCGGGTAACCGTATCAAGGGGTTGGTACCTTGGTTGCCTAGTACGGGGGGTAGTAGGCCCGTATAACCATATCGAGGGATTTGTACCTTGGTCCCTAGCTCGGGGGTGGTAGGCCCGGGTAACCACATTGAGGGGTTTGTACCTCTTTCGCCTCTCCAAGGGGGTGGTAGGCCTTGGAAATGCTATATTGATGGTCACTCACTACACATATACTATGCCCTACTAAATATGATTTTTATATAAGCATCATTATACATATCATCTCATTAATATGTCATCTATCGGGTACGATTATGCATTTTGCCTATAATGTCCATCCATTGTTACATTGCATTGCATCCCATATACTTAGTACATTCAAATGTACTAATGCATACTCTATGCCTATATGATGTCACCATGTAGGGACCGGAGCACCGTCTGACCATCCTCCTCCACGTGGCTAATACTATTTCCTATCAAGGTTATTGGTGAGTCCTCCATTCCGGGGACGTTGCTCATGATCTTTTGTTATGTATAAGACCTTTTCCTTTTTAATTATGTATTGACTATGAGGGTGAGCCCGGTAGTTTGTCTCGGCCCCCGCTAAGTATCCATGTTTAGAGGTGGTGTTGGACAAGTTGTGTATTATGTTTGAGCTTGACTCATCTATGGTATTTATGTATTATTCTCTTTTTGTCTTGCTCCCTTAGTCCCAATTTCCCCTTGATTATGCGTATCGCTTATGGTCATTTTAATTGCTTCCGCGACCAAGGATGTGTAATGATATGCTATGAGGCTTGTTTGGGGTTCCCTCGGGTTCCCCATTCGCCGGTCACGTCTAAGCCCTAGACTTGGGTCGTGACAAACTTGGTATCGAGCACTAGGTTGATAGATCCTCGGAGTCCAACACACCGCGTTGATTAGAGTCTGATTCATGGTTGTGTTGTGCACCACAATTATGAGTAGGAGGCTATGAGACGTTTTAGGAAATGTTTCCCTTATTCATGTTCTAAGTCTTGCGGTAGAGTTGAATTAAGTTTTTTTTTTCCCCTAACGGTTGTTCTTTGTTATGCTAGATCATGCCTAATACAAGAGGAAAACGAGCCCGCGCACCCGAGGAACAACCGACCAATGGGGATCTTCGGGATGCCCTTACTTTATTTGCTCAAGCTATGGCTAATCAAGCCAACCACGGGGCCCAAGTTCCTCGGGCTCCTACCCCGGCATCTCGGGTGAGAGACTTCGTGCGGATGAATCCCCGGAATTCTATGGGTCTAAATTAGATGAAGACCCTCAAGAGTTCATTGATGAAGTCCACAAGATATTAGCTATCATGGGCATGAGGTCAGAAGATAAGGCGGAGTTGGCGGCCTACCAACTAAAAGGGGTGGCCCAAATATGGTACAACCAATGGAAAGAAGAGAAGGGGGCAAACTATGTGGTGCCTTGGGAAGAATTCAAAACGGCTTTCCTTAATCGATTCTTTCCTCTTGAGCTTAGGGAAGCCAAATTGGTGGAGTTCATGAATTTAAAACAAGGGTCTATGAGTGTGAGGAGTATGCCCTCAAGTTTAACCAACTTTCAAGATATGCTCCACACTTGGTTGCCGACTCACGATCTAGAATGAATAAATTCGTGATGGGTGTGTCCGACCTAGTGAGTGAAGAATGCCGGTCCGCAATGTTGATTAGTGACATGGACTTGTCCCGCTTGATGGTCTATGCCGAACAAATGGAGGAGGAGAAGTTGAGGAAGAGGAGGGGTCATGAGGCCAAGAGGGCCCGTTTTGAGGGCAAGTTCCAAAGTCGAAGGGAGGCCGGTTTCATCAAGGCCAAGGGTCTTCTCATGCGCCCCATAAGGGGTTTGCCAATGATGTTCCAAGGGCCCAAGGTGTTGGTGGTATGGGTCCTATTGATGTATGTCCGAAGTGTGGTAAGGGTCATGGTGGCCCGTGCTTGAGAAATACCGGTGCTTGCTATAGTTGTGGGGAAATGGGGCACAAGGCAATAAATTGTCCTCGGAATCGCAACAAGGGTAAGGAGGTCCGTCCACAAGGTGCCAATGCGGTTCCTTTGGGGAGAGGGGGCCGACAAGGTGGTGCCCCAAGGCACAATCGATTTTATGCTTTGCATGGGAGGCAAGGGGTCGATGAAGTCCCCGACGTCGTTACCGGTATGTTGAAAATCTTTGACTTTGATGTATATGCATTAATTGATCCGGGTGCCTCTCTTTCTTTTGTCACCCCCTTTGTTGCCAAAAAGTTTCATGTTGAGCCCGACTTGTTGCATGAGTCATATAAGGTGTCTACTCCTATTGGTGCATATATGGTTGCTAGGAAGGTCTATAGGAATTGTCCTATTTGCATCTTGCATAAAATATTGCCTTGTGATCTTGTTGAGTTGAACATGGTCGATTTTGATGTTATTCTTGGGATGGATTGGTTGCATGCATACTATGCTTCCATTGATTGTAGAACCCGTAGGGTCAAATTCCAATTCCCTAGTGAACCCATTCTTGAATGGGAAAGCCAAAATGTGGTAGTCAAGGGTAGGTTCATCTCTTGCATTAAAGCCCGTAAGTTGATCTCTAAGGGGTGTCTCTATCACCTTGTGAGGGTTAGAGATGTGGAGTCCAAAACCCTTCCTATAGAGTCGATTCCGGTCGTAAATGAATTTCTTGATGTCTTTCCTAATGACCTTCCGGTGTTCCTCCCGAAAGGGAAATAGATTTTGGCATAGACCTCCTCCCCCGATACTCAACCTATTTCTATTCCCCTTACCGTATGGCCCCGGCGGAGTTAAAGGAGTTGAAAGAACAATTGAGGGACTTGTTGGAGAAGGGTTTTATTAGGCCTAGCCAATCACCATGGGGTGCACCGGTGTTGTTTGTGAAGAAGAAAGATGGGTCCCTTAGGATGTGTATTGATTACCGGCAACTCAATAAGGTCACCGTCAAGAATAAATATCCTCTTCCTAGGATTGATGACTTGTTCGACCAATTGCAAGGGGCTAGCCACTTCTCTAAGATTGATCTTCGGTCCGGGTATCATCAGGTGAAGGTGAGGGAGTGTGACATTCCTAAGACAGCCTTAGGACTAGGTATGGGCATTATGAATTTGTGGTCATGTCCTTTGGGTTGACCAATGCACCGGCTATCTTTATGGACCTAATGAATAGAGTCTTTAAACCCTACCTTGATTCCTTTGTTGTGGTCTTCATTGATGATATTTTAATCTATTCGCATAGCGAGGTAGAACATATGGGTCACTTGAGGGTGGTGTTGCAAAGATTGAGAGAGGAGAAGTTGTATGCCAAGTATGAAAAGTGTGAATTTTGGTTGAGGAGGTTGCCTTCCTAGGTCATGTGGTGTCGGGGGATGGTATTAAGGTAGACCCTAAGAAGACCGATGTGATTAAAAATTGGCCTAGGCCATTGACCCCGTCGGATATTAGGAGCTTCTTGGGCTTAGCGGGTTACTACCGGAGATTTGTGAATGGGTTTTCTTCTATTGCTTCTCCCATGACTAAGTTGACACAAAAGAAGGCTAAGTTTAAGTGGACCGATGAGTGCGAAAGGAGTTTTCAAACCTTGAAAGATAAACTTGTGTCCGCTCCTATATTATCACTACCGGATGGGCTTGAGGGATTTGTTGTGTATTGTGATGCTTCTAGAGTTGGTTTGGGTTGTGTTCTAATGCAAAATGGTAAGGTGATAGCCTATGCTTCTAGACAACTCAAAGTGCATGAAAAGAACTATCCTACGCATGATCTTGAATTAGCCGCGGTGGTGTTTGCTTTAAAGATTTGGCGTCATTACTTGTATGGGGTACATGTTGATGTGTTTACCGATCATAAGAGCCTCCAATATGTCTTCACCCAAAAAGATCTCAACTTGAGACAAAGAAGGTGGCTAGAATTTCTTAAAGATTATGATATGAGTGTGCATTATCATCCCGGTAAAGCTAATGTGGTGGCGGATGCTTTGAGTAGGGTGTCTATGGGTAGCCTAGCTCATGTTGATATTGGTGATAGGAAAATGGCTAGGGAGGTGCATCGGTTGGCTAGGTTGGGGGTTAGGTTGAAAGAGGTTGGTAATGGTGGTGTGGTCGTTGTTGATGGTGCTAGGTCTTCCTTGGTTGACGAGGTGATAGAAAAACAAGATCTTGACTCTTCTTTGTTAGAATTGAAGGCCTTGGTGAAAAGAGGGCAAGGTGGAAGTTTTCTCCCAAAGGGGAGATGGTACCCTTAGGTACCAAGGTAGGTTGTGTGTGCCTTGTGTTGATGGTTTTGAGGGAGAAAATTCTTGAGGAGGCTCATAATTCTTCCTACTCCATCCACCCCGGTTCCACCAAAATGTATAGAGATTTGAGAGATGTGTATTGGTGGGGAGGCATGAAGAAGGACATTGCCAAATTCGTCTCCGGTTGTCATAGTTGCCAACAAGTCAAGGCCGAACATCAAAGGCCGGGTGGCCTAACCCAAGACATAGAGATTCCTACTTGGAAGTGGGAAGAAATTAATATGGATTTTGTAGTTAGTTTACCCAAGACTAGAAAAGGTTTTGATTCTATTTGGGTGGTGGTTGATAGGATGACAAAATCGGCTCATTTTCTACCGGTAAAGACAACATATGGGGCGGAAGATTATGCAAGATTATATATTCATGACTTGGTAAGGTTGCATGGGATTCCTCTATCCATCATATCGGACCGTGGTACTCAATTTACTTCACACTTTTGGAAGTCCTTTCAAAGGGGTCTAGGTACGAGAGTTAAGCTTACTACGGCCTTTCACCCGCAAACGGATGGACAAGCTGAAAGGACTATCCAAACACTTGAAGATATGCTTAGGGCTTGTGTATTGGAACTTAAGGGTAGTTGGGATGATCATCTTCCATTGATTGAGTTTGCCTATAACAATAATTATCATTCTAGCATCGGTATGGCTCCTTTTGAGGCTCTCTATGGGAGGCGTTGTAGATCACCGGTTGGATGGTTTGATGTTGGTGAGGTGGCCTTGTTAGGACCAGATCTAGTTATGGAGGCTCTTGAGAAGGTTAGGATGATTAGAGAAAGGTTGAAGACGGCCCAAAGTCGCCAAAAGTCCTATGCCGATGTGAGGAGAAGGGCTCTTGAATTCCAAGTTGGTGATTGGGTCTATTTGAAGGTGTCACCCATGAAGGGTGTGGTTCGTTTTGGTAAGAAGGGCAAGTTGAGCCCAAGATACGTGGGTCCTTATAAGGTGATGAGGAGAATTGGCAAGGTAGCTTATGAGTTGGAATTGCCTAGCGAAATGGATTTGGTTCATCCGGTATTTCATGTGTCTATGTTGAGGAAGTGTGTGGGTGATCCGAATGCCATCGTGCCTCTTGATGTTATGGGTGTTGTTGAAGATAATTTGACCTATGAAGAGGTTCCGATCCAGATTTTAGATAGACAAGTGAAGAGATTGAGAAACAAAGATGTGGCTTCCGTTAAAGTCCTTTGGAGAAATCAACAAGTTGAAAGTGCTACTTGGGAGGCCGAAGCGGACATGCAAAGGCGATATCCTTATCTTTCCTACTCCACTCAAGCTTAAGGTATTGATCTAAGCCCTTTATAAAATCTCAGGTCTTAAGTTCAGCCACCATGTCATTGCATACATTCATGCTTAAGTTAACAAGTTCATTGTGGTTTTACAACTATATTGAAGTTTTGAAATGAGGTGTAAGTGCATTGTTGCATCCTTATGTGGGCTGAATTTGCCATGTTTATGTCTCTCATGTACATTTCTTTGACATTCGGGGACGAATGTTCCCAAGGGGGAGATATTGAAACGACCCCAAAAATGCTCAAAAATGTGCTTCGGAAACACCTAAAATTGTAATTTCCATATATCTCAAAATCTGTGCATCATTTCGAAAATTTGACTTCATATTCTTATTCAGGGGGTCAAATTGAGTGGGAAATGGGTCTAACCCGAATTTTAGAGCAACCGTATCAAAATTCGAAAATCACAAAAAATGCGATTTTGAGGGTCAACTTTAAAGGGGCATATCTCTCAGCACACAAGGAACTGGAAGGAGCTCAAACTATCAAAATTGAAGCTCTATCAGTTAGCTTTCCAACGCAATTTGTTTCACCTCATTCCGAGTTAGGATGAAGGAGTTATGACCGTTTCGTAAAAACCTGTCCGACAGAAAATGCAAATTCCAGTAGCCGAAAACACTTGTTCACCCGCCTCATTTTTTTTCTAAGTGTTGGGACGTTTTTTATAAAAGGGGACATATCCATACTTAGTCATTTAACTTCAAAACATCCAAGAACACTCTCTAAGCCCTCTCCAAAAATTCCACCAAGATCATCCACCAAATTCAAGAATCCCAAGCTTTAATTCCGGATTCAAGATTCAATCTCAAGCAATTCTCCATTCCAATCTTCATCAAGAATTCTCCAAAGTTGAGGTATGTGGGTTGATTGTGGAAACCTTCCTTTCCACAAGTCCAACCATTTATCCTCTATTTTACTTCAAGTTTATGGGTCCTTATGATCATTTATGAACTCTTGAATTATGGAATCACTACTACACACCCTATTAAGGTCTATCTTGCATATTTTCATGAAATTGTATTATTATGTGATGTTTATGGTTTTCATGCCTCCATGATCAAATTATGAAGGTTGTTATATATGTATATATATATGTATGTTGTTGGTGGGCTGTTTTATATAGATTTTGAAAATTGGTTGGACTTAGTACTCTTGAAACACATGATTTTATTTACATGAACAAGTAGCCCACCATATGTTTGATAAAATGTCATTTATAGAATTCTTATGAAATGGAAGGTCCAATGTACGTCCTATGAGTCGGATGACTATATAAGTATTGAAATGATGATGAAATGGATACATGTATATGATTTTTTCTATATAGTGTGTGAGTCGACCAAGCCTAGCTCGGGGTTGTAGGCTCGGGTAACCGTATCAAGGGGTTGGTACCTTGGTTGCCTAGTACGGGGGTAGTAGGCCCGTATAACCATATCGAGGGTTTGTACCTTGGAGCCTAGCAGGGGGGGTGGTAGGCCAGGGTAACCACATTGAGGGGTTTGTACCTCTTTCGCCTCTCCAAGGGGGTGGTAGGCCTTGGAAATGCTATATTGATGGTCACTCACTACACATATACTATGCCCTACTAAATATGATTTTTATATAAGCATCATTATACATATCATCTCATTAATATGTCATCTATCGGGTACGATTATGCATTTTGCCTATAATGTCCATCCATTGTTACATTGCATTGCATCCCATATACTTAGTACATTCAAATGTACTAATGCATACTCTATGCCTACATGATGTCACCATGTAGGGACCGGAGCACCGTCTGACCATCCTCCTCCACGTGGCTAATACTATTTCCTATCAAGGTTATTGGTGAGTCCTCCATTAGGGGACGTTGCTCATGATCTTTTGTTATGTATAAGACCTTTTCCTTTTTAATTATGTATTGACTATGAGGGTGAGCCCGGTAGTTTGTCTCGGCCCCCGCTAAGTATCCATGTTTAGAGGTGGTGTTGGACAAGTTGTGTATTATGTTTGAGCTTGACTCATCTATGATATTTATGTATTATTCTCTTTTTGTCTTGCTCCCTTAGTCCCAATTTCCCCTTGATTATGCGTATCGCTTATGGTCATTTTAATTGCTTCCGCGACCAAGGATGTGTAATGATATGCTATGAGGCTTGTTTGGGGTTCCCTCGGGTTCCCCATTCGCCGGTCACGTCTAAGCCCTAGACTTGGGTCGTGACAATATGAAGTCCTACTATTCTCATTTTTTTCCTTCTACGTACTCCTACCTTAGATTGAGGTAACAAGTTCCTCTTGAGTTTTCCTTGTGTTGGGAGTCATGTGTGTTTTATGATTTTTTCCATTATTTCCCTAAATTATGCATGTTCTTGAGAAAGTTATGTTTAGTAACAAATGAGTTTTTATGATTATTTTTTTCCTCATGTTGTTGTGCATTGAGTAAGAGTTGCCTATAGGCTTCATGAGATGAATTGTTGAACATGCTTTAGTTGTGTTTTTTGAAAGTATATTGCATAAAGGCTCCATGAGATTGTGTTGATCATGCTTTTAGTTTAGAGAAGGTAGTTCCTCCTATGAATATGAGAAATGTTGAGTTTCATGCATAATGGGTTGTAAGATGTAGTTCCTACTTCCTAGTGATGCATTGATTATGTTTGAGATGGACTTGAAGTTTCCTCCTTTGAATTGTGCATTATTTCGATGTTGCATGCATGATGGGCTGCTAGTATTGAGTCGTTACTTCTGTAAGGTGTCTAGATCATCATTCGATGATGAATGTTTCCAAGGGGGAGATATTGTAACACCCCGGTAATTAGTAGGCTAAACTAGAGTTAAATGTGAGGGCAAACGTCAAGGAAGAATGGTAAGAGCCAAGGAAAATGGGCAAGGGGTCAAGGGTGCCCAAAATTTGCCAAGGCACTGCCCACCCTACCACAAGGGTCTTCACGACCCGTGGTGGCCACCACGCCCCATGGTGCCACCCGTGGTGGTGAGGCAGTAGCCTCCCTAAAGCTGCCCTAAGAAGGCTCCCCTTCACGAGCCACTTCACGGTCCGTGGGAAGGCTCGTGGGGTTGCCTTCACCATGTGTGGGTTTTTTCAAGGTATCATATCTACTGGTCAAGGGACCACGGGCACCTTCAAGGGCCGTGGTGCCCTTGATGGTTCGTGAAGAGGGACGTGGTCCCTGGGCACCCCACTTAAAGTAGGGATTATTTTGGGTAATTCCTTTTTAAAGGGGTATTAAGTGAGGTCGTTTCACCTAAGTTTTATACACCTATATAAGTCATTTAACTCAAAATACACCCATTCATCTCATTATTTCCCAAAACCCAAATCAAATGCCCAAAGTTCATCCTTTCCAAATATTCTCTCTCTAGAACTTGAAGATGACGAAAGAGGAAGTTTGAGCTAGGGTTCAAGAAGCTAGGTTTTCACACCAAATTCAGTGGGCTTAATATATAAGGTATGGTAGCCGTCATAAATGGATAGAATTCATCCATGGAGTCCCTTCAAAATCTCAATTTCAAAGATAGAAATCCCCAAAAGTTAGGGTTTGATTCCAAAGTCATGGGTTCCTTTCAAAATCGATTCTAATGATTGAATTATTTTATATTATGCATGAATTGATGATTTCCTATGGTTTTTATGTTGTATCCCCAAGAACCTATGAAATCCCCATATTTCTCAATTGTGATCTTGTGATGTGGGTTTGTTGATGATAGAAGAATGTTATGAAATTGTGCATGTAGTAATTGGGTTACTTGAATTGTGATGATATCCATGTCTAATGTAGAAATTTTAGATGTGTTTATTTGATATGAGCTTTGAACCTTGAAAGGGCAAAGTATGAGAATTATGCATGCTTATGAGATTTATGTATATGCTTTAAGAACACTTTGAGGGTGAAGTGTCTATGATTATGATGTAGTTGTTGAAAGGATATTCTCACATACACACTTATGCATGAATATGATATGATGTGAAAGGTTTTCTCACAATATGATGATTCTAAGGTTGAAAGGCTTTCTCACCTATTGAATCTATATGTAGACATGGACAGTGAAAGGTTATTCTCACTCATGATCTAAGAGCTATCCTATGAATTATGTTGGATTTAGTGTTAAGACATCCTTCCATAAATATGAATTAAGTCAAGACTTAATATATACTCCGTGGGAATAAATCCTTAGCACCGAGTGGCTATTGATATGAGATAGGAACCCTCACGTTAGTTGAGCCTGGGTTTCTAGGAGCAATCTCTTGGGATGGAAGCCCTTATGATAGTAGAGGTTGGGTTTGTAGTAGCAATCCCCTTATCCCATAAACTATGAGCCCCCATAGGTCATTAGCTAGTGGATCCACCTAAGCTAAGAGTATGGTTCTACCTTAGGCAAGTAGAACAACCCTTTTCGGTGTGGGAGTCACCATATTTCATGTTAAGCTCAAATGGTCTCATGTCGATTAAGGCTTATTCCCACAACAAGAACAAGTATATGAATTATGAACTATGGTTACTCAATAAGCTTTGTATATGAGTTCTCAAAGACTTTTATGATGATTATGACTATGATTATGGTGACTATGTTTATGACTTATGCTTTTCCACTATGTTTATGATGAGGTTTAAACTTGGTAAATTGCATACTTTCAAATGAAATGTCCCTTTTAGCATGTTTTCAATGATTTTATGCATGGCTATCATACTTAGTGCATTTTTGTACTAACGCCTACTTTCCCTACATTGTCCCCAAGTGTAGGGTCCGATTCTCAAGGTGATCATCATAGTGGCTAAAACTTGGACTTGCTTATTCTCCTAGTTTGTTGGTGAGTCATCATGGTTTGAGGACGGATTTTCCCATATTGTAGTTCCATTTTATGTATTTCCCTTTTGAACAATGTTGTATGGGCTATGCCCCCTTTTTCATTCAAGACATTGTAATAGATGGCTATGTTGAGACTTAGAGTCTAGACTTCCTCTTTTCTTATATGAAAATTTTAGACTTGAAATGTGTTTTTACTCTTATTGTTATATTGCTTATGTTATGATATTCTAAATGTCTTGTATGGAGTCCTTCGAGGTTCTATACGCCATTTTACATCTAGGGGATACCCCGGGTCGTGACACTTCAAAACTTGTATGCCCTCCGTGTTTGATTTGATTTCTTCTTTTCCACAAGCCCTACATAATCAGTGCTGGTATAGGTCTCATAACTATTTTCAGGTTGTTAGGAGCTTCAGCATACCACCAGCATTTAATGGCTTGCATAAGAATTTTGTGGTCGATATCCAGCCCTGCATATGAAGCAAAGTACTTTCATACCCTTTGGGCTAGGGAAGTTGTTAGAAATAAATAAGACATTGTTTCTATTTGTTGTGTTTCACAACACCAACATCTGGAGGCAATGTTGATTCTTATTCTCCTTAGGTTATCATCAATGGCAATCCTTCTTTTCCAATCCCTCCACAGGAAGAAATTAATCTCGTAAGGCAAAGCTTTCATCCAAATTTTCTCAAACTTCTCTTCCTTTTCTTTTTTTTCATTCTTATTAAAAACCAGGCTAATTTAAAAGAATAGGATCCTCTCAAGCTACATATCCACCAAGTTTAATCTTATTCTCCACACCTTATTACTAGAGAAATTCCACTCACAATATATTCAGTCATATCCTCAACAATGAATTGCATTAACTTATTTTTGTCCCACTGATCATTTGCAATACAACTTTTTACCTCGATCTCATCTTCCCCACTTCTGTCTTCCTCCACATAATACAAAGCACCTTGCTTTGTCCAGTTGTCATACAAAAAGCTAGCATCTCGTGACTTTATTTTCCACCAAATATTGTTCTCCACCTCTTCTCTGACTTTGATCATTTTACTACAAACATCAGAGGCACATTTGCCTTGTGCCATAATGGGACGCCATTTCTTGCAGTACTTATTCCACATGAATTCACTTCATAATGTGTTTGTAGATATTGTGAATACCCACCACAATTTAGCAAACAAAGCATCTTATATATCATGTAATGATCTAAAACCCACACTACCCTTTGATTTTGGTAAACACAGTGTTTCCCACACAACCCAATGCTTACCCTTAACTCCTATTATGTGTCCCCAATTTTTTTTTGCAAGAATCTTATGAACTTGATCTATTACCCCTTTTGGTGGATTCATGACCGACATAAGATATACAGGCATTAATTGTAAAACATGCGCAATTAGAACATACCTTCCACCATATGTTAATAGCATGTTCCACCATCTCAACACCCTAGTTGCTACCTTTTTAAATAGCTCTTCAAAATGAGCTTGTCTTCCTCCCATAAAATATCGGACATCTCAAGTAAGTGAAATGGAAAATACCTTGTGCTATTCTTTTAATCCTATGAAAAACTGCAGTAGGAATTTTTTAATGCAAGTATATATAACTTTTTGATAAATTGATAAGTTGCCCCGACACAAACTCATATCTCCTTAAAATCTTTATCATTTTCCTTATGGAACCTTATGTCCAAAGCAAAATAGTATTGTATCATTTGCATATGATAGATGATTAATTTTTTGCTCCATTTGGAAATTCCAAACCCTCTGAAACCCAAATCCTCATTCAGCTTATTGAGACCTCTAGTCAAGAATTCTCCCGCTATGATAAAGAGAGTAGGTGACAGTGGATCTCCCTGTTTCTGTCCCCTTGATGATTCAAAGAAACCAAAAGACTATCCATTGACTAGTAGAGTACCAATTATTAGAAATTAGTCTCCCCGCCATATCAATGATACTTTCATCAAATACAAAACTTCTCATCACTTTAGTCAAAAAGATCCATGAAACTCTATCATAGGCCTTTGTCAGATCAAATTTTACCACCACATTGTGATTTGGACTTTACTTTTTAATGTCTTTAATAATAAGTTGGGCTAGCAAAATATTTTCAGTTATGCTCCTATCTTTCATGAATCATGATTGGTTATTTGAGATTATGAAAGGTAGTATTTGTGGAATCCATTCATGCAATACTTTTGATAGAATCTTATTTGCAAAGGCACTATGACTAATTGGCCTTAAATCTGAGAATCTAGTTACCTTCTCTTTTTAGGAATAAGCACTACATTTGTGTGAGAGAGATATTTAGGAATTTCACCTCCACAGAAAATTCCATCACCATCCTCCATATGTCCTCTTCAATAATCTCCCAACATGATTGGAAGAAAACTTCTGAGAAACCATTTGGGCCACTTGCACTATCCTTGTTTAAGCTAAAACTGTAGTTTTAACTTCCTTTTTTGTTGGAGCCCTTGTCATGTCTTCATTCTTCTCATTGGTTATTAATCTAGGAATAACATTGAGCATAGATTAGTCCTCGCCTCCCGAACCCTTCCTTGAATTGTTCCTTGAAGACATTTACCACTTCATCTCCAATGTTCTGAGTAGTCTGTATTATATCTCATCGTTCTATCTAAATTTTCCCTTAAGATATGAATGAAAAAAACTTTTTGTTTGTATTTCCTTCTTTGAACCATTGCATCCCCGCCTTCTGTTTCCAATACTCTTCTTCTATCTGGTGGTATCTCTTGACTGCTTCTTCAACCCTTGCTAAATATTTCATGTTGGCTTCTGATGGGTTCACTTCCACCTGAGTTTCCTTTGCCTTAACAATATCCTCCATTGTAGCAATTCTCATAAAAATATTTCCATACAGTTCCCTACTCCATCTCGATGAAACCTTTTTCACATTTTTCATTTTTTGATGAAATATATAGAACAGGCTTCCATCTATATTTACTTCCCAATGTTGTGTTATAAGACCCTTAATTTATTTTTTTTGATTTGTCCAAAAACTCAAGAACCTAAACGACTTCACTATCACCTCTTCTTGGTCACTTTTATAGATCACAGGTAATGGAGCATGATCTGACCCTTGCCTTCTCAAATGGTGTACATCACTAGATGGGAAAGCTTGCATGAATTCCTGAGTACCCTATCCAATTTTTCTTTTGAAAATACTCTCCCCCTCTATTCTCCTATTCCACCATGTATAAAGACTACCTGTGAATTTGATCTCTGTCATATTACAAGAACTTATACATTGAGTAAAATCCAGTGTCTCATGATGAGTTACTGATAGTCCTCCCCAATTCTCCGTTTCATTGAGTGTCACACTAAAGTCTCCACCAACAACCCATGAAAAACTCATCTCTTCTGTCATAACTTCGAGATCCTCCCATATTTCTAACCTCTCCTATGAGCTACATCTCGCATAAACTGTAGAAATAATGATTTCCTTTTGACAACCCAACCATTATTTTTCATTTGAATCACTTTTGGAGTTACTCACTATCTCGTTGCTGATTATTCTTCCGGATGTAGACTTTGTTTAGTTATTTTCTTTTGGAGAAACCCCTATTTTTTCCACCCTATCAATTTCCTTACTTTTTTATTGTTGTTGCTTCCCAGCAACCTCTTCCACCCTTTTCTTTGAAGTTTCTTCTGCATCTCTTCTTCACCATTGCCCTCCTTCTGGGTGACTTGCACATCCTCTGCTTCTTTAGTGTCTTCTAGTGAACTAAACTTGTTCTCATTGATGATTTGCTTACCTTCCTTCTAATTTTCTTTTTGACTCCATCTCTGAGTAAATCCTTCTATGTTATTGTATCTACCTCTTTCTGCACCACCACCATCCCCCCCCCCTACTCTTTTGTTCCTGGAATGCATGAATATTTTCCTTACCTTTATCCTTTGCCTCTTTTTGCTTTGTTTGATCCTGATTCTTCTCTTCGTTTTCTTTCTGCCCTCTCTACTCACGATCAACCTCTTCTTTCGAATACAACTTTGGGTGTAACACATAACACTCTTTCTCATTGTGTCCTTGTAACTTACAATTTTTGCAGTATTTGGGCATGTAATCACATTTGATTTGTATTCATTTTTCTTTGTTTTCTCCGGTGTTCTTGTTTCTCACCCCTATATTTATACTCTTTGGAAATTCTCCCAACAAATTCACTTCAACCTTCACCATTGGACAATCAGGTCTTGTTTTATTCCATGTTGTCATATCCACCTGCAAAGGCTTCCTTACCGCTACCGCCAAAGAGAAAAATTGTTTCCTTACCAAAGAAATTTGAAGGTAAAAATGGAAAAGATATCCATGCTATAGTTGTCGTTGTTTCTTCCTCCAGATCAAATAGTAGATCCCATTTGAGTGTGCGTATTGGGTAATAACAACTCCTATGTCCAATATAATAAATAGGCTTTGATAGCAAATGAACATAATCCTCCGCACTTGATGCTCTGATCAGAACATATCTATAACTCAGATATCCTATTGTGCATTCATATCTATAAATCTTCATTACAACCCTCTTGCTAAGTTTTCTGAAACAGGCTGAGCAACCCCCATCGGAGGCTTCCGAGTGGCGGCCATTAGTGGCGAAGATGACAAGGTTTTTTAGGATTTTAGTTTTTAGGTTTAGAGAGTAGTGCGACCTTTGTTTTGCCAAATCGTGATTGAAGAGTAGCTTGTGGTTGGTTTTACAGAAATGTATTTTATGAGAGATTACTTGTGACTTTTTCCCCCTGAATTGAAGAAATAACGTAAATGAGTTGAACTGAACAAGTAATAATCAATCATCTTCTTCTGTGTGATCTGGTTTACATTACCAGAATATATTAATTGTTGGCAATGTTAGTCATGTGCTAGATGTATACACTGAATGTTGTGCATTGAATGAGGCAATTGTGTGTTTTTATTTTTTACCTTGACATTATGGATTTAGACTCACAAAATTATGACAATATACTCTTAAAAGTGCTATTGTGATGACCACTCCAAATGCTTTTGCGAGTTCCAATTGAAAACATATTCTTGGCTAAAAAGGCAATGATTTTACAAGTGCAAGTGTTTACAAAATTTTCTCTTTGAACATGACAAAACACAAGGGTAAATTTCAAATTGTGGATTAACCTATCACAACACTGGATATCATACACTTGCCACTAATTCAGTTAAGTTGTCCTGGTTGTAATAGTTGAGAAGATCAATACAGTTTTCAATCGGAGTGAAGTTTAATAACGAAACTACTCTACTCTGTTGCCTCTAGTGATCCCTGAAATGCATACAAAAAACACTTACTCTAGTCTCTAGGGATGGACTAATGCACATACAAACAGAATCTCAGCTCGCATATCAACAATTGCAATTCACTCACATTTAACAAGGTCCCTTCAATATGTCCCTATGATCTTGACATATAAAACTCATATATAAGTTTTGAATGTCCACAAACAAAGAACAGAATTTCATACAACAAGCCAAACTTTTCCAACTTCATTCTGATACTGAAATCCAACCTCAACGAAGAAATTCATTAGATCTAGCAATTTAACTTGACAAGTAGGAAGTCATTACCATGACTCGTATAGCATGCAAACAACAGATCAATAATGCCTGAACCATAGCACATTGCTAAAGCTGATAAATCAGAAACGAGACCAAGAGCTTTCTCTTGATTCTTGTGGTTCAGAGGACATTTGACATAAACCCTTTCATCAGCTTAAAGGATTTGAGAGTTGAGTTGACCAAAAAGTGTACATATTTAAAGCTCTATACAAACAGAAGAGAGTCGTTGGCTTCTAGTCTAACAAAAGTAAAATGATCCTCTATATAATACAGGCAGGCAAGCAAGACAGGATCCAGTGTTTGCAATACTATAATTTAGCAAGTACCACGCTATGTACACAAGCAAAACGCCAAAGGAAATCCATGCATCATAGAGCACAAACTCAATATGATGAAATTTAATCCTCATGCATATGAGCATTGGAGTTTGCATTTGATGCAGAAGACGTCATTGATGATGAATTTCCATTACTACCTGAGCTTGGGGATGAAAACAAGCCACTCAAAGGCCACGGAAGTGACACTGGAAACCGGCGACCGTTTGCATTCCTAGTATCCTCATCTTCATACCTTCTACCATTACCATTACTACTCTGAGCATTTGTGTTACTACCACTTCCATCATTGGTTCCAGCAGACTCAACTTTTGATTCATCAGAGGGCAACTGGTGCCTACAGACTGGACATGTGCTATGAAGCTCCAGCCATGGTAAGATGCAGTCACCATGAAACCTGTGCTTACAAGGCATCTCTTTGGCTTCAGTCCCAATCTCAAAGTCTTCCAAACAGACAGAACACTGCAATGTCTCATCAATTGTCACCACAGGCAATGCCTCTACAACCTCTTTTTGAGCTGGTGGAGTACCATACCTATTTGGATCATTCTCTGCCAAATGTTGCAGCAACACGTCTAAACTAGGACCAATGAAATAATCACCCAATGAGCCAATAGGTTGGTTCCTGGAATTATTATCCGAACCCTGCACAATGATGGTTTGATTGAATGGATTTATAAGTATAACACGCTCACGATCCCTACTCTCTCTACCTGTCTCCCTGTTTTCATTCTCAGGGTTATGGTTATCCGACTCAGCCAACATTCCAGCTCGAATACCTTGCAAGAGCTGGAGAATTGTGGCAGAGTTCCTCCTGCGCCTATTTATTATAGATGCCAGGTCTGGATCAAGTTGTGTATCGGCTTCACGTGTATGATCATCATCGTCATCATCTTCAAATTCGAGATGCCTAAGTCTAGAATGATGACGAGGGTTGGTCATCATGCCTAACAAGATAGGTGCCCAAAGTGAGAGGGCACGATCAGAATCAGAATCAGAATCTAAAGGGGTCTCAGTAGTGTCTGATCCCATTTCTTCAATAAATCCTAGTTGACAAATGGGACATTTTAACTCAACCTCCATCATGGGGTTCACCCTCCTTGAACAATGATGACACCAATATCTTGACGCTCCTCTTCCGTCCATTGAATCTGTCAAATTAACAACATCATAATATGTGTATCTACAAAAGATACTTCATTCCAAAAGAGAAAAATGGAAGTTAGATATAAAGAATAAGGTCTTCTTTCTCTATCAAACAAACAACATACAAGCATCAACAAGATCTTAGCAACAAATATTCTATCTATATCAAACAAACAATAACCTAGCATCAACAAAAACAAAAATCATAAATATTTGAGTCCTTCACTGCAAAAATAAAAAAATAAAAAGAAGAAAAACCCACAAGAAAAATGGAAAAAAAAACGAAAAAGGTAGAGAAAACCGCAGACAAGTTGATGCAAACTTACCCTTCCTTGTTTGAAAGGTGTACGGAGATTTAGCAAAATTGCACAGATGAAAACAAGGAAAAAACAAAACAAATTCTGCAGATCCGGCGATATAAATGCATAAATTAAAAAGTAGAAAATAATTTATATTCCTAATAAATAATTAACACAAAGGTAGGTAAATAGAAGGGTGTAGAAGGTTGAAGAAGCAAACAGAAGCTTAACAAAGTAAAAAGAAAATTAAAATTTCCTTATACCATTCAAGAACAAACTTATTCCATGTCCAGCACCAATAGATGAGTATTACAAGAAATAAACATTAAAATATAAAATCAAAGAAATGCATAAACGTCAACAAGATAACCCTAAAAACGTGTACACGTTAACATACACATAAAATATAAACAAAATACCTCAGTTTAATGCGCTTTTGAATATGTAAGGAAGGATCTTTTCTCTTTCTCTTTTTTTCAAATATTTTTATCTGCTTCCGAATCTTTCTTATGTGGGGCCTACATCAATCAACCAACCCCACTTGTCTTGTCATTTATGGATTTCAAAAATTAGCCCTTTAATTACTTCTTTTTAACTTTAACAAATTTTACTCGCACCATTCAAAAAAGTAAAGATTCTAACTTCAACAAGTAAGGCATCTAATTTGGATGACAATCATTTCTTTCCATCCCAAAATGAATATATATAACTCCAATTAATTTTCCTTCTAATCATCAACCTCGTGCATCTTTACTTTATTTTTATCTATATTTCATAACTTGTTTTAATTAGGTTTATTTGATTGGTCTACATAACTAATGTAGTATCTTGTATGAATCTATCACCCGTCAAGAGACTAGGTCCTTGACAACAACTAATAAGAGACAAGGTAAAGACTACAAACAACTAGGGGTAGGCATGGTATGGTATGGTATATATTGAATTACCATATTTTATCGAAATTTTTAATATTGTGATTTTGATATTATGATATTTGGTACAGTATATGGTATATCTTTCATTTATTTTTTTGTTATTTGGTACGGTATTTGGTATTTAGAAACAATATACCGAAATATATATATTAAAATACTATCAAATATGCAACCTAGTATTAGTATATACTGAATGCTTAGAAGTTGAAACTTTGACTACAATATTTTGATTGAAATTTAATTGTAATTGATTAACTAAAGGAGTTGTTTGTATTTTATTTTGAAATATATATTTCTACATATATGAAACAATTGAGATTTTTTTTTAATTATCAAAGTGATAATACTCTATTATACGAGTATATATTAGTCGAAACTGAACAAACTATGATTACCGATTTACCATATTGTAGAATACCAAGACCAAACTTCAAAATATCGAACAATACTGTAGTCACTTAAAATTTATTAAATATAAATTTATAAAGTGATTCAGATTATATTAAATTCATGAATATATTAGTTCAAATAAATATTATGGATTAATATAATTGAGTTAATTATTTAAATCTAATAAATATAGATTTATTTAAAGCCCGCTCCATAAAGCTTATATGACATGTCACTTAAATCTGATTGGCCGAAGGGAATCCTATTCTTATCACAACTCCTCTATTTTAAAACTATAAATAGGGGTCCTCATAATTCAGAAAAAGAACCAAGAATTCTAAACAAGAAGCTAGAGAAAGCTCGTGGATCAAAAGCCACAAATTTCGCTACAAGTTTAAGAATTCAAGTGTTCAAGTTTAAGAATTGAAGAATTCAAGCATTCAAGATCAAGATAAAGTTCAAGTTCAAGAATGATCAAAATCAAGACCGGCAAATTCAAGATCAAGCTCGAAGCCCTTGGATTCAACTAGAAATCAAGATCAAGATAAAGTTCAAGTTCAGGAACGATCAAGATCAAGACCGCCGGATTCAAGATTAGGCTCGAAGCCCTTGAATTCAACTAGAAAGTCAAGATCAAGATAAAGTTCAAGTCAAGATCAAGTTCGAGATCAAGATAAAGTTAAAGTCCAAGTTCATCAAAGATTCTAGAACAAGCTCAAGATCCCTTGAATTTATATTCGAAAAGGTGAATTATCGTAACACTCGCACTTTGAAATAATAAAACGATTGTTGCGATAATTTTCCGTTCTTGATTATTATTTTCTTGACGCGAATTTTATTGTCTACACATACCGAATTAAATTGGTATGATAATGGTATAATGTTTTAAAAATCAAATACCAAAATTACGGTATCAAAACTTTGAAATACCGTACCATACCATGTCCACCCCTACAAAAAAACATGTAAAGAACACACGATTTTTATATGGAAAACTTTTTTGCTTCAAGAAGGAAAAAATATGACCTACCTTTGTAGAATTTTACCAAACTGCTTCACTAAACACGAGCAAAGATTTGATTAAAAACTCTTGCACCCTCATGTTGCAAGGGCTTGCCGGGCTTGCTTGAATACATTGTCTACAACTTCTCTTAGTTTGAAATGGTAGGGGATTGGCTTCCTCATTCTTTCTTTCTCAAAATTGTTTTTGACATAATCCTTATAATATCTTGTTTGTGAAAAGGACAATTCTTGATAAAGTGTCTAGGTTTTCCACACTTGTGGTAGAAGTCTTTTTTTTTAATGTTTACTTGAGTTTCTTTCATAGGAAAACTTTTATATCTTCTAACCATCCTTTGGAAACGTCTCGTGATGTAGGCCATCTCAGCATTATCTTCATTGGAGTCATTTTTTGCAGCTTTAAGAGACGAACTTTTCTCCTTCTTTGGTACTTTCCTTTCTTAATCTATTGTTTCTTGAGCTCGTAGGTCTTTGTCACAATCCAAAAAGGGATGTGATGGCACTCGTCTTATCCCACCAAAACAAGTCAGCCTAAAACCCAACCATTACAATAAAGTGCGAAAATAAGCTATAATTGAAAGTTTAATAACATGTAATAATACGGATAACAAGTCAACTAAACTAAATCTCCAAGACCTGGTTGTCACGTGCACAAGCCTCTAATGAATTACAATGGATTTGAAAGAAAACACAAGTCTCAAATGATGTTGTCACTAAAGTATAACAAGATCGTAAATAGGAGTAAGAAGGTCCGTTGAGATGACAAACAGATACCTCACAAATCTCCATAGGAAGCCTCAGAAAAGAAGAGAATAAAAAGTATAACGAAGATCCGGGCACGTAACCTACAAAAATGTAGAAGCAAGAGGTGAGTACCAAACCACAGGGTACTCAACAAGTAACTTTTAAACACGAGCTAAGGGAATATAATACAGATAATCCTTACCCCCCCCCCCCTCAACTGAACCTCCATGAAACGACCCCAAAAATGCTCAAAAATGTGCTTCGGAAACACCTAAAATTGTAATTTCCATATATCTCAAAATCTGTGCATCATTTCGAAAATTTGACTTCATATTCTTATTCAGGGGGTCAAATTGAGTGGGAAATGGGTCTAACCCGAATTTTAGAACAACCGTATCAAAATTCGAAAAAATGCGATTTTGAGGGTCAACTTTAAAGGGGCATATCTCTCAGCACACAAGGAACTGGAAGGAGCTCAAACTATCAAAATTGAAGCTCTATGAGTTATCTTTCCAACGCAATTTGTTTCACCTCATTCCGAGTTAGGATGAAGGAGTTATGACCGTTTTCGTAAAACCTGTCCGACAGAAAATACAAATTCCAGTAGCCGAAAACACTTTGTTCACCCGCCTCATTTTTTTTCTAAGTGTTGGGACGTTTTTTTATAAAAGGGGACATATCCATACTTAGTCATTTAACTTCAAAACATCCAAAAACTCTCTCTAAGCCCTCTCCAAAAATTCCACCAAGATCATCCACTAAATTCAAGAATCCCAAACTTTAATTCCGGATTCAAGATTCAATCTCAAGCAATTCTCCATTCCAATCTTCATTAAGAATTCTCCAAAGTTGAGGTATGTGGGTTGATTGTGGAAACCTTCCTTTCCACAAGTCCAACCATTTATCCTCTATTTTACTTCAAGTTTATGGGTCCTTATGATCATTTATGAACTCTTGAATTATGGAATCACTACTACACACCCTATTAAGGTCTATCTTGCATATTTTCATGAAATGGTATTATTATGTGATGTTTATGGTTTTCATGCCTCCATGATCAAATTATGAAGGTTGTTATATATGTATATATATATGTATGTTGTTGGTGGGCTGTTTTATATGGATTTTGAAAATTGGTTGGACTTAGTACTCTTGAAACACATGATTTTATTTACATGAACAAGTAGCCCACCATATGTTTGATAAAATGTCATTTATAGAATTCTTATGAAATGGAAGGTCCAATGTACGTCCTATAAGTCGGATGATTATATAAGTATTGAAATGATGATGAAATGGATACATGTATATGATTTTCTCTATATAGTGTGTGAGTCGACCAAGCCTAGCTCGGGGGTTGTAGGCTCCTGTAACCGTATCAAGGGGTTGGTACCTTGGTTGCCTAGTACGGGGGTAGTAGGCCCGTATAACCGTATCGAGGGGTTTGTAACTTGGTTGCCTAGTACGGGGGTAGTAGGCCCGTATAACCATATCGAGGGGTTTGTACCTTGGTCCCTAGCTCGGGGTGGTAGGCCGGGTAACCACATTGAGGGGTTTGTACCTCTTTCGCCTCTCCAAGGGGTGGTAGGCCTTGGAAATGCTATATTGATGGTCACTCACTACACATATACTATGCCCTACTAAATATGATTTTTATATAAGCATCATTATACATATCATCTCATTAATATGTTATCTATCGGGTACGATTATGCATTTTGCCTATAATGTCCATCCATTGTTACATTGCATTGCATCCCATATACTTAGTACATTCAAACGTACTAATGCATACTCTATGCCTACATGATGTCACCATGTAGGGGCCAGGAGCACCGTCCGACCATCCTCCTCCACGTGGCTAATACGATTTCCTATCAAGGTTATTGGTGAGTCCTCCATTCGGGGACGTTGCTCATGATCTTTTGTTATGTATAAGACCTTTTCCTTTTTAATTATGTATTGACTATGAGGGTGAGCCCGGTAGTTTGTCTCGGCCCCGCTAAGTATCCATGTTTAGAGGTGGTGTTGGACAAGTTGTGTATTATGTTTGAGCTTGACTCATCTATGGTATTTATGTATTATTCTCTTTTTGTCTTGCTCCCTTAGTCCCAATTTCCCCTTGATTATGCGTATCGCTTATGGTCATTTTAATTGCTTCCGCGACCAAGGATGTGTAATGATATGCTATGAGGCTTGTTTGGGGTTCCCTCGGGTTCCCCATTCGCCGGTCACGTCTAAGCCCTAGACTTGGGTCGTGACACTCCACAACTACAACCTGGATAAAATTAGTCGAACCTAATAGTTCACAATTTACATAGCACATAGTTCAACCACCTCACTTCAACAATTACAGATTAGCAACACACAAGATTAAGTAACAAGTCACAAGTTCCATAGAAAAGTACTCATAAATTCACAAATGATAAAGATGCACAATGCAATGAAATTCAATGAATTATAGTGATGCATGTCTAACCTAACGATACACACCCGTTGTCTCTCAGTCCGGGACCCATGGGGACATATCTGTCCATGCATCCGTCGCAGCATGCGACACGACCCTCGATAAAGTCTGTCGCAGCGTGTGACACGTCCCTTGAATCATAATATTTATCGCGGCGTGCGACACGTCCCTCGAAATGGTACATCCTCTTTATTTTCTTATTCTTCCTCAATTCACATAACACTTGTCACAACCATGTCTCAGAACCAATGCAAATGACATGTTCACACAAATAATGAGGAGATGATCATTTTGGGGGGAGGTCCGTTTTATTCATGGATTTGTTCACAATACATTTTTTCTAAAGGTATTAACCTTATGATTTCTTTTATATTTTCCAGCATATATTCTATATATTCTATGTCGTGGGTTTGTTGGAATGCTTCTATATTATTTTTCATCATATTACTTAGTAGGGTAATATTTGTCATAGTTTGTTGCCAGTATTCTAAATATTCTTGATTTATCATTAGTCTGAATATTGAATTTCTAAGTCATTTAGATCAAAATCTAAAATTTCATTGTTTATTCTATTTATTTCATCTAGTTCATACCATACTTGATTCATTAGTTCTATTTCTTCTTCTTCAACTATATTTTCCCATATGATCTGTCTTATTTCCTTTGGTATAGTTTTGAGTATATGCAAAATTAATATCTTATATTTTTAAGTCATTTCACCATGTAAATAAGTCATATCAATCATCACAATAGCAGTTTAATACAATTCCTTCATATCATAATCCTGACAAATGGTATCCATATCAGATTATTATAACTAGATTATTTTCAAATATTTTCTCGTCACTGTTAACATCGTACTTTCGAAAATACTTTCTTCCTACAGCGCCTCAACTGTGTTTACTCCCTCACGGCTCCTCATGCCTACGGTTTCAACTTTAGGATGGCATAGTCGGAAGTTTTCTTTTCTTTCCTCATGTTAACAAACTTGAAAACATTTGACAATAATTTTAGTATATAACAACTTAATATGAATTCATTTTATCAATATTATGATATTCAGGAATCAAAGTAATTTAGCTATTCATAATCATGATTATAGATATAATGGATAGTACCTGTGGAGTATCTTCACTATGTTGATCCATTGTTTGGACAAAGTTTAGCTTGAGAAAAATATTTATTTAAGAGAATATTTGTTACAAAAGGCAGTGCTTTCCGTGTAGAAAGTCTTACCTCTATCTTGCCTAATGGCTCTCTATTTATACAAGTATAAGTAACCTTACTATGGTTACTTTTTCTAACCTATAGTTACTTTAGCTAACTATGATTACTTTACATTTTGTCTAATACTATTCCTATCTACTTTATGTCCGCACTAATTTACATCTTTACAAAATGACAAACAACTTTACATCTTTCTTCTTTATCTTTTCCTCCACTATCTTCCATTGTCTTCCACTATCTTCCACTTATCTTTGCTTTTGTCTTCCATTATCTTTGCTTCTGTCTATCTTTGTCAGATATATTTTATTTCAGGTTGACAGCTGGAATTATATTGTCTTCTCCGTAGCATTTTGAACAGTTGTGATCTGGATATTTGTGTCCAATAGTTTTGCAATAATTTGCCATTAGCTCCGTTGAAATAAAGTTTTGTCTTATAGCTACGGTTGTTGGTTTTGTTCTGGTTTTAGTAGGCTTAATACCCACTGTCTTATTTCTTCCATATCTGGTGGTCTTGTTTCTCTGCAATTTGAATATATCATCGTCTGTTCACTGGCATAGTAGCTCCATATTGTATTTCCATTTACATAATTCGTTGCTAATTCATTCAATATTGTAGCTAGGCCAATAACTCGTTTTCTTGCATAGAACTCGGGTATTTCTATCTTTTGAATTTTGTTTTGTTTCTCTATTTTTTCCGGGATGATCATCTCCCTTGTCAATCCTATATTTATTACTTGTATAATTGGTTTTATTTCGTCGTATAATATCTCTGCTGGTGCTGAATAAAATTTTATGTAAAATAACGTTCCTTTGGTAATTCGTTTATAGTGCATAAATGCTTTATGTAATTCCGGAATTGTAGCTATTTCGTCTCCTGTTGCAGTATATACTGTGCTTAGCAATCCATAATGGTAACAAGTTCCTACTAGATTGGCGTTTGTACCTGGTTGTGCAATCAATTTGTTGTATCCTTGTAGGTTTTGGGTAATATAATCTTTATGAGGATTTTTTGTATTTGTAGATCTAGGATTTTGGTTCAAAAAGGTTTGTATCTTGTGGATGTTTTCTATATAGGTTCGGGTTATATGGTTATATGCTTGTTTTTGTTGCCCTAGACTTGTATGTATTAACCTGAGGAGGTATGAATATATCTTTTTGGGTTTTTGGTATAAACAGTTTATCAAATAGTTTAGTCATATTTGTATTGACATATCTTGTTTTATTTTCCTCCTTTGTTGCAGAGGTGCTAGATGTTCCTGTAGCTGCATTTAACAAACTGTTAGTTTGGGTTTTTCGGTGTTTCCCATCGTCACCTTCTAGCTCTGGAATTTTTGAGTCGTCCGATGGACTTAGCTCCGCATGTTTCTTGTCATGCTGCTGACTTTTTATATGTTGTAGCTCTTTTCCATTGTATCTAGCTTTGTATGAAACAATGTCATTGTATTCAATATTTTCTCAATCGTATTTTCATTGTCTAGATCCGTCTGAGTAGCTTTGTCTTGATATGTAATCTGCAATAACATTTTTGTTAGTACTTATCACTTCAATCGTAAATGTGAAATTTTGTATATTCAATACTAGTCTTCGTATTTCTTTAGTTATTTTTTTAATCTTGTATTTTCCTTGTAATCCACCATTTCACCTGTGTATTATCTGTTCTTACAATAAACTTGTTATAGACAATATATGGTTCAAAAGCTAACAAACATTTGTATAAAGCATATAGTTCTTTTCTATTTATCTCCCATTTTATTTCGGGATTTGTAAATGTTTCGGAGTAATATCTACAATGATGTTTTATTTTTTCTTTATCGTATTTATATTTTAATACTCCTCCATAGCTTATTTCACTGGCATCTGATTCTACTATGTAAATGAATTTTTTATTTTCGTCTGGAAAGTATAGTTTTGGTAGTTTTTTACACAATAGTTTTATTTTTTGTATTTGAGCTTGGTCTTTTTTATCAAAATAATATTCTACATCCTTTTTTAATTTTTTATGTAAAGGTTTAAGATTTTCTGCTAAGTTAGGTATGTATTCTCGTACTTGATTTACTAATCCTAAAAATGATTGTAATTTCTTTTTTGTGTCTATATTTTCTTCAGAATTTATTATTTTTTGTACTATATGGTTTTGCATTTTTATACCATTCTTATCTATTTGTATTCCTAAAAATTCTATTTGACTTTTCATTATTTCGGCTTTCTTTTTGCTTAGGCTTATTCCTGAGTGTGTAATTATATAAATAAATTTTTCTAATAGTCTTATATGTTCTTCTTCTGTCCGTGAATATAATAATATGTCATCTATGTATACTATGCAATTTTCTAGCTGATTAAAATAATTATTCATAAAATGTTGGTATCTACCTGATGCATTTTTATATCCAAAAGGTAATATGTTTCATTCATAAAATTCTTGAGGTACTGTAAAGGCTGTTAATTTTTTAGATTCTTCTTCTAACTTGAGATGGTAAAATCCTGATTTGCAATCAAATTTACTAAAATAATTATAACCTTGTATTTGTCTAACTTTTAATACTTTATTTGGTATGGGTAATTATATGTTTTTGTTTTTGCATTTAAATTTCTATAATCAATAATCATACGGCTTTTTCCTCGTTTTTGTTCACTGTGTTTATTTACTATGAATGCTGGACTTGTATGTTTACTATTACTTTCTTGAATATATTTATTTTCTAATAATTCGTTTATATGCATTCTAAATTCTTTTAAATCATCAAAATTGTATTTTAATGGTTTTTGGGTTATTATGCTATTTTCATCAATTAGTTCAATTTTTACTTTTGTTTTATGTTTTTCCCATCCTTTTAAGGGATTTTCACTATATAATAGTTCTAATTTTTCTTGGATTATTTTTATCTTGTTGATTGAAAATATTATTAATTCTATATTGTGGGTATTTTCTTTGATATTTTCTAATTTTTGGGTTATTTTCTCACTTCCTTTAATCCATGGGGTGGATTTTCTATTTTTATTAGTTACTCTTTTTTCTCCTACTTTTTGTTTGCATGGTGTGGTAAATCACCAGTGTGTTTTTGTTATTATGTGAGGATATAGTTTTTCTAAAAACGGCATTCCCAAAAGCATATCTTTATTAATGAATTCATAACTATATATTTCTTCTATGGTTAATATTTTATCCCATATTTGTAGCTTTATATTTTTTGCTTTGTATGTTATCATACTTCCTTCATTATTAAATCCTGTTACTACTATAGGGGTTTTTAATTTTTCCCATTTTTCATCTGGTAGACAATTATGTTTACACATATTTGTTTCTGCTTCTATATCTAACATTGGGGTATAATATCTATTATAATAATTTTCTACTATTATTTTTGCAAGTATATAGATTTTCATAATGCTCTTTTTATTGTGACTTTTTTGGTTTTTAAGTTATAATTAATTGTGTATTGTCTAGATTATAAGGTTTCATTTCTTCTAACCATTTTATTCCTAATATTATATTATCACATTGGTATATTGTAAATTTAATTGATATAATTATTCCTCCTATAATGACTTCTTTTTCAGTCGTGTCTTCTATGTATGATAATTCTTTTGGTAATTCGGGACATGCTTGTTTTTTAGATATTATCTCTTCTTCATCTACTAGTTCTCTTGGTATATAATTTTTCTCTTGTCCTGTATTTATTATAATAATATGTTTTCTTTGTTCTATTATTCCAGTTATATAATAATGATATGGTTCAATTTCTTTTATTATTGGATATTCTACTGATTTTCGTTGAGGTTGAGATGTTTCTGTTTTATCTATATTTTTCATTCTTTTTGATGTACTTATTCTATCACTTACTATTTCTAAATCTTCCTCTATATCTATTTCTTTATAACTATAATCATTATTATCTATATTTGTTACAATTTGCTCAAAGGGGTCTTCTATTTTTATCTTGTTTATTTTATTTTTAGCTGTTATTTTGTGTTTTGTTGTTAGTACATATAGGTTTTTTACAGCGAGCTGTGAATATTTTACTACCTGGGGCTAGCTCTATTCCTGACATTTTCCAATATAACACTAATGATTTATCTATATTTTTATAATCTATTGCTACTGAATAATTTGCACTAATTATGAATTTAAATTTTTGGTATATTAAATTTCCTTTTACTGCACTTATGATACTTCTTTCTATTGGCTCGATTATTCTATCATCTGCTAAATATATTTCTATTGGTGTATCTATTCCTTCTTTAAAACAGGCTTTTATTAATATCTCTGTTCCTCCTAAGTGTACGTATTTTATAGGGTCTTTAGCTTTAATTGCTTGGATTTCTTTATTTATTATACGTTTATTTATTATAGGTATTCTTGCTTTTCCTTTAGTATATTTATAATCTATTATGTGTTCTTTTTGACTTACTACATAATATTCTTCTTTTTGTCTTTTAAAAATATTTCTTATAAGGGGTAACTTGAATATTTTTTCTACACTGAGATCTAATTCCTTTCCTTTTATTTGTTCGAATATATTAACATCAAATATTACTTTTTGTTCTGTAGATTCTTCATTTGTATATTCTTCTTTTATTATTTGTACATCTTTGTCAGTCATTATAATTATTATCTGCTTCTATTTCATTTCCAGATTGTTCGTGTTCAAGTTTGTTCATATCGAATTCATATATACTATCATCACTATCTGGGTTATAATCTATATGATCTAATTGTGTATATATTTCATCATTAATTATTATTTCAGATATTTGTTTTCTTTTTGGATCTCTAGGTAATTTACAATCTTTAGCTAAATGTCCTAATTTTCATAATTATAACATGTACATTACTGTTATTTTTTTCTTTGGCCTAAAAGGGTCTTTTTCTTTAGTGTTTTTTATATAATATCTTCTTCGTGGTCTTTTATATTTATATTGGTATTTAAATTTTTTAAATTTTCCTGGTTTTCTATTTTTCTTTTTATAATAGTTATCACTACATCCAAATTGGGGTGCTATTCTATCTTTACAACAGGCTAAATTTTTTATTATTGATTTTTCCATCTTTATGTCTTCTCTATATTTTCACATACTTCAGAATACCATTTTTGTAAATATCGCATTCGTGCTCCTAGTGTATCTTGTAATCTGCACTATTCAGTTTTTATTATTTTAGAACTAAATGGTTAAGTAATTTTTGTAAAATACAACTTTCTTCTTTCTTGTGCTTCTATTGGGTCATATGTTCCTTTATAATAATATTCTCTAAATACGCATGTATATTCATCTATGTAGCACATATTACATATAGCTAACTTTAACATCAGATTTCTATGTAACTGTTTTTCTTTATTTTGTTTTTCTACTTCTTGTTTTGTCTTGCTAAATTCATTTCTTATAGCAAACTCATATTTGTTTAATATATCAATGGGTGTAGTTGCATTTTCTCCATCCATTTTTTTTGTTTCTTAATATTTTAGTACTTTCTTCTCCTAGATTTTGTAACCATAATTTTACGTTCCGATAAATGTTCTTTCTATATATCCTGGTACTTCTGACATTCCTATTTTATTATCTATTAATTGTTTTGATATGTAGCCTACCCATAATTGTATTGTTTTATTTATGTCTGCTACGCAGTCTAAATCTAGAAAACTAGTATTTTTGGTTGTTGTAGATAGTGTCCATTTTTTATTTAATCTTTTATTCCATAAGGTATCATATCTATCTGATTCTTGGTAACTAACTGTGTAATAATTCAGACTCATTGTTCTTGGATTTTTTACAGCTGTGCTTGTGCTTGTACTTGCTTTATTTTCTACTTCTTCAGTATTAACCTCTATACCATTATTTATTTCAGTCTCTTTTATTTTTTTCTAATATTTCTGTATATGTTTCACTTATATCTGAACCTTGTTCTGAACAATTTTCGTCTATATCAACATTATCAATGCTTATATCTGGGTTTAATTGGTCTTTAAGTTTTTTTATTTCCATTTCCAATTCTGTTTCTTTTTCTTTTTCTTTTTGTTTGGCGGCGTATAATTCTTTAAGTATGGCTAGTTCTTTTTCTAGTGCAAGTATTCTATCATTTTTTACTTCTTCTAATTGTTGTAGTTCTAATTTTGTTTGTTGTTTTATTGTCTCTATTTCTTTTTTCCTATCTATTTCTTCATTTTCTTTAGTTATTCTTACCATTGCAGTTAAGCTATCTTCTAATCTTACCGTTTCTTTTTCTACCATTAAATGTAAACTATCACCTATCTTTTTATATCTCCTTCCTAAGTTTGAAAATATTATCTTTATTTTTAATCCTTCTGGATTTTCGTAAGTTTTTTCTTCTATAGCAAATTCTTCCTTATTATGTTAAGTTATGTTTTAGTTTATACTCTATAGCTTGTATTTCATGTTGTAGGGTAAATATTATTTTCCTTTGTGCTAATAAAGAACAATGAATCAATAAGTCTTTCAAATCATTCTCAACACATCACACACCAATAGTTAATCACATTGTCTTTTTTATCCCCTTTTCATCATTAGAATTATTTAATATGGACAAGTAAACCCATCATCAAGTCCCATTAGTCCCTAACACATACCACAAGGAAATACATGATTCGATACTTAACTAGGATTGAGAAATCCAATTACCTCAAATAATCGAACAATCACTCCGGGACTTGAGTCTTCCCCTTTCGTTGGGCTTCCAAACCAATGCAATCTATTCAAATAAATAATCACAATAAGATTTCAAAATTAACAACACTCATATTACTATATGTTTAACCTAGACCCAAAAATTCACCCAAATCTGTAATCAAGTTCCTAATTTTGGTGCCAATTAACATGTCAACTCTCATATTTTCCAAATTACAAGCCTAGGATTAAGTTCCAATTTTTCCAATTTCATAAATCTAATTATATTCATGTAATACGATACACCTAATGTTTAATTACATATCTCAATATGTCAAACCAACTTAACTATGAAAAGCTCATGAATTCCAAAGAAGTTAACGAGTAAATTATCGATGAACTTTATATGTTTTCCCCTATTATTTCTAACTATCTCATCCTTTGAACTCAAATTATGATTTTAGGTTAACTGCTACATGTAAAACTATTGAAGAATTATAAAATTTGATTCACTAATCTTATCAGGTGTGCAAAGCAATTGGAAATTCGATATCAATATATGAAACAGAATGTCAATTCTCTCTTTTTTTCTTTTCCAGCTATTAACTAATCCTGAATTTGTCATTATTGCATCATATTGTCCCCCACTAACTTTTGCAACAAAAGAAAAAAAATCCAATAGTAATAAGGTTAGCTTTCTATCCTAAAAATTTAATATACATCATAGCTTACTCTTTTTTTTTCATATGTATTAAAAGTGACAAATCCTACTAACTTATTTTATTTTATATATATGTATATAGGGTTTTAAATAAATTTCAAACTTGGACCATCATTAGAAATTAAATTAATTATCTAAAGATTACACAATTAATTAAATAATGTTAAATAATAGTTCAAAATTCTCATTTTGAATTTATGAAAAGGAACTTTTATGAAACTACGAGGACAAATTCTCAAAATGACCTAACGGGTCATTACGGTCTTCAAGTTTCCTATCAACTTATCCATGGTATGCGAAGGTCTTTAGCTTCAACAATCTTATTGATATTGATTTTCCAAGAGGTTGGCACATCACTGAGAATCTTGCAAACCAACTTGTTGGTCTTCATCACTTTACCAAGACAATGAAACCCCTTAGTGATGGAGGTGAGCCTGGTGTACATCTCTTGAATTGAGTAGTAAGTATATCTCGCATTTTTTGTCTGCTTAACTTGATTTGTCCCTTCATGGTTTGTTTGTAAAGCTTCCCAAATCTTCGTGGCAGTATCACAAGCTGAGATTCAATTTTCTTCATCAGGTTCAATATAACATATTATAAACTTTTTAGTCTTGAATTTTTTATCAATTTGTTTCTTGTTAGCATTAGAATATTCGTTTCTTGTCTTAGGAGCAAATTTGTAAGCTTCTCCCTCAATAACAGTCTGCATATGCACATAAGGAATGTCATGGGTGACATCTCATAGCTCACAATCTTCAGCCATGATGAAGTCGTGCATTCTTGTTTTTCACCATTCATTATATTGTCCATTGAATCTGGATAGTTTAGTCGTAGACTGACCTTCTTCGAGGTTTGATAGAGCAACCAATTTTGTAGGATCTTTTCCTAGGTGTTGACATTTTAGGAGAAACTGTTCTGATACCAACATGATAGCTTGTATGAGTCCACCATCAGTCAAGGGATCAAATCCTTGATTAGAACGACCAATAAGAACAAAAGGTAAAGACTACAAATAGTAAGTGAAGAACACCAAATATTTACGTGAGAATCTTCTTGCTCAAGAAAGGAAAAACTAAGACCTGTCTCTATAGGATTTTACCAAACAACTTCACTTAACACGAGCAAGGATTTGATTACAAACTCTTGTAATCCTAGAAATTAAACTCTTCACCCATTTCCCCTTGTAACAACTCTATTTCAAGACATATATGTAATAAATATGTTGCTTATGTTCTTTAACCAACTACCTCTAATTGGTACAAACTCTAAAAGGAACAATACATAAGAAAGATACCTACACATGATTTTTGAAGTAGAGTAGGTTTACAATGTAAGCACAAGATACAAAATCTAACTAACAAGGAATTGTCGTACTATAGAGGTCTTCCCTTTGTATGAAAGCTGCGACAACTTGTTGTGAGACGAGAGCAAATTTTCAATTTTGCAAAATCTAGATTTTGCTTAATCATGTCCTCTTATGTAAGAAAGAGAGAAAGGGCTAAACCTTGAATTATTTTCATTGGTCAAGAAGGAAAAATAGACACTGCAGTCCTACCTCCCTGTTGCACAATGCAAAAATGGTACACTTTACAACTGTGTTATTTGATTTGCATGAGAGCATTGGAGGTACTAGGTCCCTTTATTTGGTTTTCAATCTTTAAAATGACAATTTACAACATCTAATCAAATAGTGTAGAAAATTCAACAGACACTACTCAAACATATTAGTTAACGACATTGAAGAATGAAATCTTTTAAATCATGAAATAAAAATAAAATAGATATAGTTGCTTCTATTTCTTTTTTTATCCTCAAACCTTAAAATCCTATAAATAGAATTTAAAAAAAAAATAGAAGATGATGCTTAATGGTTATTTGTAAATAACATCACACTTTGCAACAAATATCATAAAAAAGAGAACTTGTGTATTTATATTGTGAAAATGAATTTACAGTGACGTTTTTATAGGTAAATTATTTAGGTAAAAAACAATTAACCTATTTCATGTTGTCACGCCTCAAATCCCATGAAAACGAATAGGCACCCTATTCCCTCAAGGCCCGAGAGAACCAACATACTTGTGCTTACTATGCTTATAACTATGACACTCTTGTGACAAGTTCACATAGGATGCAGCGATACGAACCAACATAAGTAGATCCAAAACATGTATACCAAACTTGGTCGTTGAGGCCATTACTTGTTAAGACACAACTAAACCATATACATAAGTCTACAAAGCCTCTAAAAGATAGAAAACCTTAGAGTAGGTCGGTACAGACCCCGCCTTACTCTTAACTACGATACAATACCAAAATGAATCTACCAAAGACTCAGTAAAGCCCTGAATCAACGGATCTCACCAAAAGTAGGCGAGTGTCGTGTGCTCCTACTGAGGAGGTCTACTAGCAGAAGTACATGTGCCTGCAACATGAAATGTTGCGTCCCCCACGAGGGACGTCAGTACGAGAAAATGTACTGAATATGTAAGGCAATAACATATATAAAATAAGAGTTCGAATGAAACCAAGTATCAATATATGTGTGCATAAATCAGAATAGAAGACCACCTTTGTTAACTCTTGTGGGATCATGTATGTTACATTCTTGTCTTTACCTTTCTGTGTGTTATGATCTTTATAAGGAATGTGATACGAACGACCAGCTGATCAGTGGTAGAAGAGGATGACCCATGCAAGGCATTTTAACCCCTGGGATGCGGTCTTCATAATTTACACAAATTGGGATCGGCCTATACTAGACTTTCGCCTCTGAGCTGCCACCTTTCTATACCAATTGGGATTGGCCCATGCTAGGCTACCCTTAATTATACAGAATGCTTTACTTAGATTCTTTAATCTTTGAGATTGCTATTTTGGTGGTCATAATCATTTTTTATATTTGAAACTAAGGACCAATAATAGAAGACATGAAAATAATACTTCAAGGCAGTAACAATGACATAAGGAGCTATGTAACATCAATGCATTACTTGTAAGATTAAATGACACGATAGACTTCAACTGACTAAGAGGAGGATTCACCAAACTTGCTTTTGCAAATATCATTTCTATACCGCACATAAGAGGATAATTACGTAAGTATATAGTAGTGAACATATAATGAAGTAATTCTATACACTAAGGAGAGGAGGAAATATTTTTAGCTATTTGGAGATCGTACGCTGCCACTATGTTTCCTTTACTAGGAATAGGACTTAGGAAATTCCCTTATTGATATTGATTGCAAGTATTAGATTTCATGCCGAAGAATATTGAATCGAATAGCCTTACATACCTTATCAGCTGACCAATACAACTATCACGATTCAGCCTCCCCTTTTAGGTTTTAATCTACAATATAAGTCATGATAAACTAAAATTAGTAGTTATCACACCCTAAGACTCATAAAATAGTAGATAACTTGATGGATAATAAGCCCATACAACCCTCAAAATAATGTGTATCACCACACCTTCCTTCTCTGCCCAATACATACATTATATATCATTTTCCAAGATTACCCAAGCCGCACCAACAACAATACAACCTCAAATATTCTTTATCATACAACCAATTATTGAACTCACCACCCCTTTGAGTTCTTTATGATAGCACACCTATAATTCCTCACTCATACATGAGGAGGACAAAAAAAAAAGAGTAGTCACCTTACCTTAATTTATGCAACTTTCCCTTTTAACTTGGAATCTTCAAGAACTTCAACTTCCCTTCACACTTAAACCAAAGAAGAAGAGAAAAATATCTTAATAACTAAGGAAATGAGCAGTAGCTTCTGGAAATATTATGCCTTTATACTTATACTTGAGCATGAATAACATGTTTTCCTAATCATCCATGGAAGAATTAAGCTAAATCCATAAATGTTTTCACTTACCTTGTCTTGAGGAGATGAGGGTTTCTTCAAGAACCCTAGAAGAACTTTAAGGCTGCTGTTTTAATCCTTAAGAGAAAGGAGAGAGAGAGAGCTGGAGTTAATCCTCAATATTATGTGTTAAAATGAGTGACAACAACAACCAATATATCTTATATTGAGCTTTTTTCACCTTTAAGAATATCCTCTAGAAAGCTTCATTTTCAGCCATTAATTGGTCAAGTAGGTGATGCACCTACTTATGTACATCAAACATCAAACAACTCAAAAGGTCAAACTAGGTGATGCACCTACTTGCTCTCACTTGGGCCTAAATATTGGGCCTTGACAGATTTAGCAGCTGGGCTTAAATTTTATTTTCATTTTATTTAACTTAGTTTGGGCCTCAAGTGAGTCCATTAGCATAGGCCTAAATCTGATCCATAAACCTTGGCCTTTTAAACTAGATCCATATAGCTCAAGTAGGTGATGCACCTACTTGGTCCTTTGGACTGGTCAATAAGTCAAAGTAGGTGATGCACCTACTTGCCACCTACTTGCCACCTACTTGCCACCTACTAGCTTAGTTAATTCAAGCAAGTAGCTCACTTATTTTATTCCATTTTCTAAATATTAATCCCTTTTGCTTTAACTTAGCACTTAACTTTCAACTTTAAGCTCAATTACGACCTTACTGTCTCTTTAAATACTTCCGTTGGAGTTAACTTGCAGTACACATGCTGAAACGTGTAAAACATCACATCACTTTCCCAGCTAGTTTAAACCAACACTAATCATATAAGAATCATGGTCTCACCTATACTATAAGGCTATGTCAAGTATCACAAGAATATAACAGACATATGCGTAATACGGGCTATTACATCCTTCCCCTCTTAAAACATTCGTCCTCGAATGTTAGCATAGTTATCCAGCCCAAATAGGTTCAAGCCTAAGTTAGTACTACTAATAATCACATAATACATATAGACTTATATTTACTTGTCAATGCCTCAACTACTCATCTTCATCCTTCTTATCGATCTGAAAGAGATGAGGATACTTCAATTTCATTGCTTCTTCAGCTTCTTATGTAACCTCTTCTACTTGTTGGTTCCTCCATAATACTTTTACAGAAGCTTTATTTCTTAACTCCCTAACTTGTCGATCTAGAATAGAAATGGGTACTTCTTCATAAGTGAGATCTCTCGTAACCTATACATCTTCATTAGGAGTAATATGAGATGGGTCACCTACGCATTTTTGAAGCATTGAGACATGAAACACCGGATGAATGGTTCAAAGCTCTTGAGGTAACTCTAACTCATACACAACTTTGCCAATTCTTCGAATAACCTTATATGGCCCTATATAGCATGGACTCAACTTGCCATTTTTACCAAACCTCATTACCCCTTTCATTGGTGACACCTTCAAGAACACCCAATCCCCTATAGAAAATGCTAGTCCTCTCCTTCTAATATCCGCATATGATTTATATCGACTTTGAGCTATTTCTAGCCGATGTTGTATCACTTTGACTTTTTCCATAGCTTGATGAACAAGATCTGGCCCATATAAGGCAGTTTCACCTAATTCGAACCACCCAATTGGGGATCTACATTTTCTAACATATAAAGCTTCATAAGGTGCCATTTTAATACTTAAATGGTAGCTATTATTGTATGCAAACTCGATCAATGGCAAATGATCATCCCAACTACCTTTGAAGTCTAATATACAAGCTCACAACATATCCTCAAGTGTTTGAATTGTACGCTCTGCAGTGAATTGAGCTCCCCTATCAGATATAATAGAGATTAGCACTCCATGTAGACGAACTATGTCTTTAATATACAACCTCGCACATTCTTCAACTGTATAAGTAGTCTTGACTGACAAGAACTGTGCTGATTTGGTCAGTCTATCAACAATTACCCATATAGAATCAAACTTCTGAAATGAATGAGACAAACCAGTGACAAAATCCATGTTGATCATGTCCCACTTCCAAATTTGAAGTTCTATACATTGCATAAACCTCCAGGCTTTTGGTGCTCTAGTTTTACTTGTTGACAATTTGGACATTGAGCCACGAATTCTGCAATGTTCTTCTTCATGTCCCCCAACCAATACATTTCTTTCAAGTCATGATACATTTTAGTTGACCTCAGATGGACAGAGTTTCTCGAATGATGTGCTTCCATCATAATCTTATTTTTTAATTCATCTACATTAGGTACACATAATCTGTTTTGACATCGAAGTACTCCCTCTTGCATAAGCTCAAATGCCTTTGTCATACCCTGTTGTATATTCTTGTTAAGCTTTAATAGAATAGGATCAATGTACTGCTTCTCTTTCACTTCCACTACTAATGAGGATTCTGCCACATTTTGCACAATAACCCCTTCGTCTGGAGATTTAAGAAGGCGAACCCCCAAGCTAGCTAGTTGACATAGATCCTTAGTTATTCCTTGTCTTTCCACAGACTGCCCATAAGTGCTTTCCATTATGTTATGACTTACCACATTAGCTACTACATTTGCTTTCCCGGGATGATATAAGATATCAATGTCATAATCTTTTAATAGCTCTAGCCATCTTCGCTGCCTCAGATTTAGGTCCTTTTGCTTAAAGATATATTGCAAAATCTTGTGATCAGTGAATATGTCAACATGAACTCCATACAAGTAGTGGCGCCATATCTTCAAAGCAAATAGAACTATTGCTAGCTCTAGATCATGAGTTGGATAATTTTTCTCATGTGGCCGCAGTTGCCTTGAGCCATAAGCTATTACTTTACAATACTGCATCAATACACATCCTAGGCCCACCCACGAAGCATCACAATACACTGCATACCCTTTTGTTCCTTCTGGAAGTACCAATATTTATGTAGAAGTTAATTTATTCCTCAACTCTTGGAAGCTTCTTTCACATTCATCACTCCACTAAAACTTGGTTTCTTTGTGTGTTAGCTTTGTTAAGGGTGCAACAATGGAAGAGAATCCGTCAACGAACCTTCTGTAATAACCTGCCAATCCAAAGAAACTATGGATCTCCGTAGGCGTTGTAGGTCTTGGCCAGTTTTTCACGGTTTCTATCTTCTGGTTATTAACCTTTATTCCTTCATCGGATACAATATGACCTAACAATGCCATAGATTTCAACCAGAACTCACATTTAGAGAACTTCGCATACAACATACGATCACAAAGAATTTGTAAAACCTGCCGCAAGTGACTAGCATGGTCATCTTCCGATCTTGAATACACCAAAATGTCATCTATGAATACTATCATGAACACATCTAGAAATGGCTTGAATACCCTATTCATCAAATCCATAAAAGCTGCTGGTGCATTTGTTAGCCCGAATGACATGACCAAAAGCTCAAAGTGATCATACCGTGTCTGAAAAGTTGTCTTGGGAATATCTTTGTCTTTGACCCATACTTGGTGATACCCCGACCTCAAGTCGATCTTTGAAAAACACTTAACACCTTGTAACTGATCGAAGAAATCATCAATTCTAGGAAGAGGATATTTGTTTTTAATCGTTACCTTATTCAATTGCTGGTAGTCGGTACACATTCTTAACGAGCCATCTTTCTTGCGTACAAATAAAACTGGTGCTCCCCATGGGGACATACTACGCCTTATTTTTTTTCTAATAAGTCTTTTAATTGCTCCTTCAACTCTCGTAATTCTGTCGGGGCCATTCTATATGAAGGGATTGATATATGTTGAGTATCTGGAATTACATCAATACCAAACTCTACTTCTCGTTTTGAAGGAAAACCCGGAAGATCTTTGGGAAATACATCAGGAAATTCATTTATCACTGGAATGGATTGAAGAGTTGGTGGCTCCGCATCTATATTTTTCACTCTCACTAGATGACATATGTATCCTTTGGATATCATCTTCTTTCCCTTAAGATAAGAAATAAATTTACCTCTTGGTGTCCCAATATTACATTTCCATTCAAGGAAGGCCTCTTTTGGAAAATGGAAATGCACCATCTTAGTTCGGCAATCTACCATGGCATAACAAAAAGCTAACCAATCCATACCCATTATAACATCAAAATCCACCATTTCTAGCTCAACAAGGTCAGCCAATGTATCACGATCACAAATAGTTACAATGCAATTATGATAAACCCTTCTAGCTATAATAGACTCACCAATTAGTGTAGACACTTCAAATGACTTCACTAATAATTCTGGTGTTGTTTTGAAATTTTCAGCAATCAATGGAGTAACATATGATAGTGTAGAGCCCGGATCAATTAATACATATACAATATGTGAAAATATGGACAATGTACCTGTAACCACATTCGATGAGGCTTCTAAATTTTGTTGATCCCCGAGAGCATATGTGCGATTTTGAACTCCACTAGAACTAGCTGCTCCCCTAGCTCCTTTACCACAACCAGTAGGCATCTGTCCCCTACCTAAAGAAGGTGCTGATGATAAGGATGCATCAACTGATCTAATAGGTTGTGCCACACCACCCATACCCCTATGAGGGCAATTTCTCATCATATGACCCGGTGTACCACACCAAAAACAAATATTTTTCCCAAACCAACATGCACCTAAATGATTTCTTCCACATTTCTTACAAGATTGTCGAGGAAGTCTTGATTGACTTGGTACCCCGCTGTTCGTGAACCTTGGCTTTCACCTCTTTGCCCAAACTGATTGCCCTTAGACTCTTGAAACCGAGGTGGGGCACTAGTTGTAGAGTAGGAAGATGATGGCCTAGGCGGTCTGTTAAAGAACCGAGGCCTAAACTCACCTTGGGATGGTGTAAACTGCCCCATGGATCTAGCCCTCTTAGAATGTCCTGTTTCTAACTCTTGTGTCCTTCTTCTTTGCCTTTGATCCTTCAACTTTTGAGCAAAAGCTTGCATTCTTGCTATGTCCATATCTTTATTCAACGAAGCAATGGTACAATCCCTAACCAGATATGAATCTAATCTATCCACATATCGATGAACTCTATCCTGCATAGTAGCTACTACATTAAGAGCATACCTGGACAAGGAATTAAATTTGAGATTGTACTCTCTCACGCTCATACTTCCTTGGTGGAGAGTTAAGAACTAATCCGCATGGGCCTCTCAGATCTCCAATGGCAGGTAATGGTCAAGGAATGCCTTTTTGAACTCTTTCCATGTAGTTGAAGGTGCATCTGTTCCCCTAGATTGCTTCCAAGCTTCTTACCACAATATAGCCACACCCTTTAATCTATATGTTGTTAGCTCGAGTACTTTTTTACCACTTACATGCATAACATCGAAAGTGCGTTTGATCCGATCTATAAAGTCCTGTGGATCTTTATTAGGATATGACCCGGTGTATGATGGAGGGTCCAGATTAAGGAAATCATGTATCCGCGTGGCAGCTGCTCTATCTGTACCACTAGTACCTGCAACTAGACCTTCTTGCCTTTGGCCATGGTCAACAACTATACGAGTCAATAATTGGACTGCATTCCTCAAATCGTGCTCAGTAGCATTAATAGGGGGTTCTTGAGGTGCAACTTTCCTCCTTAGATCTTCTGGAGTGATAGAGATTCATCTTGAGTCTCACCTTGAATAGCTTGACTAGGTAGAGGTTGGTTGGTACTTTCTTGGGCAGCCACATCTACTCGCTTACCAGTACTTCTACTACTTCTCGTAACCGACATATTTTCTATAATAAAACAATTTAGAAATTAGATATGATTCACCTACAACACTGGTTCTATCGCACGATCTAAGAAATTAAAGAAAAGAGACAACTCATACATGTCTTGTAGCCTCCTATTTATAAATGTGGTGAACAACACATCCATAAGCAAGACTCTACATAGACACGACTTTGTAGACATCCTAGGATGACCTGCTCTGATACCACTTTTGTCACGCTTTAAATCCCATGAAAACGGACAGGCATCCGATGCCCTCAAGGCCCGAGAGAACCAACATACATGTTCTTACTATGCTTATAATTATGACACTCTTGTGACAAGTTCACATAGGATGCAGCAATATGAACCAATATAAGTAGATCCAAAACATATATACCAGACTTGGCCGTTGAGGCCACAACTTGTTAAGACGCAACTGAACTATATACATAAGTCTACAAAGCCTCTAAAAGATAGAAAACCTTAGAGTAGGTCGGGACAGACCCCGACTTACTCTTAACTATGATACAATACCAAAATGAATCTAACAAGGACTTAATAAAGCTACGAATCAATCTGGAGTTCACCAAAAGTAGTTGAATGTTGTGTGCTCCTACTGAGGAGGTCTACTAGCTGAAGTACTTGTGCATGCAACATGAAATGAAGCGTCCCCCGCGAGGAATGTCAGTATGAGAAAATGTACTAAATATGTAAGGCAATAACATATATAAAACAAGAGTTCGAATGAAACCAAACATAAATATATGTGTGCGTAAATCAGAACAGAAGACCACCTTTGTTAACTATTGTGCGATAATATATGTTACATTCTTTTCTTTACCTTGCTATGTGTTATGATCTTTATAAGGCATGTGATATGAATGACCAGCTGATCAGTGGTAGAAAAGGATGAACCATGCTAGGCATTTTAACCCCTAGGATGCGATCCTCATAATTACACAAATTTGGATTGGCCCATGCTAGGCTTTCTCCCCTGAGTTGCCACCCTTCTTAGCAATTGGGATTGGCCCATGCTAGTCTTTCACCCCTGAGTTGCCACCCTTAATTATAAAGATTGCTTTACTTAGATTCTTTAATCTTTTATATTATTGTTTTGGTGGTCATAATCATTTTTTATATTTGGAACTACAGACTAGTAGTAGAAGACATGAAAATAATAATTCAAGGCAATAACAATGACATAAGGAGCTATGTAACATCAATGCATTACTTGTAAGCTTAAATGACACAATTGACTTCAACTGACTAAGAGGAGAATTCACCAAACTTACTTTTGGAAATACCATTTCTATGCCATCACATAGGAGGACAATTACACAAGTATACAGTAGTGAACGTATAATGAAGTAATTCTATAAATTAAGGAGAGGGGGAAATATTGCCAGCTATTTGGAGATCGTACGCTGCCACTATGTTTCCTTTAGTAGGAATAGAACTTAGGAAATTCCCTTATTGATATTGATTGCAACTATCAGATTTGATGTTGAAGAATATTGAATCGAATAGCCTTACATAACTTATCGCCTGACCAATACAACTTTCACGATTCAGCCTCCCCTTTTAGATTTTAATCTACAATATAAGTCATGATAAACTAAAATTAGCAGCTATCACACCCTGAGCCTCATAAAATAGTATCTAACTTGACGGATAATGAGCCCATACAACCCTCAAAATAATGTATATTACCACACCCTCCTTCTCTGCCCATATTATATATCTTTTTCCAAGATTACCCAAGCCGCACGAACAACAATACACATAAAACAGCCTCAAATATTCTTTATCGTACAACCAATTATTGAACTCATCACCCCCTTGAGTTCTTTCTGACAGCACACCTTTAATTCCTCACTCATACATAAAGAGGACAAAAAAAAAGAGCAGTCACCTTACCTTAATTTATGCAACTTTCCCTTTTAACTTGGAATCTTCAAGAACTACAACTTCCCTTCACACTTAAACCAAAGAAGAAGAGAAAGTATCTTAATAACCAAGGAAGTGAGCAGTAGCTTCTGGAAATATTATGCCTTTATACTTATACTTGAGCATGAATGACATGTTTTCCTAATCATCCATGGGAGAATTAAGCTAAATTCATAAGTGTTTTCACTTACCTTGTCTTGCAGAGATGAGGGTTTCTTCAAGAACCCTAGAAGAACTTTAAGGCTGTTGTTTTAATCCTTAAGAGAAAGGAGAGAGAGCACTGGAGTTAATCCTCAATATTGTGTGTTAAAATGAGTGAGAACAACAACCAATATATCTTATATTGAACTTTCTTCACCTTTAAGAATATCCTCTAGAAAACTTCATTTTCAGCCATTAATTGGTCAAGTAGTGATGCACCTGCTTATGTATATCAAGAAGCTCAAAAGGTCAAACTAGGTGATGCACCTACTTGCTTTCACTTGGGCCTAAATATTGGGCCTTGACAGATTTGGCTGCTGGGCTTAAATTTCATCTTACTTTTATTTAACTTAGTTTGGGCCTCAAGTGTCCATTAGCATAGGCCCAAATCTGATCCATAAACTTTGGCCTTTTAAACTAGATCCATATATCTCAAGTAGGTGATGCACCTACTTGGTCCTTTGGATTGGTCAATAAGTTAAAGTAGGTGATGCACCTACTTGCCACCTGCTAGCTTAGTTAAGTCAAGCAAACAACTCACTTATTTTATTCCATTTTCTAAATATTAATCCCTTTTTAGCACTTAAATTTCAACTTTAAGCTCAATTACCACCTTACTATCTTTTTAAATACACCCATTGGAGTGAATTTGCAGTACACATGCTGAAACGTGCAAGGCATCACATCACCTTCCGAGCTAGTTTAAACCAACACTAATCATATAAGAATCATGGTCCCTCACCTTTACTGTAAGGCTATGTCAAGTATCACAAGAATATAACAATCATATGCATAATACGAGCTGTTACAGATGTAAAAGAAAAAAGTAGAAAAGAAAAATCATGAATCAGTAGTCGGACTTGATGAGATAGGAGCAAAGAAAATATGAAGTGTAAATAAGTGTGTGGGTGGGGTAGGTAGGGAGTTGGGGAGTTGGGGTGGGGGGTTGGAAGGGGGGAATTTGGACTTTCAACATAAAAGTATGAGGAAAATTTTAGAATTAATGATATGTTAGTTTTGAACTAAAGTTTGTATATTTTGAAATTATATTATAAAACCTAATTTATACTTGAACATTTTTTATAAATAACGTAGTAGTAAATGATATTTATAGACTATTTACTATTGAACAAGTTGCTGAAGGAGAGTGTAGAACAATAATGGCTTGATGGATGATTGATCCTCTTTTTATTTGGATGGACCTTCGTTCTTTATATTCTACCGCTATGCACATGATATCTCCATTATTTCATTGAAGATGCATTTTTCTTTTTTCCATTCTTTTTTAATTACTAGTCTTTGGGAACGTGTGATGCACCTTTATCCCCTACTATTTTCATCAAATTTGTACATGCCTAATTTTATATCTTCAAACCTACGATTTCAAAGACTGTTATTTTATAAAATTTGTACATGCCTAATTTAATGTATTATTCTACTAAGTATGTGTTTTGTCAAACACAACAATATTATCTAATTTTAACACAATTTTAGTTATTACTCCCACTATTCCTTTTTTTAGTTGTCATATTGCACTTTATGAGAGTCAATTTGACTAATTTTTAAAGTTGATTTAGATTACACTAATTTGATACTTTGAAATAAGAATTTAGATATTCAAAAATTATATGAAGAGTGCTATAAATTGCAATTTTTTTCATATCAATATGATGGAAAAATACATCTGAAAATGTTAGTTAAAGTTTATATCGTTTGACTATTAAAAAGAATATAGTGACAGCTACAAAAGAACGGAGGGGTAGTTCACGAAATAGGAAATGTTGAACTATGTAAAACTAATTAAGAATATAACATCTAACATTATTGAAGTTCTTTGACATAGAATTAGCGTTGATACTTATAATATTAAAAATATGATTAGAATACCTAAATAGGACTAACTTGCTATATACCAACCAAAAAAAGGCACAAGTATATAAATAATGACGAACCACATTCGAGGCAACCGTGCTATTTCCATGTATATATGTCAAGTAACTCCATTATCTTTAGAATGTGATACATAATCTTTAGGTTTATTCAAAAGTATGTAATTTTATTTTGGTTAAAAGATGCAACAAGAAATAACAAAAATTTCATTTCATACACCAAATACCTTTTCAAGGATTAACATATATTAGGCAACCAAGATTACATCTCCATGTTGGTTCACTACTAAATCATCAAAACGTCAATTCTGCTAAATCATGATTATAACTTCTAAACTCTTCGTGTATGAAGAAAATGAATGAAAAGGTTGGGTATATTTTATTAGGAAAATAAATCCTTGATTGATTACATGTATATTGACATTTCAAAAGTTAATATTGCAATAAAGATCGGAAGATGAACCAATTCAAGATTGACATTAAATAAACATAATTAAGTACTAAAGAAGTGTTACAAAGTTCAAGAAATAGTAAATACACATTATTAAGTCTATGGAAATTCAAAATACACATTTCACGAGCTATAAGGAGAAGCCTAGGCATTCAAGGTATTCATATTGGCATACAATTAAATGTATATAATCTCTTACTATTAACTGATTCATTAATTGTATGAATATTATTTACTACAACTTTTGGGTTTTCTAGTGTTGTATACTATAATATTATATAATTACTATCTAATTATAATTAAATAAATATTTTATAACATTTTAATTTAGAGTAACTTTTTTAATGACATTATTGTAGTAACTCAATTTTATAGGGATATTTTGGTATTTCAACTTTCAACTTTTTTTGTTCCCTCTTATAGTAATATATGATGAAACAAATGTAATATTTAAAGTTTGTATATAGAATAAGAGGGTACAAGTACATAATTTATGGATGACATGTGTGTTTGTAGTTATGGGTGTAGGTCTCATTTATGTACCCTTTCGTTTTGATTTATTTGTCCACTTTTATTTTGTAACGACCTGATTCTGTCATTAGGGAAAAGCCAATGAGGAAAGAATTGGGGCCAAAAATTTTTTTGGTAGTAACTTGGAATTTCCTAACCTAGTCTAGATTTAGACGAAATCTGAGTTAGTGAGGTCTAGAGAAATCTGGTAATGAATGAGAGACCAAATTATGAATTTGATTACATGAGTTGATAGCTAAGACGTTAAGGAATCCATACAACTTTACGAAATCAAATTCGGGCGAGTAAAACTCCTGAAACTGATCTTAGAGTGAATGAGTATTTCTGAGTGTCATGGGTTGAAGGTGTGTTGTGAAATGAGGGTTTGAAATTCTTAATTTAACTCTTTGTTTCCGTGCAAGCAGCTAAGGAGGGATAATTCCCGCTAGGGCGGGATCGCTGTGGCGGGATGTGGGCCGCCATAGTGGGACAGACGCGACTGAAGTCGAAAATAAACCCCAAAACGTTATTAGTCTGCAATTTTTGTTATTGAGAGTTAAGGGACGACCCAGAGCAAGTTCTTAACAGTTTTCCACCTCTTGTAACACTAAAGGCAAGGATTTTTCTCTCCCAATCTGTATTTCAATCCGTAGAACTTAGTTTCTTGAGTAATTATTGTTGGGGGAAGGTTTTGATCTGAAAATTATGGTGGAAGAAGCCCTAAACTGGGTATGGGGATCAAGGGTTTAACCTAGGGTTGATATTATTTATTACAATCCTGGTAATTAGGTCTTGTTTATTGATCCTCCCATTATGTTGATTGTTTGTAGACCAAGAACAAGCAGAAAGAATCCAAAAAGGAAAGAATCAAGTTTCTTAGGGGATTCAAGCTTTGTTCGCGGTAGGTGATAGTTGTGATTTCGTGTTTATGTGATGTATATTAGTAATTGCTTCATTATAATACATGTATGTATGTGAATGTTGCACTATTGATCACACTAATCGTAAATGAATATGAATGAATAATTGTATGCCATGAATCAACACTTGATTGTATGATTATGAGAATGTACATTGTGATTGTGATTGTGGCTTGTTGAATGGAACGAGTGTCACGTTCCATCACACTAACTGGATCAGATGTCACGTACTTGCATATATATTGGAACGGGTGTCACTATCCAACACACTAACTTGGAACGGGTGTCACCATCTGGAACACTAACAGTTTGGTTATGGGTTCCATGAGAGGACCACTAACTTGTCATATATGTGTATTATTGAGAATATGGAATTGTACATTGATCATGAAATGAAGATTGATTTTGTATATGTTCGGTATATGCATGTTTTATAATGTTATGGGTTCTTATATATGTTTCACTTATTGGAATAACCGCATGATCCTACCAGTACACTGTGATTGTGTACTAATACTGCACTTACTCTTTATTTGTTGAGTACAGGGCATCTTCAGGCGGCTACTGACATACCTCATCTAGGAGATCCATGATCAATCAAATTCAAGGGTGAGCCAATTCTTCCAGGCTGCCATGAGTTCTTTTATTGCTCAGTCCATCTTATTTGGACTTAGAGTAGTACTTTAGTTATTCTCTTGTTAGATGGGTTGCACCCATTTTCTTAGACTTGTTAGTTAATCAGAGTTTTTGTACAATGAATTTTAGGTTCTAGGGGTTATTTCAGCATTAGTTGTTAGATGTTAGTTGAACTTCCAGAGTTTATGGGGACTCCATATTAATTATATAGTTATTTAAACCTTCTTCCATAGCTTTAAATGCATAGTACTTTGGTTAAGTTGATTAGTTGGATTGTAGTTTTGGTTCTTCCACCGAGGTTAGTGTGGGTGCCACTCGTGGTGCGGGTCGTGACAAAGTTAGTATCAGAGCCCTAGGTTCGTTGATTTCATTGTATCAAAATGAGTCTAGTAGAGTCTTGCGGAACGCTACAAAGACATCTGTACTTTTCTTCGAGAGGCTATGTGACTTTAGGAAGAGCTCATTTCTTTGTACTCCTTTCGTGCTATGACTTGAATCCAATTGGTATCTGGGTGATACAAATTGGTATCTTTCCTTCCTTTACTCTATTTTGCATCTGGTTAGTAATTGACTTGTAAAAGTGGAAAACAACAAAACCAACAATAGTAAATGTGTCTTTGGAAATAGGTTTGTTTCCTTGAATCGCTGTGGGCATGTAATGACTAGAGACAAACATGAGGTTTCTATTATGTTCTTAAGGTTGAAGCCTTCATTCTTCATGGGTATTGGATCTGAAAATTCTTATGATTTTCTTGTTGATTGTCATGAACTGCTTCATAAGATGGATAAGGTAGAGTGATTTGTTGTTGAGTCTATAATATACCAGTTCAAGGAGACGCCAAAATGTGGTGGTGGTCTCATGTTGAGTGTCGACTAGTAAATGCACTACTCATGACTTGGGAAATATTTTATAGCGTTGTTTATGAAGAAGTATATGCCTTGAACTTTGAGTGATAGGAAAAGAGATGAGTTCCTGAATATAGAGCAAATTCATCGCTTTGTGAAGGGATTAAGGTCAGATTTGCAGATTCAAGCTTATAGGTGACAACATTCAAGAAGTTTTGGTAAGGGACGACTAGATAATGAACACCATTACTTTGGAAAATGCATTTAGTAATGTTGGCATAACATGTATGGGTTGCTTAGTAAATGATGAAATTATGTTGCGACAATCGAGGTTAGAATCTCTTCTACGATTTCCTAGATTGAGTGTATACCAAAGAGGGTCATGATATGAATACTACAATAGCAGTGATACTTATATTAAGTGTGTTAAAATTATGGAGAACCTGGGCATATGAGGAGGAAATCAGCGAGGTTGTGGAGGCCGGGAAAATGGTAATGTAGGTAGAGGAGCAATGCAACCAGGCAAGGAGGTTACCCGTCAAGATGACAAGGCTCACTTTTATGCCTTTTCGGGAAAGACCAAGGCTGAGGGTCTAATAAAGTGATCACAAGTACTATTATTTTTTCTGACCGGATGGCTAATGTGTTGTTTGATCCGGGTTCTACTTATTCTTATGTGTTCGTGCGATTTGCCTCAAAATTTGATATGATTTGTGACATACTTCATGCCCCCATCCCTGTTTCTACCCCAGTTGAAGAGTCGGTCATAGTCACCCATGCATATTGTGTTTTCCTATTGTGTTTATAGATTTTTAGACTTGGGTTGATTTGGTTATGATGGATATGACTGACTTGATATAATCTTAGGCATGACTTGGTTGTCCCCCAATTATGTTGTTCTTAATGGTAATGCTAAGTCGGTCACTCTAGAGATCCCGGGTAGGGAAAGGTTAGAGTGGGAAGGTGGTACAAGCCTAAGTCAACTAAGGTCATATCGTTCATACGGGGTAGGATACTGGTGGGGAAGGTTTGTTTGGCTTATTTGGCTCATATTTGGGATGTTGAGGTTGAGTCTCCCTCTATTGAGTCTATTCTTGTGGTGTCAGAATTTAGAGAAGTGTTCCTACCGATTTGCCTAGTATGCCTCCGGATAGAGATATAGATTTCTACATTGATTTGGAACCTGATACAACCCCTATTTCCATCCCTCCGTATCGTATGGCTACAACAGAATTAAGAGAGTTTAAGGCTCAAATCCAAGAGCTTCTTGATAAAGGTTTCATTCGTCCTAGTGTATCCACGTGGGGTGCTTCTATCTTGTTTGTTAAGAAGAGGGATGGTGGTGTGAGGATGTAACACACCGGAAATCTAATGACCAAAGCTAGAGCCTAACATGTAGTCTAGTATCGTAAATAGGGTTAACATGAGGATAAGAGTCATAAAATGACCTCTCTAAGTTAGTACTAATGTTTTAGGACCTAGATATCAAGGTATGACCCCCAAGGACCCCCCAAGGGTCCTTGAGGAGGACCCAACTGAAGGCCCAAAAAGCTGTCAAGAGACAGCAGGACCTACGAATGGGCACCCACGAACCGTGGGTGGACCCATGCCCCGTAGGTGAGGGTCGTGGGTCGAGGCTTGGCCTCCCCTATTCCTCCCACTCTTTGAACCAAATGACGAATTACCAGAATGGGGTGCGACCCCACCCATGATTGTGGGTGGGGGTTTCATAGGTCAGGATTCAACCAAGTGAAAGGTAGGTTCGTAAATTCCTAATTAATTAACTATGGGTGGGGATGGTTGCTATTAGTTATTTTAGGCATATATAAGTACTTTTTAACTATTAACCAACTCTTTAGCACCTCATAACTCCTATGACACAAAATTTAGAAACCGTTTCACTCTTCCAAAAATTCTCTCTCTAGGACTCCATTGAAGAGCAAGATCAAGGTCAAGCTAGGGGTTCAAGAACTAGACTTTCCTCTCCAATTCTTGTGGAAATCAATCTATGGTATGTATGCTTTTGATCCTTGGGTAGCTATCACCCAAGGAGCCCATTCAAACTATGTTTTAAGACATCCAAAAACCTAGGGTTTCATTCTATGTCATGGGTCTCATTCCAAAACGATTTCAATTATTTAATTATGGTTTATTTTGGTTGATTATGATGATTTATGATTGGATTAATGGATTATCATTGGATTTTGATGAAATTCTCCCTTGGACCCATGATTTCCCCTTCTTCCTAAATTGTGAACTAAGGTGTGACTTGATTGATCATAGAAGCTTGACAATAGATTATGTTTACATTTATTAAGTTGTTGAATCATGAAATCCCTCTATCTAATGTGATAATTCTAGAAATTAGGGTTGATCTTGATTCCTAGCCTTGAAGGGCAATAACTAGGGTTTGTATATGTTGATGAGGATTGGTATATGAACTCATGATTCACTTAGATAGTGATGATCCTATGACTATTGTGTAATTGTGGTATTGATGCAAGATCCTCCTTTCCTATACCCTTACACTTGATTATGCATGAAGCATATATGTATGTTTATTATAAGCTTGTTGTGTTAATTGAAAGGCCATTCTCATGAACACACTATGAAGATGATGTGAAAGGTTTACTTACATGTTGATGATTCGAAGGTTGAAAGGACATTCTCACCTAATGAATCTTTGATCTATTATGATGTATGTTGGTTTGAGTGCCTAGTGCATTCTTTCATGAATATGAACTTAAGTAAAAACTTAATATAATTTTTAAAGGGAATTATGCTTAGCACCGAGTGAATATGAACAATGAGATGGAAGCTTTTACGTTAGAAAGTACGGCTTCCCAATGTAAGTTGTCTCATGAGATGGAAACCTTTTACGTTAGTAGTCTGGGTTTCTAGTAGCAATCTTCTTATCCCATAACTATGTTCCCACATAGGTCTTTAGCTAGTGGATCCACCTAAAAGCTATTATGTAATTCTACATTAGACAAGTAGTACATCTCTTTTTGGTGTGGGAGTAAGACACCGGATTCCATGTAGCTCACATGGTCTATGTCAGTTAATGATATTTTTCCCTATGTGATATGAATATGAACTATGATAATAACATGGACTTTAATTATGAATTCTTAAGATATGCTACTTAATTAGTATGAGTGAGGGTATGGGACTTCACTTATGCATTGCACAAGTAGACTTTAAGAGGGGTTATGGTGAGGTTCTCGTATGTTATGAAGAATTATGGGATCTTATCTTTCCATTGCACTAGTGTGTCTTTGGGTTGCTTATATGTTGGTTTGACGTATGTTTCTTCATAAATGTGCATAATGGCTTTTAAACTTGATAAAGGCATGACTTCAACTAAATGTCCCTTTTATACATGTTTTAAGGATTTTATGCATGGCTTCCATACTTAGTACATTATTTGTGCTAACCATATTTTCTACATTTACTATGAGTGTAGGTTCCGGTCATTGAGATGTACTTCTTCTTTCAAGTGAAGCTTGGGTTGACTATTCCCTAGGCTTGGTGAGTCCTCATGGTTTGATGACAAGATGTTATCATTTTCTAGCTTCTATTGTACTTTCTATTTTTGAGACTTTATTGATGTAAAGGGCTTTGACCCTATTTTTACTCTCTATTGTACTAGATGGTGATTAAAGCAAGTCTAGATTCTTATTTTCGTCTATGAAAAAGGAAGTTGACTTTGATGGTAAAAGTTTTAAATTTTTCCGCATCATTTCTATGACTTTATGTTTATGATTATGCTAAGGGCTTATATGAGACCCCATTGGGGTCAAGTACGCTGTGTTACGTCTAGGGGGTACCCTTGGGTCGTGACAAACTTGGTAATCAGAACACAAGATTTAGAATGATTCTAGGATGATGTCTCATGAACCACGTCTAGTAGAGTCTTGTTCATGATTGTGAAGCGTGCCACACTTATGAATGAGAGGCTATAAGATGTTTAGAAACTTTCACTTCTTCCATTACTCTTTAGTCGTGCCTTAGAGTTTTAACTTTATGAAGTCCTTTTCCTAACCATTTTTTGTGCATATAGGATATGACTACAAGAAGGGCAGCCGCAAGAAGGATGGAAGAGGAGATTGTGGATGAGGGAGTTCCTCCCCATGGTCCTCAACGGCCTCAAGTTCCTCAAGCTCCTAATGATGAAGGGGCTATGTCAAATGTGGAAATAAGGTCGGCTCTCCAAACATTGACTCATACTTTAACGACACAAGTCACTAGGGATGCTAGATCTTATGTGAACCCCAATGCAAGTACAACCGCTTCAAGAATTAGGGATTTCACAAGAATGAATCCCCCTACGTTCTATGGCTCCAAAGTGGATGAAGACCCGCAAGGGTTTATTGATGAAGTGTTTAAGGTGCTTGATGTTATGTGAGTGTCTCCACAAGAGAAGGCTAAACTAGCTATCTACCAATTGAAGGATGTGGCTCAAGTTTGGTATGATCAATGGAAGGATGAGAGACCCGTAAGAGTAGGCCCGGTAGATTGGGGATTGTTCAAGTCGATCTTCCTTGATAGGTTTTTCCCCCTAGAGTTGAGGGAGAGAAAGATGCAAGAATTCATCAACCTTCGCCAAGGAGGTATGAGTGTGAATGAGTATAGTCTTAAGTTCACCCAATTGTTTAAGTATGCTCCAACCTTAGTGGCGGACTCAAGGGCCAAGATGAACAAATTTTTTATGGGGGTATCCAACTTGGTGGTCAATAAATGTCATTCGGCAATGCTCATTCCAAGTATGAATATTTCACGTCTTATGGTTCATGCCGAACAAATTGAGGAACAAAAGCTCAAGCAAGTGAATAGAGAAGTGAAGAGGGGAAGGACCGATGATGGGAATTCTTCCCAGGGTAAATTTAAGGTTCAAGGTAAACCAAGGTTTAAGAGAAGGTTCTCTAACCAAGTCTCTTCTAGTACTCCAAAGGTCAACAAAGATAGGGTGTCTAACCCTAAGCTACAAGGAGGTAATAGTGGTGGTTCTTATGTTGATAGGCCTAATTGTGCAAAATGTGGTAAGAAGCATGGTGGTAAGTGCCTAGTTGGCACGGAGATGGTTGCTATAGTTGTGGGAAGAGCGGTCATATAATGAGAGATTGTTCCACGCTAAAGGTTCAAGGGAGAGAGGGCAAGCAAGCCCCTCCTAGTGGCTTAAATTTCGATGCTCCCAAGAAGAATCACTTCTACGCTCTTCAATCCCAAGGTGACCAAGAGAGCTCCTCAGATGTTGTAACGGGTATGTTGTAAGTCTTTTCCATTGATGTTTATGCATTATTAAACCCCGGTGCCACCTTTTCATTTGTTATGCCTTTTGTGGCTATTAAATTTGAAATGTTCCCTAGAATCTTTTTCGGTGTCTACCCCGGTTGGTGACTCGGTAGTGGAAAAAAGGGTATATGGAGTTGTCCTATTTCTTTGTCTCATAGAGTAACTTTGGTTGATTTGGTAGAATTAGACATCTTGGACTTTGATGTCATTTTAGGGATGGATTGGTTGCATGCATGTTTTGCGTCTATTGATTATAGAACCCAGGTGGTTAAGTTTCAATTTTCAAATGAGCCCGCTTTAGAATGGAAAGGGGGAAATTCTATCCCTAGAGGTCATTTTGTTTCATGTCTAAAAGCTAGAAAAATGATCTCCAAGGGGTGCATTTACCACATTGTTAGGGTTATGGATGTTGAGTCTGAGACTCCTTCCTTAGAGTCGGTCCCTGTGGTGAGTGAGTTTCTGGAAGTCTTCCCCAATGACTTGCTGGGCATTTCTCCCAAATGGGAAATAGACTTCAGCATTGATCTTTTGTCAAATACACAACCCATATCCATTCCCCTATATTGGATGGCTCCGGCCGAATTGAAAGAGTTAAAGGAGCAACTCAAGGTCTTGTTAGACAAGGGTTTTATTCAACCAAGCATATCTCCATGGGGTGCTCCGATATTGTTCGTAAAGAATAAAGATAGATCCTTTAGGATGTGTATTGATTACCGCCAATTGAACAAGGTCACTATAAAGAATAAGTATCCTTTTCCTAGAATTGACGATTTGTTTGATTAACTCCAAGGGGCTAACTATTTATCCAAAATAGATCTTCGTTCGGGTTACCATCAACTATGGGTAAGAGGGGTTGACATTCCTAAGACGGCCTTTAGGACCCGATACGGTCACTACAAATTTGTGGTTGTGTCTTTTGGGTTAACAAATGCCCTGGTGGCATTCATGGACCTAATGAATAGGGGTTTAGGCAATATCTTGATTCATTTGTGATCATTTTTATTGATGATATTTTGATCTATGCAAGAAGTGAGGGTGAACATATGGATTGTATTGCAAGTCCTTAAAGACCACCGATTGTATGCAAAGTTCAGCAAGTGTGAGTTTTGGCTAAGATTGGTTGCCTTCCTTGATCATATTATGTCGGGTATGGGTATTGAGGTAGATCATAAGAAGATGGATGCGGTCAAGGGTTGGCCTAGACCTCTAACTCCTACCGATATTAGAAGCTTTTTGGGTTTGGCCAGTTATTATAAGAGGTTTGTTGAGGGTTTTTCCTCAATTGCTTCTCCGTTGACGGCCTTGACTCAAAAGAAAGCTAAGTTTGTGTGGTCGGAGGCTTGTGAGAAAAGCTTCCAAGAGTTGAAAGATAAACTTACTTTCGCTCCAGTGTTGAACCTACCGGAGGGTACCGATACATTTGTGGCATATTGTGATGCTTCTCGAGTGGGTTTGGGATGTGTCCTTATGCGACGTGGCAAAGTGATTGCCTATGCTTCGAGGAAACTCAAGGTACATGAAAATAATTATCTGACTCATGATCTCGAATTAGCAGCCATGGTGTTTGCATTGAAAATATTGAGGCACTACTTATATGGGGTCCATGTAGATGTCTTCACCAATCACAAGAGTCTTCAATATGTGTTTACCCAAAAAGACTTGAATCTCCGATAAAGAAGGTGGTTAGAACTTTTGAAGGATTATGACATAAGTGTCCTTACTACCCTGACAAAGCTAATGTAGTTACAAATGCCCTAAGTAGATTGTCCATGGGTAGTGTGGCTCATGTAGAAGATGAGAAGAAGGAATTGGTTCGTGATGTGCATAGGTTGGCCCGGTTAAGTGTCCAACTAGTGAATTCCACCAAGGGTGGAGTTATGGTCCATCATAGTACTGAATCGTCCTTTGTGGTTGATGTGAAGTCTAAACAAGGCCTTGATCCCATATTAATGGAGTTGAAAGAATCGGTTCTCAACAAGTCTGTTGAGGCTTTCTCCCAAGGGGGAGATGGGGTGCTTAGGTACCAAGGTATATTATGTGTTCTGGATGTTGATGTCTTGAGAGAGCAAATTTTAGAAGAGTCTCATGGTTCACGGTATTCTACTCATTCGGGAGCCACTAAGATGTACTGTGATCTACGATAAGTCTATTGGTGGAATGGCATGTAAAAAGGATATAGCGGGTTTTGTGTCCAAATGTCCGAATTGTCAACAGGTTAAAGCTGAACACCAAAAACCGGGAGGTTTTTCCCAATATATATATGTTCCCACTTGGAAGTGGGAGGATGTGACTATGGACTTTGTTGTGGGTTTGCCTCGTACTCAAAGGCAATATGATTTTATTTGGGTCATTGTTGATAGGATGACAAAATCAGCCCACTTTATTCCTGTCAAGACTTCATTTTCGGCAGAAGACTATGCCAAGTTGTACATTAATGAGATAGTATAGTTTCATGGGGTTCCCTTATCTATCATTTCGGATCGGGGTACTCAATTTACTTCACACTTTTGTAAGGCATTCCAAAAAGGGCTTGGTACCAATGTTAAACTTAGTATCGCTTTCCACCCTCAAACGGATGGTCAAGCGGAATGCACCATTAAAACCTTAGAGGACATGTTGAGGGCATGTGTGATAGATTTCAAGGGTAGTTGGGATGACCATCTCCCATTGATTGAGATTTCCTACAACAATAGTTACCACTCAAGCATTGCCATGGCTCCGTTTGAAGCACTATATGGTAGGAGGTGTAGATCTCTGGTGGGTTGGGTTGAAGTAGGTGAATTTTCTCTATTTGGTCCCGAACTAGTTTATGAGTCCATTGAAAAAGTTTGACTCATTAGAGAGAGGTTGAAGACGGCCCAAAATCGGCAAAAGTCTTATGCCGATGTTAGAAAGAGAGATCTAGAGTTTGAAATTGGTGATTGGGTCTACTTGAAAATTTCACCTATGAAAGGTGTGATGAGTTTTAGTAAGAAGGGTAAGCTTAGTCCCCGGTATGTGGGCCCATATCAAGTCTTGAAATGTGTTAGGAAAGTTGCATATGAATTAGACTTACCAAATGAGTTGGCTCCGGTTCACCCGGTGTTTCATGTCTCCATGCTTAAGAAGTGCATTGGTGATCCGGTATCCATCATTCCTTTATAGGGTTTAGGAGTTGATAAGAGTCTTTCCTGTGAGGAAGTTCCGATAGAGATTTTGGACCAACAAGTAAAGAGGTTTAGAAATAAGGAAGTAGCCTCCGTTAAGGTTTTATGGAGAAATCAGTTAGTTGAGGGTGCTACATGGGAGGTCGAGGTTGATATGAAGTCCCGTTATCCTCATATTTTTCCTTCTACTCCAATTCAAGCTTGAGGTAAGTAGTTTCTCCTGAGTTTTTAGTGTTTTGGGAGTCATGTGTATTGTATGAGTTTTCTATGATTTCCTTATGTTGTGCAAGTTCTTCTGAGAATTCATGTTTAGCATAAATTGAGTTTTCATGATTTATATGTTCCTCATGTTGATTTGCATTTTAGTATGATGATTTCATAATTGACTTCATGAGGTGAATTGATGAACATGCTTAATTTTGTTTTGATGAAATGACATGTTGGCTCCATATTGTTGTGTTGACCTTGCTTGAGTTGGAGAAGGTAGTTCCACCCATGTTTATGTGAATTGATGAGTTTCATGCATATTGAGTTGGTAGATGTAGTTCCTACTTCCTTGTGTTGCATTGACCATGTTTTGAAATGGAGTTAAAGTTTCCTCATTTTGAATAAGTGCATAAAGTGAATAGTGCATTTGTGAGTTTTGCACATTTTAATGTTTCATGCATGATGGGCTGCTAGTCTAGAGTATCTAACTTAGTTTGGTGTCTATATCATCATTCGAAGATGAATGTTCCCAAGGGGGAGATAATGTGACACCCCGGAAATCTAATGACCTAAGCTAGAGCCTAACATGTAGTCTAGTATCCTAAATAGGGTTAACATGAGGATAAGAGTCGTAAAATGACTTCCCTAAGTTATTAATAATGTTTTAGGACCTAGAAGTCAAGGCATGACCCCCGAGGACCCCCCAAGGGTCCTTGAGGAGGACACAAGTGAAGGCCCAAAAAGCTGAAAAAATAGCAAGACCTACGGATGGGCACCCACGAACCGTGGGTGAGGGTCGTGGGTCGAGGCTTGGCCTCCCTTGTTCCTCCCACTCTCTGAGCAAAACGAGGAATTACCAGAATGGGGTGGGTTTCGTGGGTCACCCCGATGATGCCTAGGATTTGGCCGAGTGAGGGGTAGTTTCGTAAATTCCTAATTAATTAATTAACGGTGGGGACGGTTTCTATTAGTTATTTTAGGCATATATAAGTACTTTTTAACTATTAACCAACTCTTTAACACCTCATAACTCACAAGACAGAAAAATTAGAAACCAACTTCCCTCTCCCAAATATTCTCTCTCTAGGACTCCATTGAAGAGCAAGATGAAGGTCAAGCTAGGGGTTCAAGAACCAGCCTTTCCTTTCAAATTTCTTGTGGAAATCAAGCTAAGGTATAGATGCTTTTCATCCTTGGGTAGCTATCACCCAAGGAGCCCCTTCAAACTATGTTTTAAGTGTTCCAAAAACCTAAGGTTTCATTTTATGTCATGGGTCTCCTTCCAAAACGATTTAAATTGTTTAATTATGGTTTATTTTGATTGATTATGATGATTTATGATTGGATTAATGGAGTATCATTGGATTTTGATGAAAATCTCCCTTGGACCCATGATATCCCCTTTTTCCTAAATTATGAACTAAGGTGTGACTTGATTGATCATGGAATCTTGACAATTGATTTTGTTTGCATTTATTAAGTTTTTGAATCAATAAATCCCTCTATCTAATGTGATAATTCTAGAAGTTAGGGTTGATCTTGATTCCTTGCCTTGAAGGGTAATAATTAGGGTTTGTATATGTTGATGATGATTGGTATATCTACTCATGATTCACTTAGATAGTGATGCTCCTATGACTATTGTGTAATTGTGGTATTGATGCAAGATCCTCCTTCCCTATACCCTTACACTTGATTATGCATGAAGTATGTATGTATGTTTATGATAACCTTGTTGTGTTGATTGAAAGGCCATTCTCATGAACACACTATGAATATGATGTGAAAGGTTTACTCACATGTTGATGATTCTAAGGTTGAAAGGACATTCTCATCTAATGAATCTATGAGCTATTATGATGTATGTTGGTTTGAGTGTCTAGTGCATTCTTTCATGAATATGAACTTAAGTAAAAACTTAATTTGACTTTTAAAGGGAATTATGCTTAGCACCGAGCGGATATGAACAATGATATGGAAAACTTTACGTTAGAAAGTCCGGCTTCCCTATGTAAGTTGTCTCCTAAGATGGAAACCTTTTACATTAGTAGTCCGGGTTACTAGTAGCAATCTCCTTATCCCATAACTATGTGCCCACATAGGTATTTAGCTAGTGGATCTACCTAAATGATATTATGTAAGTTCTACCTTAGAAAAGTAGGACATCTTTTTTCGGTGTGGGAGTAAGACACTGGATTACATATAGCTCACATGGTCTATGTCGGTTAATGTTATTTTCCCTATGTGATATGAATATGAACTATGATAAGAACATGAACTTTAACTATGACTTCTTAAGAGATACTACTTAGTATGAGTGGGGGTATGGGAGACTTCACTTATGCATTGCACAAGTAGACTTTAAGAGGGGTTACGGTGAGGTTCTCTTATGTTATGAAGAATTATCGATTATGTATGTAAGATATGTATGGATGTTAATCTTGACTTTACTTGTTACAAGTTATGAACATGAATAACTCCTTACTTAAGTATGTTGATTATGGATGAGGCAAAAGTAAGATATGTATGTTGTTGGTGGCCTAAATGTGATACTTAGCATTTAGTAGGGTTATCGGATCTTACCTATTCATTGCACTAGTGTGGTTTTGGGTTGCTTATATGTTGGTTTGACTTATGTTTCTTCATAAATGTGCATAATGGCTTTTAAACTTGATAAAGGCATGATTTTAACTAAATGTCCCTTTTATGAATGTTTTAAGGGTTTTATGCATGGCTTGCATACTTAGTACATTATATGTGCTAACCAATAAACTATGAGTGTAGGTTCTGGTCGTTGAGACGTACTTTTTCTTTCAAGTGAAGCTTGGGTTGGTGAGTCCTCATGGTTCGAGGACAAGATGTTATCATTTTCTAGCTTTTATTGTACTTTCTATTTTTGAGACTTTATTGATGTAAAGGTATTTGACCCTATTTGTACTCTTTATTGTACTAGATGGTGATTGAGACAAGTTTAGATTCTTATTTTCGTCAATGAAAAAGGAAGTTGACTTCATTGTAAAAGTTTTAAATTTTTCCGCATCATTTCTATGAATTTATGTTTATGATTATGCTAAGGGCTTGTATGAGACCCCTTAGGGGTCAAGTATGGTATGTTACGTTTAGGGGGTACCCTTGGGTCGTGACATAGGACTGGAGGTTTTATCTTAAGCCATAAAGGAGTGGATTGAGACTGGAATGACAAGCTTATGGATTAAGAAAGTCCCAATGAGTATACTTGGGTGAAGTTAACTGAAGTATTTTAGTAAGAAAGTGTTATAAAATTTGGGTTAGTTCTTTTTGAATTTGATGGGTATACCTGATTTTGAGATGTCATGTCGATGAAAAGGTCGACTTTGTAGTGATAGCCAGGGCTAATCGAGCGTAATGGTAGTAAGAATGTGTGATGCAAGTGTGTGATTTTGAATTGGGTTCAGAGACGCGTGATTTCATTCATTTTGTTGTGGCTATGGTAATAGTGTCACAGATCCACCATATTGGTTATAAATCATTGCAAAAGACTTGAGAAAGGAGTGTACAAACATTAGCTCGAGTGTGATGATAAGTGCTTTGTTTTTGTTTCTGAGTTTAGTAATAAGTACGATTGAAATTTTAGCAAAATATATTGTAAGATGAATGGAGATGAGATCAATGATAAGTGAAGATCCATGAATTCATAAAAATCTTCAAGGTACAAGCTAATGTTGATAGATAAGGGGATTGTGTTATCTGGTTGAATTTACAATTCAGATTTTTCATGGTAAGTCTACATTTATGGTGATATATTTTGTCAAGTCATGAATTTGTAAGGTGAGAAATGATCAATTGTATCAGGTATTGAGCCTTTGAAAGGACTTACACCTGGATTGAGTCGTAAAGTTTGTTACTGTTGATTGTTAAGTACCTAAGAAAGGTTTTCATTTAAAAGTGTTGGTTTAGAGTAAGGTAAATGGTCAGAGTTTTTATGATGGTTGTCAGTATTGAGAGTGTGGGCTTCAGTGAAATGATGTGAAGAGTATGTGTAGTCAACTGAATGGAAAGGGTTGGTATCGGATCTTCAGAAGAAAACCTTTAGTATTATTTGATAAATTTTTATGTAACCATCTATTTCATGTTATACATGGTTGTGAGTATGATTCATTAGCTATGCTCACATGTGTTTTCACTTTTATGGGTGGATCCCTAGTGGTGGATCAAGTGTATCAATCTTGCAATGTTCTCTTAGTTGAGTAGGATGATTGGGAAGAGTTGGTTATTTCAGAGGACTTATGTGGTGTTGTCTTGGAGTTGTTAAAGTATTTCAGTGGTTCTACATGTACCACCTTGCTTATGAGAGTTTATAAAAGAGCTACCATGCGTATTTATAGTTGCCCGACAATCTTAATATTCATCTAGTCGTCGACGTCATGTATCGATTATGTGTGGTTGAATGCAGGGATCATTGTGTCCAATTCCTTTTGTTCTTAAGGGTAATCTACAATCACAACTACTAAATCTAGCTTTTCGATAGTGTTGTTAAAGGGTTTGTATGCTTGGACATATCCCTTGATAAGTATCTGATGTCTAAAGATCAAATTTGTATAACTTAACCTCATGGAAATTTATGTTGTGAGAAGGATATGTTGATAAGAACTATGATTGTTTAAGTATTATAAGTGTGTGTTGGTTGGTTTAGGTCCACCTCTAATTGTAGCAAGTATTGATTTAGAATTTTATCAACGTTTTGTGAGAAAGGATTTGTCCTGATGTTTGTGTCAAAGTCCTTGATAACATGTTGCAGACATGTGTACGATCAACTTTGGTGGTTATTGTCACGACCTGAGAGCACCCCCTAGTCATAACACGGCGTACTCGATCCCGAAGGGGTCTTATACAAGCCTCATAGTCATTCATTACATTCAATAATGAAAGTAGTGCGGAATTAAAACTTTATATTGACAATCTTTCAAAAGACGCAGTGGAAGACTATGTCTCACACGACCATCTAAGACAAAACTTTAACAAGAAAGGGTCATGACCCTTTACAATTGAAGTCTTAACAATAGTCTCAAAATAAGAAAGAACTAGAAAACAATAAGAGTCCTTGTCCTCGACCTATGAGGACATACCAAGTCTTGGAGGAAAACTCTATCCAAGCACTTCAATCCTAGCTAGAACCAATCACTTGCCGGAACCTACACTTGTAGTAAAAGTAGGAAAATATAGGTTGGCACACAAAAATGTACTAAGTATGATGACCATGCAAAAACATGCTCCAAAAGGGACATTTGGTTGGAAACCATGCATTATCCCACTCTTTAGAAATATCATGTACAATAGCATAAGAGACATACATTACAAATAGAATCATCATGCAAGTCATAATACCACATTTAGACAATATCATCATGTAAACCATTACCTTTACCTTAGACCTTCACTTCAAGTAACCTTCATGCTATACCTTGTGCAATGCATGGATAGCGTCCCATACCACCACCCACACCAAGGCACCACATTAGGGTCACCAAAAGTGAACTTACCATTCTTCCTTTTCACCTTTACCCAATATCCATACATAAGAGACATAACATTTCATAAGGCATGACAAGGGAAAATAACTCATAATATAACCTAAGTATGGAATGTATATCAAATTAAACATTTAAGAGTCAACATTCTTCAATTGCTTCATTTAGAGGACTTTCATACATTAGTCATTAAGACTTAGAGAACTCACGATGATCCTATCAAAGCCTACTCGTGCAATGTATAGATGGCATCCCATACTACCACTTACACTTCATAAAACGTCTCAAGAAAACCATAATGAAAATCTCACATGATGGGAATAAGCGTTTAACCGACATAGACCGTGCAAGCTAGACATGGAATCTGGTGTCATAAAATCCCACACCGTAAAGAGGTGTTCCACTTACCTAAGGTAGAACAATAACATTATCTTGGATGTACATTGGATCCACTGGCTAATATCCTATGTGGACACATAGTTATGGGATAGGAAGATGTTCATTGGAACTCTAACCTAACATTGGGAGAGTTTCCATCTAACCATATCCGCTCGGTGTATAGATTATTTCATTCACATTACATTAGTGTATTAAGGAGGAATGCCATAGGCCTATCGACCCTTGATACATCATTACCAAGGAAGGAATGCTATACACCTATCGATCCATGGTACATTCAAGGATAGATCTAGGGTCCTCATGAAAAGAATGTCACTAGCCTATCGATTCATGGTCCTTCATTACATTCTTATACACATGAAAGGAATGCCACTAGCCTATCAATTCACGGTACATTGACTCATTAAGAAAGGAATGCCACTAGCCTATCAATCCTAGAGTCTTCTTTACATTAGATCATTTATGAAAAGAATGCCTAAAGCCTATCAATTCATAGTCATCAAGTCAAGACACATTCATTATTCATATATGAAAGGAATGTCATAGCCTATCGATTCATATTCATCATTCACATTATAGAAACCCTTCATGAGTGTCACATTGAGAATTAGCCTTTCAATACTAACACAAATACATTGAATACATGATCATCATTCCATCATTGAAATCACATGTAAATACTTCACATTATACATTCATATATACAACATCATGATAATACTTCAATTCATCAAACTATGCCTTCAAGGCCATGATCACTATATACCAAGTAATTAAACACCTCCACCTTACAATTGGGTCAACATCTCTAACACAATTCTACTACAACAAGTAATTAGGTCAAACTTGCCCTTTCAAGGCTATAATCACAAGTCCTCAATTCACCAACAATTCACCGTAATTAGGCTTAGATAATGATACAATTCAACAATCTAAACCAATCTAAGCATAAATCCATCAATATTCATTCATAATCAACAAACCCACTTCATAAGTCACAATTTAGGAATTGAGAGAAATCATGGGTTCAAAGAGTAAAATCATCTTAAATCATCAATTAAACTTCAATATAATCATAATATGACATTTCTAAACCTTTAAATCATTTAATGGAAGAACCCACTTGAAATTTACTTGAAAACTTATTTGAAATTGACTCTAGGGTGAAAACTAATCCTAGATGAAGGATCACCATACCTTTACTAAGATTTCCCCGATAAATTTGATGAAGAAATCCTTGACTCCAAACCCTAGCTCCCACTTCTTCTTCTTCCTTGAGTTACAGAGAGAAATATTGGGAGAGGAAGAAATTTGGGGTTTTGATTTGGGTCTTTTGATTAATGAGGGGAAATAGGTGTTTAAAGACTTAAAACTATATATATATATATATATATATATATATATATATATATAAGATGAGCCCACATCAATACAACTTAAATAAGAATCTACCAAAAACACCCTCATTTAGGCAGCCTCGTCAATGACAAAGGTCACTTGTACGGACTGTGAAAGGGGACCAAGGCTCGTGGTGGTGCCCGTGGTCCCTAAGCAGTATCTCCCTCAACCTTGCTAAACCTCCACAAGGCCAAGTAATCTTCACGGCCACTTCTACGGGCCGTGGTCAAGACCACTAGCCGTGAAGTGGTCCGTGGAACTTGGGCAGTAGCTTGGCCAAGTTGCCCTACTTTCCATGCCACCAAGTTACCTTCAAGGCCACTTCTACAGACCGGGGTCAAGACCACTAACCGTGAAGTGGTCCGTGGTCATGAGGAAGTGCTTGGCCAAGGTTGGGCAGCCTTGGCCTTTGGCTTAGGCCTTACCCCCTTGGCTTGGCAAAAGCCCTTGCAACCCTTAACCAACATCAAAAGGGGGTCTTTCAACTACGGAGTCTAACACATGCCTTGATGTTGACTCCTAAACCAAAGCTCGGGACAACGTTACACAACATTAAACCTCACACCAAACTCAAACACACACATGTTAGGCTCTAGTTTAACCTATCATTTTCTGAGTCGTTACAGTTATTGGGAATAACTTTGTTGTTAGTTAAGTGTACATACAAAAATAATTGTAACTCGAATATTGTAATGACTTCATTAAGGCATTGTATGGGAGAATGTGTAGGTATTCAATTGGTGGGTTTGGGGACGAAGATTATATCATAAAGTGAGACTCAGTTTTGTTAAACAAGACCTTCTGTATGAGGAAGAATCGGTTGAAATTCTTGATCGCGATGTCCGAACGCTAAGGACATATGAGACAAGTATCTCCAGTTGTTCAGCGATTCAGGTACTACTTTACCCTTACTTTAGCCAGTCTTTCCTAGTTGATCACTCGGGGATGAGTGATCGGTAAATTGGTATTTATTGTAATGACTTGATTCCGTCGTTAGGGAAAAGCCAATGGGGAAAGAATTGGTGCCATAAAACTTTTTGGTAGTAACTTGGAATTTCATAACCTAGTCCAGACTTGGACGAAATCTGAGTTAGTGAGGTCTAGGGAAATCTGGTAATGAATGAAACACCTAATTTTGAATTTGATCACAATGAGTGGATAGCTAAGACGTTTCATATGACTTTACGAAATCGAATTTGGGCGCCCAAAACTAATCTTAGCGTGAACGGGTATTTTCTAAGTGTCATGAGTTGAAGGTGTGTTGTGAAATGGAGGTTTGAAACTCTTAATTTAACTCTCTGTTTTCATGAAAGCCGCAAGAGCGAGATTATTCCAGCCAGGGCGGGGCCTCTGTGGTGGGATGTGGGCCACCATAGCGGGACGGACGACGAGACTTATGTCGGAAATAAACCCCAAAATGTTATTATTCTACAATTTTCATTCTTGAGAGCTAAGGGACGACCCATGGCAAGTTCTTGACAGTTTTCCACCTCTTCTAGCACTAAAGGTAAGGATTTTACTCCCCTAATCCGTATTTCGATCTGTAGAACTTAGTTTCTTGGGTAATTATTGTTGGGGGAAGGTTTTGATTTGGGAACTATAGTGGAGGAAGCCCTAAACTAGGTATGGGGATCAAGGGTTGATATTATTGATTATAATCCGGGTAATTAGGTCTTGTTTATTAATCCTCACGCTATATTGATTGTTTGTAGACTAAGAACAAGCAGAAAAAATCCGAAAAGGGGAGAATCAAGTTTCTTAGGGGATTCAAGCTTTGTTCAAGGTAGGTGATGGTTGTGATTTCATGTTTGTGTGATGTATGTTAGTAATTGCTTCATTATAATACATGTATGTATGTGAATGTTGCACTATTGATTACACTAATCGTAAATGAATATGAATGAAGAATTGTATGCCATGAATCAACGCTTGATTGTATAATTGTGAGAATGTACATTGTGATTGTAATTGTGGCTTGTTGAATGGAACGGGTGTCACGTTCCAACACACTAACTGGGGTCAACTATCACGTATCGACATACATATTGGAATGAGTGTCACGATCCGACATGCTAACTTGGAACGGGTGTCACGATCCGACTCACTAACAGCTTGGGTATGGGTTCCATGAGAAAAGCATTGACTTGTCATACATGTGTATTATTGAGAATGTGAAATTGTACATTGATCCTGAAAATAATGATTGATATTGTATATGTTCGGTATATGCCTGTTTTATAATGTTGTGGTTGCTTATATATGTTTCACTTATTGGAATAGCAGTGTGATCCTACCAGTACACTGTGGTTGTGTACTGATACTGCACTTGCTCTTTCTTTGTTGAGTACAGGGCATCTTCAAGCGGCTACTGATAGACCTCATCTAGGAAATCCGTGATCAATAGAATTCAAGGGTGAGCCAGTTCTTCCAGACTGTCATGAGTTTTCATTTTGCTCAGTCCATCTTATTCGGACTTGGACTAGTACTTTAGTTATTCTCTTGTTAGATGGGTTGCACCCATTTTCTTAGACTTGTTAATTAATCAGAGTTTTGGTACAATGACTTTCAGGTTCTAGGGGTTATTTCTGCATTAGTTGTTAGATGTTAGTTGAATTTCAGGAGTTTATGGGGACTTGGTATTAATTATATAGTTATTTAAACCTACTTCCGTAGCTTTAAATGTGTAGTACTTTGGTTAAGTTCATTAGTTGGGCTATAGTTTTGGTTCTCCCACCGGAGGTTTAGTGTGGGTGCCATTCACGACGGTCTGGGTTGTGACACATTTTTAATATGATATCTATTTTAAAATTACGTTGAAAATATTATAAATTGAAATAGTTAACAAATTAAAATATTTGTTTGTATAATTAAAACTAGAGGCTACACGCACATTATTCATGGATGATGTGTGTGTTGAGTTGTCTGCTTGTTGCCAAGGGTGTGGGGGCCACTTTAATACTCTCTCATTTAATTTATTTGTCTTATTTTTCTTTTTAATAAATTATATAATTGTAATTTATGTAAAAAGTATTATCAATCACAATAATTAACAACTTGGAATATTCAATTATATATTTAAAAATTACATAAAAGTATTATAAACAAAAATAATTAGCAGCTTAATTTTTTTAAAAATATAAAAAAAAAATTGGTTGACTACTCTCAAAATTCTATCGATATCACATAAATTGAGACAGTGAGTAATAAATATTATCTGAATATTGCATAAAAAGTACTATAAATCATAATAATTAAAATTTTAAAATATTTAAAAATCATATAAAAATTTTTGTTGGCTCTCTAAATTTTATCTATGTCACATAAATTGGAACTGAGAGTGTAATATATGTTATTTGAAAATGGTAAAAATTATTATAAATCACAATAATTTAAAAAATTCAAATATTTTTTAAAAAAAAACATATAAAAAATTTATTGACTCGCCAAATTTTATTTGTGTTACATAAATTGGTACAAAAAGAGCAATACATGGCCAGCGTTGACACGAATTCCTATATCTAGTATATTTATATGAGGTGGCACCTCTTTATTAGACAAAATAAAGCATATTTATTTTTTCACTCCTTTTTTCCTCATCTTTGATTTATCTTACCCTAGAAATTCCACCTCCATATCTTTAGTAGGTATTTGGACATGCGATTTCAAATCATGATATGAAATCATGGATGAAATCAACGTTTGGACATGTGATTTCTTCACTGATTTCATCTAATGAGATGAAATCTCAAATTCTCCAAAAAGCATGATTTGATAATTTTAAATCATAATTTGAGATTTTACAAATATCAAAATTGACCCACAAGTTTATAGTTTGTAGATGCAACCCCACCTTTATATCTACTAACTATTTATTTCATATGTAAATAAAATTTATAATTCATATCATTACTTTTTAAATCATTTATATCTCATATCACGATTATTCTCACCAACATTAAATTTATTATTACTTCAAATCAATTCCTACTTCACCATTTATATTCACAAAATGCATTATTTTTTAATCAAATTTATTTACCAACTAAATTAACCAACAAATGGCTTAAAGTAACAATGTTGGTTCGTCTTCTCGATCATATGATCGAGAAATGTAAGTTCAACGTGAGAAGATTGTTCGTACTATGTGAGAGGATTATATTAGTAGTCTGGCACCAAAATGGACACTTTTTGAACCCCAAACACCAAAAGAGACGCTCTCTAAAAACAGACACCAAAAGGTATAGTTATATATATATATATCACCCATTTATGGGCGAACTATCACTACCATCTTTGAACAATGTCATCTCCATTAACTCCAAATTCATCTAGAATAGTATTACACAAACTTTAAAGGTAGTTCGCCTACAAATGGGTGAATTACAATTCTTCTTATTAACTCCCCCCGTGGATCTATATCTCTTTCTTTCTTCCTCACGTGAAGCTATATCTTTTTCTTCAACTATAAATATGAGTTATTCACTCCACATTTTCTCTTTCATCTTCTATTTTTTTGTACTTTATAATTTAATTTTTGAATTTGATAGTCATGTCTCAACAATACGAAAAGAATGTATATCCGATTGAACCAAATATTTGTAGATGCACAGAGTATTGTAAAATGAAAATATCGAGGACTCAAAGAAATCTCGATCATAAGTTTTGGAGTTATGCGCGTTCAATGGTTAATAAAAAATTGTTTACTTCAAAATACTTAGATATTCACTTGTTTTATTATTTCAGGAAAATGATGGATGCGATTATTTTGGCGGGCAGAAAATATGCTCATAAAAAAAGAAACTTAGATGTTCTGTCTTGCCGTAGTTGATTCATTTAAAATAAAATAAAATATATATATATATATATATATATATATATATATATATATATATATTAGAGTTCACCCGTAACTGAATGAAATGCAACATTTTTTTTAGAAAAAACGATTGGAGTTTGCCTTATTACAGACGAACCCTAAAAAAGTTTTATAACAAAAAATGTGTCTTATTTCATGAACTGCAATAAATTTTTTAAAAATAGAGTTCATTCGCAATTGGACAAATCCCAATATTTTATTTTAAAAAAATGTGACATCTTTGTTATTTTTCATATATAGTAATGCTCTTAGATATAACAAAAATTTCATACAACAAAATTAAAATGTTTCAAGAAAAAAAAACAATACTCAATTGAAACTGCCATTGAGTATAGCTCTTAGAAATGAAATCTCCATTGGGCGATGAGTCAAATTGGCCCCCTTCTCCATTCAACTTAATTGCTAGTAGTCAAAATTGAGAACTTCTGGAGTCAACAGTACTAGGCGTCATAGAAATGCAAAGGACATTGCTCTAGGTCGCATGGCACAATGATGTAGTTTATGTAGGGAAACTGGTCATTAGATTTTTACTATTGTTGTAAGCAAATAAATAGTAAAATTTATTTTGTGAAAAAAATTCTCAAGTTTTTTAGACTTTTATTATTGAAAAAAGTTTATGATTTATGTACATTGAAATTGAGAAAGAGATATAGATTCACGTGAGGAGTTAATAAAAATAATTGTAGGGGCGAACTAACTTTAAAGTTTGTGTAATATTATTTTGGATGAATTTGGAGTGAACGGGATGACAATGTTAAAAGATGGTAGTTATAGTTCGTCCATAAATAATGGGCGAACTGTCCATTTTGATGTGTATTTTCAGAGAGTGTCCCATTTGGTGTTTAGGATTCAGAAAGTGTATGTTTTGGTGTCGCACCCATTATATTAAAGACTAATACACTATAATTTATGTTTAAATTTATTTATTTTATTTTATCAAAGTTTGATCAATAAATGTTATATTTTTAGAATACTTTTGTGATATTATATTATGAGATTTTGTAAACTTTTGCTTATTTGGTAAGATTGAATAAAGAACTGAGACAATTTTAATATTTTACAATTTATGAGTTTTAATGTTTATGAAAAAAAAAATATACAACATAAATAGATTCAAATTACATATCTAAACAAAACTTCAACTTCATCTCATGATTTCATATTGCAGGGTCAAACGAGCCCTTAATTACTATATATCAGGTACAATTAGTCAATGCAAGTTGTACTATGAATTGGGCCCATTTCATTGACAAGTATGTATTGGCTTTCATGTATTGGCCCACTTCATTAAACATTTTTGGGGAAAAAAGTTCGAAATATATTTGGAATTTGACCGAAGTTGTTGTAACTATCCCAAACTTTGGGCAGGACCTATTACCCTCTTGCACTATTTAATAATGTATTTTAAAGATATATAGGTTTCCACATGCACATCATAAATATTGTATCATTATAAATGGTAACTTGTTCAGCTGGACACTTATATATCTTTAAAATACACTATTAAATATTGTTGAGGTAATAGAGCATGCCCAAAGTTTGGAATTGTTACAACAATTTTGATCAATGTTCGAATATATTTCAGACATTTTTCCCAACATTTTTCATTTATTCTTCTCTATCTCTACTCTAAACATGTGTGATAATCGTGTCCATATCTCCAAACTTTCCTTCTAAACCTCTTCCTGTTTACTGAACAAATCTCAATCCTTTTTTAAGCTCTTGTAATATTTTCAAATCTCAATTATTGTGGCTTCTTTCTTCTATTAATATATATATGTTCCTTCAACATCTTACTTTTTTCATTGTATTTTAGGTCTATGTTACTAAACTTTATATGTAAAATTGATGAATTCTCTTTGCTTCAAATTGGTCCTGCATCAATGTTGCTCAGAGGGATCCAAATATTTCTCGTCATCTTTTTTCTGAAAGTTTTATGGGCCTTTTATATATTAAAACGAGTGGAACTGATACTGTCGTAATGGTACAAAGAATCTTTGATTTGAAAAAGTTAATATTGATTGCATGTCATATTTATGGCTTTTTAGTTCTTATCTTTTGATGTTTCTTGAATTTGGTATTTGTCAAGAGACTCGGGAATATGAAATGGTTGTTTAAAGTTTTTTCATTCGAGTGTTTTGCTATTTACCGGTAAGCACTCCAATTTAAGCCTCTTTTCCCTAATCTGTTCATATTTTTCTTGCTTTTTTTTAAAAAATAATTATCTTTTTGTGGTGTACCAACACATGACATGATAGTACAATCAACATCTCAAATTGGCTCTAGAGAATATTGATTTCATATCTTCATGATGCCTTTGGAGTTCACTTGGCATTCTAATTTTTGGGTGTCATTTAGAGTTCAATTTTTCATAATTATTAAGGTTTTTGTTTACTTTTTTCCCTACAGTATCATATTAGTATTAAATCTTGACTCATGTTAGTTATCAGGGTAACATATTCTGTGCGGAACATGTCTTTCATGAACTTATGAGCAATCTTGAAAGTTTTTGGACTAATTAAGGTAGGACTTGGTGAAGAAAGTAGATTCTTGGGTGATGCTCGTGCGATGCACCCCTCAACTTGATTCTTAATGTGCTACAATAATATGCCAAATTTATCATCAAAACAAAGATCAAAGGATATATTTTTTGGAAACTTTTCTCATCATTAGAGCTTGTATTGGCTTCAAGTTTATAATGATTTAGTTCCACCAAAACGATTCAAGAAACAATTCATATATGTATGTTTGTTTGACAACATAAATGTACAACAAAATTTTAAAAAAAAAACATTATATGTAACTTTAAAGGAATAACTAAGAGAAACACCCATGCTATCACTTAGATATGGATGAAAAATGTAACTTTACAGAGCTTTTAATTGAGAGTTATAATACTGACAACACTAGAATAGTGATGATAGATCCCAAAAGTTTCTCTTATCTTGCACCTGTGCACAATTATGTAGTTTTTTTTTTTTCTTTTGCAGTTTTCAAATGGATGTTTCTCTTTATTGGTTTAGAAACTTTGCTCCTATATCATGTATTTTTTTGCTACATTTCTTAAGCAGTACTAATAATACACCAGAGAATATTCATTAGATAGAGAAGATCATTCGGCTTCTCACTATCGAATTCTTACTTCAATAGAACCTAACCTTCAATTCATATTGGCCCTCTTCCCTATCAAATTTTACTTTCCTTTATCCATTATTTGTAGTCTTTATTTGTACATTTTGTTCTTTTCTTGCAAAGGCTAGAAGACAATTAGTTTATTCTATTGACTATTTTGCTGAATTTTCTTATTTCAGGTCTTTACACATTTTTGTTTTTGGATTCTTTGACTTCTTATGGATGTTACTTCGGTAGGTTGAAATTAAAGTCAAAGTTATGAGTATATGGGTACTCTCTTAATTGAATTTTTGCACATGCATATTTATTTTTCAATATTTTGCAGTATCAAGATCTTAAATGCTAAAACATTAGTACTTTCTTAGCAATATGATACTTTTTGCGGATAATTGATGCGGTCAGGTGTTTGACGAAATTCCTAGGGAAGGCAAGACTTATATGTCATGAAGAAAAAAATAGTTCCAAAAGTTCGTTGTTTTGACAGATGTTTCAAGGTTAATGAAGGTGAATTGTGGGCTTCCTTGAGTAAATATTTTCTCTCATGATGTCTTTTTCCATTTAGTAGTTTTCCAAAAAGTAAATTTGATAAATTTTACAACTTTTAGGTGATTGGTTTAGCAAGAATTTGAGCTCTTGAATTCTTTGATGCTGCCATAAAATAGCAGTGATTGTAGACACATAATATTTGACCGAACATAAGATTTATACCATTTTATTCCTTAAATATTTTTTCAAGGTCTACATTAAATATTTTATTTTTTATCGTATTTTAGTAAGTTTATTTTAAAAGATTTGAGAACTACAAAAATATATGTTTTCTTTTAATTTGAAATTTTAATAAATATGCTAGTGTTTCTTAATTATATTTCTAGACTAGCTATTTAACTTTTCTTATATTATATTAATTCAAAATAATTAATTAATAGTTTTATTATTATTATGATTTATATATATATATATATATATATATTAATAATAATAATAATAATAATAACCTAAAACTACCCACACTACCCCACTACATCTACCCTCACCCCACTTTCAATCCCACAACTCCCTCACACTCACCCATATACTGCCCCCACTCCCACATACACCCACAAACCCCTATCCTACATATACTACACTACACCATCCAAAAAAGAAGAAGAAAAAACACCACATAAAGATATACACACACATGCAGCACACACACACACAAAAAAAAAACGTACAGAAAAAGAAAGCAATACCAAAATACCCACACATAGCACGATATATACAACCCACATACATAAGTACATGAAAAGAGAAAACAACATCCAAACATTTTAATTTTCTTCCAACTACTACAACACACGGAAACAAAAATACAACACACATCCAACACCAAAAAAAGGATTTGTTAGTATTCTAATCTAGCTTCGGTTAAGATTTTGTGTTCTTATTTCTTCATTTAAGGTTCAACTTTACCTTATCTCTTTAATTTATTTATGGAATGTGATGTAATTTTATGACACTTTTGATTGTATAGTTTTGTTTCATTCATAATTTGATTGAAATGAATTTGGAATTAAATATAGTTGTTGTTATTTATTGTTGTACAATTTTGATGCTTTGAATAAGTTTCTAGTTAACGTCATATAGAATTTCATTGAATATGGGAAATTAATTAAGGATTTAGCGTTAGTACATTGAGTTTTGTTTTATTTAAAATAACAATTTTTGGCTCAAGATAGGTTGAATCATTAATTGAATTACTATTTCTATACAATTTCTATTGGTGTTAACATTTCCAAATCTTAATCTGAAGGAGCTTATATCATAAGTTATACCATTTTTTTGTTTACTATTTAAATTCAACTTGTTGGACCTTATACAAATTTAGTCGGAGTTAATAATAATGATTCGCTTTGAATAAGTTGTTTTGGATTTATAAAGGAAAATAATTATTTTTAACGTTAAACAAACATTTATACACCTTTTAAAAAAATATTTGTCTCAATTAAGAATGTGGTTACACATCTTTTTTGAGACCTTAAAAGAAATTCAAGGATTCAGTGATGCACCTTGACAAAATAATTGTTAGTAATTAACTTTCATTAAATTTAAACTAAAATTGTGGACAGAAAATTAGGTGATGCACTCGAGAGAAGAAATCAGTTATGCTCTTAAGATATTTATATGTCAAAAATCGAGAATGCAGTTATGCATCCGATTTGAGATTAATAAAAGTTCAACAATAAAAAATGTGAATAAATCATGGAACACTATAACATACTAAAAAAATAATAATAAAAATATGTCAAGTATAAGTCAATAAAAGCAATCGTGCTAGAACCACGGGACTCGAGGGATGTCTAATATCTTCCCCTCGGTCAACAGAATCCTTACCCAGATTTCTAGTTTGCAGACCAAATAATAAAGAGTCATTTCCTTTTGATTAGGGATTAAAAACAAAAATGTGACTTGGAACACCATAAATCAATTCCAAGTGGCGACTCTGAAAATTAAAATAATCTCTAATCAATACCGTCACTTAAATTGAAAAAACCCTTTTACTGTGCAAAAAGGGGGCGTGACAGTGATATCAAAGGCTAAGATCTCAGGGCAAAAAAGAATTTTTTTCATTGTTTTGTTTTGTTTATTGAGAATGGACAATTATTGATTATGACATTAGCGATTGTTCTTGGATAATGATTATAAGTTTAACATTAAAAATTATGTTACTAGATTTAGCTCTAAAAGCCTGCCATGTGATCTTATACTTTCTCAAAGCTTCTATTTCAGGTATTCATATTGGTTGAATAGATACAATTGATGTGTTAAAATCTTTTTCATCTGACCAATCCTGAAAAAATTGTAACGGGAGCATTGAATAAGACTATTTGGTACGAACTATTTTCTTAATATTGAGTTTGTTGCTCAAGAATAGCTACTAACTCCTATTTTTCTAAAATCATATTTGAAATAGAAGGAGTAATCTCATTATGTAATATAATAATATTGTGTTAAACTGTTGTCATATGCTTCTTATAGAGGTATATACTCTTAATGTTATCTTCTTAAATTTGTAGCATGATATTTTGTCATTAGAATTTTGTGGCATGATCATTTGATACATCTTGGACGAAGCAGTACACTTTCTAAAGAAAATAATTCAATTGTATCTTTTAGATTTTCAACTAATTGATGTAATTCTCTATTGTTAGGAATCTTCTTTTGAACTGTAGTTACTGCTTTTATTTTAAGTAAGACTTAGTCAATAAGTTGTTAGTCATGTGTTCCTATTGTTTAGGAGTTATTTAGTGAACTGCTAGGCCGAGTATTATTTTTTTCATTCTAGGTTCTTATATATGTAAAATGAAGCATTAATAAAAGACTTCTTCATCTGCTTCTATTATTTTCTCTCTCTTGTCTTTTTTGTTCCGCCGCAGTCTTTGATTTTCCTTAGCCATCTTATTTAGCTTAACAGTTTTAAAACCTTCAATTGGTATCATGAGCTTTATTTCTTAACGGACCTGTGTGTGTGCGCGCCAATTAGATTTTGTGAATGCTATGAACGGAGAAGCATATTTTTCTTCAATGACACCACCAACTTGTGGTTGAGAAAGTTATCAAACCTGGATTATTAGAATGCAGGCATATCTGGAAGCTTTGGATCTCTAGGAGGCACTGTAGAAGATGAATACATCATTGCTCCCTTGAGAAACAATCCGACGATGACATAAATTAAAAATCACCAAGAAAGGAAAATTAGGAAATCAAAGGCAAATGCGTGTTTATTTTCTGAAATTTCATCCACCGTCTTCACTCGCATCATGTCTCTAAATTCGACAAAAGAGGTATGAGATTATCTTAAGACTGAGTATGAAGGATATGAAATAATTTGATGGATGCAAGTGCTGAATTTGGTACATGAGTTTGAGCTGTAAAGGATGGAGGATAATGAAACCATTAAGGAATACTCTGATCGACTTCCTAACATATTCAATCACATCAAATTGTCGGGTTCCACTTTTAAGGATTCAAGGATCATTGATAAAATCCTTGTAACGGTACTTGAAAGATTTAAGGCGACCATTACAACCTTAGAACATACCAAGGACTTGTCTAGTATTACACTAACAGAGCTCTTAAGTGCCTTTCAAGCAAAAGAGCAAGGACGTGTTATGAAACAAGAAAAAGTTGTTGAAGGAGTCTAACCTACCAAGCATCAAGATGATGGATGATATAAGAAAAAGAAGTACCAACTAATAGATGGAGAATAGGTGCAGCACGCATATCACGACCCAAGGGTACCTCCTAGACGTAACATGCCACATAGAACCCCGAAAGGAACTATGTAAGTCACTTAGCATATCATAACATAAGTAAAAAACAATAAAGAGTAAAAACGCATTTAAGTCCAAAAGTTTCATAAAGGAAAGCAGAAGTCTAGACTTGTCTCAATTAGCGATCTATTACAATTCTTCAATCAAAATAGGGTCACAACCTAAAGAATATAATCCGAAAGTGAAAGTACAAGAATGAAACTACTAAATGACAACATCCGTCCTCGAACCATGAGGACTCACCAACTAGCAAGGAGAAAGATCAATTCCAAGCTTTAGCCACGATGGGGACCACCTTGAGAACCGAACCCTACATTTGGGAAAAATGTAGGAAAATATGGGTTAGTACAAAAACTGCACTAAGTATCATAGTTATGCATGAAAACCTTGAAATCATTCTAAAAAGGACATTTTAGTTGGATGTATGCAATTTGCTAAGTGAAAGCATCATTTTAAAGATAGTGGTACAACACAAGTCATAAGCATAATCAACTCATAGGTCATCAAATCATAAAAAGAACATAACATAGATACCCTCAAAGGCTACTTGTGCAATGCATGAATGGGATCCCATAATCCCACCCACACTAAGCAAAACTCCTTAAGTAACCATAGTCTATATTTCATACTCTTGTTCATATTATTGTGCTAGTGGGTATAAGCCTACACCGACATAGACCATGTGAGCTAACATGGAATCCGGTGACTACCCCACATCAAAAATGGGTTGTTCTACTTGCCTAAGGTAGAACCATACTCCTAGCTTAGGTGGATCCACTAGCTAAAGACTTATGTGGGCACATAGTTTTGGGATAGGGAGATTGCTACTAGAAACCCGGACTCGACTAAGGTAGAATGTTTCCATATCATGAGATATATACTTGGAAAGCCGTACTCAACTATTGTATAAGCTTCCATCTCATATTCAAATCCACTCGGTGGTAGGCATTAATTCCATAGAATACATATTAAATCTTGACTTAAGTTCTTATTCGTGGAAGAATGTCTTGACACTTCATCCAACATAATTCATACTAAAGCTCATAGATTCAATAGATGAGACTAGTCTTCCAACCTTTGAATCACTACATGTGACAAACCTTTCACATCATATCATCTTCATACACAAGTGTGTTCATGAGGATAACATTCCAACACAACAACAAATAGATCATAATCATAATCCATCAACACATCTAGAATCACTACCTTAGACATGGATGATAACATAATTCAAGTAACCCAATTATAACAGACATAATCTCATATTATCCTTCTATAATGAACAATTCACATCATAGAATCCAAGTTGGGCAAATTAGGGATTTCATGGGTTCTTGGGGGAATTCATCATAAATCATCAATTCACTCATAATCCATCATAAATCAACTATTAAAAACATTTTTGGAAAGAACCCACAAGATTGAAGTCAAAGCCTAACTTTTGGGGAAATCACTAGTTTTGAAATTGAGTTTGGAGGACTCCATGGATGAAGGACTACCATACCTTAGTTATGATTCTGCAAAGAAATTGAGTGAAAAAGCCTTGTTTCTTCAAGCCCTAGCTCCAATTTTACTCTTTTTCTTCCTTGAGTTCTAGAGAGAGAAATTTTGTGTAGAAGATGAACTTTGAAGGTTTTATTTTTTGGATTTCTTGGGAGAATAGCTTAATTTGGGTAATTTTGAGTCTAAAAAGCTTATATACTTTATTAGGGAAAGAGTAAAACAATGTAGTTTCAATTTAGGGAAAATAACCAAAGATCCCTAAGTCTCCCAATTAAAAGTTGCCAACTTGCCCGCTTTAGCTCGCCAAGTGGACCCTTGGTCCGCCAAATTTTCCAGAATGCTCCCTCATGGAGGCAGCCTACTAGGCGATGGGGAGGGTCTTTGGGCGATGCGCCAACCGGGTTGGCGAGCCCCGACCTAGCTCGCCCAATATTCCAGTGGCTAGACCAAGAAGGGGGGGGGGGGGGCTGCTCAATAGGCGATGGTGGCTCATTTGGCTAATTGCCAACTAACTTGGGAGATGGTACTTTCCACCGCCAAGTGGATCAAGGCAGCCTCAATGTTTTCCTTTGTCTAGTTTAATGCATGATATGCCCTTGCCCCTTTTTCCTTAACGTTAACCCTCGCGTTTAGCCCTAGTTTAGCTTAAAGACTTTCTGGGGTGTTACAATATCTCCCCCTTGAGAACAACCGTCCTTGAATGACGATCTAGACACCTTACGGGGTTAAAGACTCAAGACTAGCTGCCCATCATGCATGCAACATCAAAATAATGCACACTTTAAAGGAGGAAACATCTACTCCATCTCATACATATTCAATGAAACACAAAGAAGTAGGAACTATATCTAAAAACCCATTATGCATGAAACTCAACATTTATCATATTCATAGGAGGAACTACCTTCTCCACCTAAGAGCATGCTCAACACTACATCATTGACCCAATATGCAATTACTCTGAAAAGCATACTAAAGCATGTTCATCAACTTATCTCATGAAGTCAAATAGGCAACTCATACTAAATGTACAACAACGTGAGAAATACATCGATCATGAAAACTCACTCTCTTACTAAATATGATTTTCATCAAGAATATGCATAACATAAGGAAACCATGGTAAAACACATATAACCCACATGACTCCCAAAACACTAAAACTCAAGAGGACCTATTGCCAAAACACTAAAACTCGGGACTTCATATCGGCCTCGGCCTCCCAAGTAGTGCCCTCAACTAATTGGTTTCTCCATAAAACTTTTACGGAAGCTATTTCCTTATTTCTCAAGCTCTTAACTTGCCGATCTATGATTTCTACCGGGACTTCCTTAGAAGAAAGACTCTCATCAACCGCCAGCCCTTCTAGGGGAATAATGGATCTCCAATACACTTCTTAAGCATGGAAACATGAAATACCTGATGAACTGGAGCCAACTCATTTGGCAGATCTAACTCATAGGCAACATTCCCAATACGCTTCAAAATTTGGTATGGGCCAACATACCACACTAAGTTTCCCCTTCTTGCCAAACCTCATCACGCCTTTCATAGGTGAGATTTTCAAATAGACCCAATCATTAACTTCAAATTCTAAATCCCTCCTTCTACTATCGGCATAAGACTTTTGCCGACTTTGGGCCATTCTCAACCTCTCTCTAATGAGTCGGACTTTCTTAATAGCTTCATAAACCAATTCAGGACCAATAAGAGCAATTTCACCTACCTCAAACCAACCAACCGGAGACCTACATCTCCTACCATACAAAGCTTCAAAAGGAGCCATATCGATACTTGAATGATAACTATTGTTGTAGGCAAACTCTATTAATGGCAAGTGGTCATCCCAATTACTCTTGAAGTCTATAACACATGACCTCAACATATCTTCCAATTTTTGGATGGTACGTTCCGCTTGGCTATCGTTTTGGAGATGAAAAGTCGTGCTAAGCTTAACCTTAGTACCAAGCCCTTTTTGGAATGACTTCCAAAAGTGTGAAGTAAATTGAGTACCCTTATCCGAAATAATAGACAAAGGAACCCCATGGAACTTCACTATCTCCTTGATATACAACTTGGCAAAGTCTTCTGCCGAAAAAGAAACCTTGACGGGAATGAAGTGGGTTGATTTTGTCATCCTATCTATAATGACTCAAATAGAATCATGTTGCCTTCGGGTACGAGGCAAACCTACAATAAAATCCATATTAATCTCTTCCCACTTTCAAGTGGGAATCGGTATATCTTTTAATGATCCTCCCGGCCTTTGATGCTCAACCTTAACTAGTTGAAAATTTGGACATTTGGCTACAAACCCCATAATATCTCTCTTCATGCCATTTCATCAATAGACTTCCCGTAGATCATGGTACAGGATGATAACCGACTATGAGCTTGGTGGTTCCCGAATGAATAGACTACCGAGACTATGAGCTTCTTATAGAATTTTCTCCCTCAAACCATCAACATCCGGAACACATAACCGACTTTGGTACCTAATCAACCCATCTCCCCCTTGGGAGAAAGCCTCAACAGGATTTTTGTGTACCGACTCTTTCAACTCAACTAATATAGAGTTAAGGTATTGCTTAGACTTCACATCCATCACACAGGATGATGCGGAACCATTATGGACCATGATACCACCCTTGGTGGAATCCACAAGTTGGACACCTAACCGGGGCAACCTATGCACATCACAAACCAATTCTTTCTTTTCATCCTCTACATGAGCCAGACTACTCATGTACAATCTACTAAGAGCATCTGCTACCACATTAGCTTTGTCGGGGTGGTAAAGGACACTCATGTCAAAATCCTTCAAGAGTTCTAGCCATCTTGTTTGTCAGAGATTCAAGTCCTTTTGACTAAACACATATTGTAGACTCTTGTGATCAGTGAACACATAGAAATGCACCCCATATAGATAATGCCTTCATATTTTTAAGGCAAATACAACCGCCGCTAATTCATGGTCATGGATTGGATAATTTTTCTCATGGATTTTGAGCTGCCTTGAAACATAGACAATCACCTTACCATATTGCATAAGTACACATCCCAACCCTACCCTAGAGGCATCACAATACACTACGAAACCATCTGTGCCATCCGTTAAGGTCAACACTGTAGCGAAAGTAAGTCTATCTTTCACTTCTTGAAAACTCTTCTCACAAGCTTCCGACCACTCAAACTTAGCCTTCTTTTGAGTCAAAATAGTCAACGGAGAAGCAATGCAGGAAAACCCCTTAACAAACCTCCTACAGTAACCGGCCAAACCCAAGAAACTTCTAATGTCATAAGGATTTAGAGGTCTAGGCCAACTCTTGACCGCATCCGTCTTCTTTGGATCTACCTCGATACCCTTGCTTGACACAATATGACCAAGGAATGCTACGAACCTTAACAAAACTCGCACTTGCTAAACTTTGCAAAAAGTTGATGGTTTAAGAACTTGTAATACAATCCTCAAATGGTCAACATGCTCATTCTCACTCCTTGAATATATTAAAATATCATCAATAAACACTATCACAAACATGCCAAGATATTGTCAGAAGACCCTATTCATTAAGTCCATGAACGCCGCTGCAGCGTTAGTCAAACCAAAGGACATTACTAGAAATTCATAGTGACCATAGTCCTCTTTGGAATATCAACCCCTATCACCCTCAATTGGTGATAACCCGAACGAAGATCAATCTTAGAGAAATAACTTGCCCCTTGAAATTGGTCAAACAAGTCATCAATTCTTGGAAGGGGATACTTGTTCTTAATGGTCACTTTATTCAATTGATGATAATTAATGCACATCATAAGAGACCCATCTTTTTTATTAACAAACAACACCGGAGCACCCCATGGAGAGATACATGGTTGAATAAAACACTTGTCTAGCAAATCCTTTAGTTGATCTTTCAACTCATTTAAATTCGTCGGAGCCATTCTATAGGGAGGAATGAAGATAGGTTGCGTATCAGAGAGAAGGTCAATACCAAAATCTATTTCTCGCTCAGGAGGAATATCGGGCAAATCATTGGGAAAAACTTTTGAAAACTTATTACCTACCGAAATTGACTCTAGAGAAGGGGTTTCAGATTCAACATCCCTCACCCTAACAAGATGGTAAATACACCCTTTTGAGATCATCTTCCAAGCTTTGAGGTAGGACACAAATTGACCTCTAGGCATAGAATTTCTCCCCTTCCATTCTAAAATAGGCTCATTTGGAAATTGGAACCTAACCACCCGAGTCCTACAATCGATAGAGGCATAACATGCATGCAACCAATCCATGCCCAAAATTACATCCAAGTCTAACATGTCTAACTCCACTAAATCCACCAAAGTAACTCTATGAGTTAAGGAAATGGGACAATTTCTATAAACCCTCTTAGCTACTACCGAGTCACCAATCGGGGTAGAGACCGAAAAAGGTTCTACTAATACTTTGGGGAGTATTTCAAACTTAATAGCCACAAAGGGTGTCACAAAGGACAAGGTAGCACCAGGATCTAACAAGGCATATACATCAATAGAAAAGGCTTGTAACATACCGGTCACCACATCCGAGGAGCTCTCTTGGTTACCTCGAGATTAAAGAGCATAAAAGCAGTTTTGCTTTTGAGCATTGGAGTTGGAACCGCTTGGAGGAGCTTGTTTATCTTCCCTTCCCTTAGTCTTGAGCATTGGACAATATCTCATCTTGTGGCCAACCTTCCCACAACTAAAACACCCATCGTTACCAATAAGACACTTGCCATCATGCTTTGTCCCATATTTTGCACAATTAGGTGTTGCAATGTAAGAACCACAACTATTACCCCCTTGAGGTTTAGGGTTGAAATCCTTATCCTTGTTGACCCTTGGAGGAGCACTAGAGGAGCCTTGGTTGGAGAGTCTTTATTTAAACCTTGGCCGACCTTGTCCATCGAACTTAGCATTAGAAAAGTTCCCCTTACCAGTTCTTGCTCTCTTTACCTCTATATTTCTCTTCTTGAGTTTTGACTCCTCAATTTGTTGAGGGTATACCATGAGCCTTGAGATATCCATATTATCATGGAGCATCACCATACGACATTCTTCTTCAACCAAGTCGGACACAACCTATAACACCCCGTATTTTATGTGTGCTACTTCTATTTATATGATGCTTATAATTTTCCTTGTGGTATAGTTATGGACTTGGTTTCCTATGCGACTAGTGACAATAGAATAAGTTTAAAGTGAACTGTTCGTAGATTTTGATGCGACCCGATTAAGTTGACATCGATGGAAGTATTTAAACTTGAGATCATAAGTTGGTATTTGAGTCTAAAGTTTAAAGTGACACAGTGTATATAAGTTTTAAGTTAAGTTGAAGGTATTAAGGTCTGTAAATGGAATAAAATATTGAGGTGCTTGCTTGACTTAACTAAGCTAGTTGGTGACAAGTAGGTGCATCACCTACTTTGACTTATTGACCAGCCCAAAGGACCAAGTAGTTGCATCACCTACTAAGACTCTTTTGACCATGTTATTGGGCCAAGTACACTACCACCTACTTGCATTAATCTGGCGCAAGTTGATTAGAAGAATAATGGGAAAATAGATAGCCAAGGCCTAATATTTTTAAGTCCAAAAAGGCCCAAGTGGAAAGTCCAAGTAGGTGGGTCACCTACTTGACAATATATGGCCTAAAATTGGCCAAGAAAGTTGGCCAATGCAACTCCTTTTTTAAGGGATAAAGATCAGATCTTTTGTTTCATTGTTAACTTGCAAAATTTCAGATTTATCAAGTTTCTCTCTTGGTCTTTCTTGGCTTAACACAACAGCCTTAGGGTTCTTGAATATTTTCCCCCTTTTCAAGTAAAAGTTTGAAGGAGAGTTTAAGTTCTTGAAGTATAAGTTTAGAGGATGAATTTCCAGAAATTAAGCTAAGGCTACTGCCCATTTTATTTCCTCTTTAAATACAGGTTTGGGGTGGAGAATTTTGTATATATTTGTCAATAACTCATGGATTGTGGTGAATCCTTGAGTTCAGTATTCTCCTATTATGCTGAGGGAATTTTGGGGATTGATAGTGGTTGCCTTATGTATATTATTGTTGGGGGAAGCTTGGGTATCTTGGCAAAGGATGTATGAAGTTGTATTAATGTATAGAAGAAGGGTGTGGTGATTTACCATTTGTGTAAGAATGTAAGGTCCTACTGTCCGTCAGGTGTTTAGATAATGTTTTACGAGGCCAGTAATGTGATTAACTGCTAACATTAGTTCCATCATGAATTATATTGTAGATAAACACCCCAAAGGGAGGCTGAAACATGATAGTTGTATTGGTCAGAAAGTAAGGTATGTAAGGCTATTCGATTTCCTATTTCTTTGGCATGAATCCAACACTTGTATTATAAAGTAAGCTTTCTAAGTTTCCTTGGTAGTGACTGATCCATAGTTGCAATTCCTACTCCCTAGAGCATTAAAGTGAGTACTCTAATATGAGTTTATTAGTAAAATGTACGTGCTTACTCTACCAAGTATTAGCATGCAAGGTTTAAACTTGTTTCATCGTCAAAGTACCCTTGGCACGTATTCCCCTTGTATAAATCAAAATGATCCTAGATTACACATGGTACATATATTATATGTTGGATATACTATCTGCCTATATCTTGCCAACTTGCTTCAATTTTCTATTCCATCGTATATGTCATATTTCCACACGTTCATGTGTTCCCTTTATTAGTTATTACTCCCATTGTGTTAGACTACAATGTTACCTCACAAGATCCATGCTTGCTCTATTGTACATTTTATATGTACTTGCTCTGAATATGTATCCGTCCTTAAGTTGAATCTGCCCACGTTCTCATTTGGTTCCACATTCATATATGCCTTGTATTTGATATTAGTTAGTGAGTATTTGGCTATTATATAGAGTTCAAATATCTTGTCTGTGTGTTAAATGTCTTCACTTAATATGTGTTTCAATTTGAGATGTCAAAATGCTTACTGAGTCATATAGGCTCATAAGTATTACGCTTGTGTCATATTTGCTTCCCATGTCATTGTTATTATCGTAAGTCCATATTCATATGTCTTATACTACTGGTCCATTGTTCCAAATCTCAACAATGATATGACCACCAAAACAACCATCTCAAAAGAGTTACGATCATAAAAAAGAACCATCTCAAAAGAGTTATGAGCATCAAAACAACAATCTCAAAGGTTAAAGAATCTAAGTGAAGCTATCTGTATAATTATGGGTGGCAGCCCAGGGGCAAATGCCTAGCATTGTTCGATCCCAATTGATATAGAAGAGTGGCAGCTCAAGGGAGAAAGCCTAGCATGGGCCGATCTCAATTGATATGGAAGGGTGGCAGCTCAGGGGCAAAAGCCTAGCATGGGCCAATCCCAATTTGTGGAATTATGAGGACAACATCCCAGGGGTTAAAATGCCTAGCATGGGTCATCCTCTTTTACCACTGATCAGCTGGTCATTTGTATCATATGTTATATATGTTATATATATATATATATATATATATATATATATATATATATATTATAACGCATATAAAAAGTAAAGAAAAGAATGTAACATACAAGATTCCACACGTATAAGCAAATGTGGTCTCAAATTCTTATCTATTTGTATTTGGTTTCACTTGAGCTCTCATTTTACATATGGTTGTATTATACCTTACATATTCAGTACATTCTTTCATACTGATGTCCCTCAGTGGGGATGCTGCATTTCATGATGTTGGTACATGCACTCAACTAGTAGATCCCCCCAATAGAAGCACATGATACTCAACGGTTGTTGGTGAGCTCCAGGTTGATTCGAGGCTTTGCCGAGTCTTTACTATGCGTATTTTCAGAGTGGTATAATCATGGATTCCAGTAGAGGCTTTGTAGACATTGTAAAACTATCATCTGTATTCATAGTTTTACTTGTCACATGTATCAGTTTAGCTAGTCGACATGTGTTGTACATGTAGCTTCTCATTAGTAAATCTATCTACATAGCAGTTCACTTTCTTATCATAGGTCAGTTGTAAAGCATGTGTTCATATGGTACTTGTCCGCCTCACCTTGGGTTGGGGTATGACACACCCGTTAGAAACCTACTCATCTCATCCCTCGAATCCGACACCAAAGATTGAGCATACTTGGACAATTGAGTAAATTTTAGGGAATACTCTTTCACGCTCATACCTCCTTGACGAAGGTTAATGAATTCCTCCACCTTAGTGTAACGACCCAAGAGCACCCCTAGTCGTTACCGACGTATTCGACCTCTCAGAGGTCTTATACAAACCCTTAACAATCGTCATAACATTTATTATAGAAAATAGCAGAAAATTTAAAACTTTTTCATAATATAACACAAGACATAAAAGTCACCTCATTAAACCTTTAATACAAAATTGGAGTACTACGTCTCAAGGTAGCCATCTTAAAACATGACTACAACACAAGAGGGACACAACCCTTACAATACAAAAGAAAGTACTATCTAGTACATAGAACTTAAGGAAACTCTTTAACATAAAGGTCCTTGAATCTTTAAGGACACACCCGAACTTGGGAATAGTAAGCCAAGCTCATCACTTCTAGGAAAGGCCCTTTAGCCACCACCACCTACACTTGGTGTAAAAGATGAAGAAGAATGGTGTTAGTACAAGAATGCACTAAGTATGATAATCATGCAAAACATGCTCTTAAAAGGACATTTAGTTGGAAACTATGCATCATGCCTTTTTTTGAGAAACTTTAAGAACATTTAGTACATAGGCACAATATAAACCACATACATCATCATACACACGGAAACCATTCATAATAGCACATAGAGCCACTTATAACATTTTAGGCACATTCAATGCACACAATACATTACCTTCCTCTTTATCTTAACTCCTTTCCTCAAGCAACCCTTAGGGAATACTTGGTGCAATGTATTGCCTTAAGATTACCAAATGTGAGCTTATATATAGCCTTCATCAATCCAACCACATATATTCATAGAGTCATAAGTACACCATAAGACATAGTCTTCACATAGGAACCATCACCTAAGACAACCCCCAAGTCACACTAGTGCAATGTGCAAGTAGCATCCCATAATACTGCTCACACCAAGTGTTCCTAGGAAGCCACCATAGACTAGGCACATCATATTCAACAAGTCATAACATCTTCATTTAACATTACACATAAGACCAATATACTTCATAACATTATATAAGGACTCATTCCTTTACTACATCATTAGTCATAACCCATTTAGTTCATATCATAGGTAAACCACCCTCACAACCCCTTCACAAGATCACTTGTGCAATGTACACGTGGAGTCCCATACCCCCACATATACTAAGCAAACCCATTAAGAAGTCATAAGTGTAATTCACATGCATAATCATACTTCATGTATTGACATAAGTAAAGTCAACCTTAACATGCTTTCATATTAACATACATAGACCATAGTCTTCATTACATAAAGAGCCTAATCATAACCTTCCTTAGAGTCCACTTGTGCAATGCATAAGTAGGGTCCATAGTCCTACCTACACTAAGTAACTCTTCAAGAAATCATGACTAGAGTTCATATTCTTATCTTAGTTCATTTCTTAACTTTCGGGAGACATTGCCATAACCAACATAGACCATGTGAGCTACATGGAATCTGGTGTTCTACTCCCACACCGAAAAGAGAGGGTACTACTTGCCAAAGTAGGACCTACATAGATAATAGCTATCTAGTGGATCCACTAAGCTAACACCTACGGGGGCACGTAGTTATGGAACAAGGAGATTGCTACTAGAAAACCTTGACTTACTAAGCGTGGAGGTTTCCATCTCATGAGACAACATCTATGTTGGGAACCCGAACTTGCTAAACGTGAAGGTTCTCTTGTGGGAAGCCGGACTTGCTAAACGTGAAGCCCCCACTCTCATTTTTCATGTTCATTCGATGCTAAGCTCCAACTCCCTTTTTAAACATCTTTAGGCCTTTATTTAACATTAGTTCATAAAGTAGGCTTTAGGGACTTAATCCCTCATATCATATAGCTCAAAGATTTCTAAGATGAAAATGACCTTTTATCATAGAACCTATATTATGTGAGAATAACCTTTCACATAATCATACCATATTCATAATATAGTCTAGTTTAGAGTACAATTGAGGAAACCTTTCAAGAGACTCACTTTCACTAGATTATCATTAACTTTATTCATTCATTCATGTGTGTGTACATATGTGAGAAAGCCTTTCACATAAACACCTTTATATAACACATATTCATACCTTGCTAATCATACACTTTGCATGCATAATAAGATGTAAGGGTGCATATAAGAGTTAACCTTACTATAGACACCATAACACATCATATTCATAGCTATACATGTAGAGTGTGTGTGTATGCATATTGCTCATCATAATGATATAATAGCAACAACATTGATATTGAGTGCACTTCCCTTCAAGGGGTCACAACACATTTACAATGTCCCCAAATCATGAGCAATTCACATATAAAGCCCTTAGGGATTCTAGACCACACACCCACACTTCATCATAGGAGACAACAAGGATATATTCAACATTGAATAGGTACTCCTAACATGTATCTGATCACACATTCATATAGAGGTCATATAGGTAGGGGTCATTTCACAATAGTACTTAACATAATCCATCATGTAGACCACACCTTATCCCTAACATTACCATTCACATTATACTCCTCATCATCAACACACTTTAAACATCATGCTAGCATTAAGGATTTCATACATAACTTTCATAGCATAACTTCATAAACATATGCATTATAATCATCAATTCACTTCACATCTATTGCCTTCAAGTCCATGCTCTCAACATGCATAGATAGACAAGAAGTGAACACCTCCACCATAAGTGGATCAAACCACACAACATCAAACTCTCATACTATAGACTAGAAGTTAGGTCAACTTACCAATTCTCCAAGCCATGATCCCCATGGATCAATCCTCAACAATTCATAATCAATTGACATAGATAGTAATAGGAATCAACAATGTAATTCAATAGCATAAACACAATCTAGTACAATTCTATAAACAAAGGGATCAACCCATAACTTTGCCCATAAGGCCATAATTCTCAACTCATCAATATACTGGCAATTCAACATGAATAAGTGTAGATAATCATAAGAAGCATCAATACAATCTAATCTAAATATAATTTCACCAATAGAGATCATATTCACAAAGACCCACATCATAGGTCAATTTTGAGAATTTGGAGATCATGGGTTCTTCAAGAATTCCTTTGAAAATTGTCTTAAAAATATTAATTCCACATTAATTCATCAATAGAATGATTTAGAAAATTGTTTGACAAGGAACCCATGTTTAGATTGAATATTGGGAATTTTGGTCTTTGAATCACTTTTGAAAATCTTTGTTAGAACTTATTGAATGAGAGGTTATTCAAGAATAAAGAGTCACCATACCTTAATTATTGAAGACCCATGAAATTGAAGAATAAATCGTTTGAAAACCCATGTTCTAGCTTGAGCTTCATCAAGGACTTCAATGGAGTTTTTGAGAGATTCTATTTTGAGAGGGAAGGCTCAATTTGAAGAATGAGGTCTAATTTTAGGTTTTGGGGTTTTAACCAACTTAAAATAACCTAAACTAGGTAGAATACCTATTTATAATAATTCCCCAAAGTACCCAAACTACCCCTCACTTAGTTGGACCTTTTTAAACAAGTCAAACTTGAGTTTTATTTTCACAGATTTTGTCGGGAAACAAGTTCGTGACGTGGAGGTGTTCCCACAAGTTTTCTGGAAATTAAATTCAAGACAGTAGAGTTCGCGACATGTCTGTGACATGGACCAAACTATTGGCCCTTGGTGGAGCTAGTCCACGATGCGGACATGCTCCTTCCAAGCACAACTTCAAGCTGCCTTGGCAGCTGCCTTGGCCAAGGTTGGGGTCCTCCTCGGGGAACCCTTAGGGTGGCCCCCGGGGCATCGTATCCAAACGTTTTGACCCTAAAAGCATTTATTAAGACACTAGGGTCACCTCCACTGATTTTAGACTCCAAACAACACATAAAAACATGAACAACATACTAGATCACAACAATACGTAAAAGACTAGTTTCCGAACATCTTGGTCATCCCTTGATGTTTGACTTCCAAACTCTTTAAAACTGACTTAAAAGGCTATTCTTCATTATTTTGACAAGTTATTAATGCATAAAACCCATGCGAGGCTCTACTTATCCTACTTCATTTTGAGGGTCGTTACACTTAGCTTCCCTCCACTCTCGGGAAAGAATCTACCAAGAAATGCCAATTTGAATGTTTCCCACTCAACCAGGCCCGCTCCTACCGGCCTATGGTTCTTCCATTGAACATACCATACTTGAGCAACACTCTTCAATTGGTAAGCGGCTAGATCCAGTTTCTCTATCGGAGTCACCCCCATAATGTCAAGTTTCTTATAAACCTCTTCCACAAATTCTTGAGGATCCTCTCCCACTTTGGAGCCATGAAACTCCGGAGAGTTCATCCTAGCAAAATCCCTAACACTAGAAGCAGCCAGGTTCGCATTAGGATTGACCAGAGATGCTACATCTCTATTGGCTTGAGCCGCCAAAGCTCGGGCCAACATTTGAAAAGCCGACCTAACCTCCTCATTTGGCATAGCCGAAGGATCAACCAGAGCTTGAGGAGCTTGGGGAGGATCTTCTTGATTCAGATTCTCCTCTTCCATCCTTCTAGCATTAGCCCGTCGTATGTTAATTTCCTAAAGAAACAAGAGAAGGATTAGAAGGGAAACCTTATAGAGTTAAACTCTATGGCACGACTTAAGATTAATAAAATAAGTGGAATTTCCTAAACATCTTATAGCCTCCCATTCATAAGTGTGACACACTTCACACTCATGAACAAGGCTCTATTAGACGTGTCTTATGAGACATCTGTTGACACCCAATTTTGACCCTCCCCAACATAGATTGATCATTAAGCTTCTCCAATTTTAAACTATTTAAGGTAATTAGTTTTTATAAATTTCAAAAAAAATAAATATAGTTTGCAAGTTACTTTAAATAAGGTTTGTCACTTTTTATAAATTTTAGATAATATATATGTTTTACATAATTATATATATAATTAGTATATTTTATGATTATTTGAAAATCGTCTCAAAAAGATTTTGTTTTAATTAAATATTTTGGTTAATTAGTTAAGTTATATAATAGTTTATATTTTAAATTATTTAACTTATATTCGAGTTAACTATTTTATTTCGTTAAGATTGATAATCTTATAAATTAATTATATTAATTCATCTTACTTTAATTACTAGCCGAACTTGTCCCAATTAACTAAGTTTGGCCATATTTGTAATTTAAATTGGCTAATTTTGCAACTTATACGGCCAAGTCCTAAATTACAAATCCAATTCCTTCCTTAACAATTATTTCAACTCTTTCATGCCAAAATTTGGGCCCTTCCACAATTTCCAGCAACAACAATTCCATCAGCCCAAACCAATTTGGCCCAATTTCCTTTATGCCAATTCAATTCCCAACTCCAGCAGCCCACTCCCGTATGACCCAGCACCCGGCCCACCTTCCTTTCTCTTCAAAAATAAAACCCAGAAGCGTACAGCTGCACGGTGTCTACGCACATAGGCAGTACACTGCCTCTTGCTGTCGTCTTCTGCCCGTCCCTCTCAATTTCCAGTCCAAGCAGCACGCGTTTCCGTCCTTAATGGTGCGAGATAAGGCCACATCGGCGCCAAGGACATTGGAATTGATCAAGGGCGTTCATCGCCCCTTTCCTCTTCCGGAATGGGGCGAAAATTCAGAAAAAAGCTGCCTCCCCTAAATTGTGAAAGGTTTTTGCAATTCAAATTAGTAGTCCTTGAATCTGAAATGGCCCTGGCCCCTTTTCCCTCCAACATGAACCCTAGTTTCCCTTATATATATTTCCATCTTCCTCACTGTAAAGGAGTTGTTTTTTTTTGGGAGGGCAAGATTTTGGGTTAGAGACAAGCATCGAGAGAAATTTTGTTTTTTTAAAAAAAATACAAAGGAATCGGTTGATCTTTTAAGACAAAAATACGCACTGAAATTTCTAGTTTCATTATTGTTTAGGACTTCCTGAAATCAAGATTTTCGTTTAGTCTTGTCGCTTCTGGTTGCTCATCGGAATTTTGGGAGTCACATCTCGGTGGTGGAAGATTTCTCCGTCCAGCTCACTGATTGTTCTGTTCGCTGCCTCGAACAAGGTAAGCCATTCACGACTCTTTCATTCATTTTGAGTTCATAATGTTGAATCGTGTTTGTCCTCTGTCGATTCAAAGAGGATTTTATATGATATGTTTAAGTCTATCTTTCTCTTCGTGTTAGTATTTCTGAATCTGATATACATGTGTTTCATTTTCGAGAGGATTTATCGTCCATCCACGCTTGATTTTTCTCTGTTTATGGCTCTTCTCGAGTTCTTTTGGTTGTTGTGCCCATTTCATTTTTGTTTGTCTATTTGTTGATCGTTTGGACACTGCTTCATCTCATCTTGTTGAAGTCGTTTTGGGTTATGAATGATGCTCTTCAGTACAAGACACATCTTTTGATTTCTTCTATATTTCACGCATGTTGTAGCTGCTCATTATTAGTATGGACCCTGTGTTTAGTCCAAATAAGCTTTCCCAATAATATGCGTATCGTTTACTATTTGGGGCCATGTGCCACTTAAGACTGATTTATCTTTCCATTATATGCTTTAAGTGAGTTAGTTTTGCCTCTTTCGGGTTATGATCTATATAAATTTTACTCTCAAGTAACACACAAATCTCTTCTTTTACTGCTCATGATATTTGGGAGCTCCACCTTTCTTTTAAATCTTGATAGATGGAATAAATATAGAATTATAAATGCAACACCATCTGCTTAGCTGTGGTTTCTCCCGTTTCTTTTAGTCAAATTGCTGATTGTTTAAGTGAAGTATGAAGTCCCATTTGGTTGCTTCTTTTCCGTGTCCCGATCTTATCCTCCTTTTACTGTTTGTAGTGAAGTGTTGTTAAGTTTATGCCTTGATTTCGTTTAGATTTAGTCGGAAAATGCTTACTGCTTTATTGTGGGTGTTATATTTGTTTGTTTAATGGCATGACATGAGTCTTAACGTTGGGTTTTTCTTTAAATCTTGATGAATGGGCATATTTGGGGCATGCTGTTTTATTTTATTTTATTTTATTCTTCCTTAAAATTGATACGAACTGAGTTGTGTCTTGATGGCCATTTTTTAGTAGGATACAAACTGTTGCATGAGTTAACATCTTCCTTTGTTCCCTTATTATATTATTATTAATTATTAATGCATTAATCTCTCATTTTGCCTTAAGTTACAGAATGTTAAGTTTTCTTTTAGTTTATTTATTTTATAATTAATGTAGTGGCTTTGTCTCTATTTGCCTTTAGTTATAGAAAACCTTGATTTTAATTAGCTTGTGTTTATTATGATGTCTCCTCTTTAAACAATTGCTTCGTGTAGTATTTTCCTTAAATGTTGGTTCGTAAATATTCATAGCATGTTTGGTCCATTTGCTTTCAGATTTAAAATGTTCAATTTCTTCTTGTTATGAGTCCAATTATGCTTAGCTATTTTATTTAAAGTCTCATTATGATTAATTATTGATTATTATGATCTTGTCCTTTGCATGAACTCCTTCAATGAGTCTATTGGACTCCACTCTACCTACATATCCGAGTTGATTTCCTATCGAGTCAGCCTTGGTCGTCGTTCAAAAAATGAAATCCGAAATATAGCAATGGGAAACCAAAATACACAGGTGGAAGAAAGGCTGAAATACAGCCGGTATACAGTTGTATACACTGATATACATGGCAAAACACTGATATACAGGTTCAAAAATGAAGGGCAAGTTGCAGGGGTCAAAATAGATTGAATACAGGCGGTATATAGTCCGATATACACAAAAACATGCCAGAAAGCGACCCGTATACAACGATATACCTCTTCTGTATACATAGGAGTTTGGGGCGAAAATGGGTCTAAAGCCCAATAGATTTGGCCCAGATTTGGGCATCTTCTTGTTATTGCCATTATTTATTTATTCTCTAACCCCTTTTATGTGATTTGGTTATTTAACTTAATTAATCCCCTAAAGATGAACCACTTTTGATTATGATAACTTATTTCGCTTTATTTAATTAGTTTTCTTTACTTGATCATTTTGAAAACTTTATTTTTTCTTCCTAAAACGATTTCAAAACACTTAAGTTAAACGACTTATGTTTGGCCGTTTCTCTTTACTTGATCATTTTGAAAAGTTTACTTTTCTTTCTAAATGATTTCAAAGATAGTCGTTTCTCTTTACATTCAAAAGTTAAAATATTTTTTTTCTTATATATACAACTTATTTACTACTTAGCTCTATATTAGTTTTGTCAATACTTAATTATTCTCCTTGGAAAACCCCCCATTTAGTTCCATTTCCCTTAAGATAATTAAAATGATGATAATAATAATAATAATAATAATAATAAAAAATAAAAAATAATACTAGTAATAAATAAGTAGGTTAAAATAAATGAGTCTTTTTATTTAGTTAAAATTTCAAAATTTAGGTAAAATAAATGAGTTCTTCTACTTCGTTAAACTTTCAAAATTAGTCAAAGTCATAAGTTCTTTACTTAGTCCATTTCTAAAATAATTAGTTAAGATAAATGAATTTTTTTTACTTGAGTTAAAATTTCAAAAATTAGTCAAAACCATTTTGGTCAAATCGCCGGTCAACCGCAAGTTAGCGGGCATTCCGAGGGCCTAACACCTTCTCGGAGTGTACATTTGAACTCGAACCCTTTTATTTTCAATGGATTTTGTCTGTTTAAATCTTTTGAAAACCCTTTAATTTTTTCTTGATTTTTGTTAAAAATTAAGTGGCGACTCTGATCTTTTGAAAATTCGATTTCTCTTAAACCATAAGTTTAAACGATTTTTTCAGAAACTCAGTCATTTTCCTTTTATAAATCTTTTTAAAATAAAACAACATCATCCTAGAATCATTCTAAACATTTTTCTCTGATTACGTTTAGGGGTAGCATGAACGGAAAAGCAATTTTTTCTTCAATGACACCACCAACTTTTGGTGGAGAAAATTATCAAATCTGGATTGTTAGAATGCAGGCATATCTGGAAGCTTTGTATCTCTAGGAGGCACTATAGAAGATGAATACATCATTGCTCCCTTGAAAAACAATCCCACGATGACACAAATTAAAAATCACCAAGAAAGGAAAATTAGGAAATCAAAGGCAAAGGCGTGTTTGTTTTCTAAAATTTCATCCACTGTCTTCACTCAAATCATGTCTCTAAAGTCGACAAAAGAGGTATGGGATTATCTTAAGACTAAGTATGAAGGATACGAAATAATTTGAGGGATGCAAGTGTTGAATTTGGTACGTGAGTTTGAGCTGTAAAGGATGGAGGATAGTGAAACCATTAAGGAATACTCTGATTGATTTCTTAACATATTCAATCACGTCAAATTGTTGAGTTCCACTTTTAACAATTCAAGAATTGTTGGGAAAATCCTTCTAACGGTACCTGGAAGGTTTGAGGCGACCATTACAAGCTTAGAACATACTAAGGACTTGTCTAGTATTACACTAACAGAGCTCTTAAGGGACTTTCAAGCACAAGAGCAAGGACGTGTTACGAGACAAAAAGAAGTTGTTGAAGGAGTCTGACCTACAAAGCATCAAGATGATGGATGATATAAGAAAAAGAAGTACCAACCAATAGATGAAGAATAGGTGCAGCACTCATGTCACGACCCAAGGGTACCCCTAGACGTAACATGACACATAGAACCTCGAAAAGAACCATGTAAGCCACTTAGCATATCATACCATAAGTAAAGAACAATAAAGAGTAAAAATGCATTTAAGAACAAAAGTTTCATAAAGGAAAGTCGAAATCTAGACTTTTCTCAATTAGCCATCTATTACAATTCTTGAATCAAAATAGGATCACATCTCAAAGAATATAATCCAAAAGTGAAAGTACAAGAATGAAACTACTAAATGACAACATCCGTCCTCGAACCATGATGACTCACCAACTAGCAAGGAGAAAGATCAATTCCAAGCTTTAGCCACAATGGGGACCACCTTGAGAACTGGACCCTACACTTGGGGAAAATGTAGGAAAATATGGGTTAGTACAAAAATGCACCAAGTATCATAGTCATGCATGAAAACCTTGAAAACATGCTAAAAAGGACATTTTAGTTGGATGTATGCCATTTGCTAAGTGAAAGGTCATTTTAAAGATAGTGGTACAACACATGTCATAAGCATAATCAACTCATAGGTCATCAAATCATAAAAGGAACATACCATAGATACCCTCAAAGGCTACTTGTGCAATGCATGTATGGGATCCCATAATCCCACCCACACTAAGTAAAACTCCTTAAGTAACCATAGTCTATATTTCATACTCTTGTTCATATTATTGTGCTAGTGGGTATAAGCCTTAACCGACATAGACCATGTGAGCTAACATGGAATCCAGCGTCTACCCTACACCAAAAAAGGGTTGTTCTACTTGCCTAAGGTAGAACCATACTCTTAGCTTAGGTGGATCCACTAGCTAAAGATCTATATGGGCACATAGTTATGTGATAGGGAGATTGCTACTAGAAACTCGGACTCGACTAAGGTAGAATGTTTCCATCTCATGAGATATACTTGGAAAGACAGACTCAACTATCATATAAGATTCCATCTCATATTCAAATCCACTCGGTGCTATGAATTAATTCCCATAGATTACATATTAAGTCTTGACTTAAGTTCTTATTCATGGAAGAATGTCTTGACACTTCATCCAACATATTTCATACTAAAGCTCATAGATTCAATAGGTGAGACTAGTCTTCCAACCTGAGAATCAGTACATGTGACAAACCTTTCACATCATATCATATTCATACACAAGTGTGTTCATGAGGATAACATTACAATACAACAACAACTAGATCATAATCATAATCCATCAAGACATCTAGAATCACTACCTTAGACATGGATGATAACATAGTTCAAGTAACCCAATTATAACAAGCATAATCTCATATTATGCTGCTATAATGAAAAGTTCACATCATAGGATCCAAATTGGAGAAATTGGGGATTTCATGGGTTCTTGGGGGAATTCATCATAAATCAACAATAAATCATCAATTCAATCATAATCAATCATAAATCAACCATTAAAAATGTTTTTGGAAACAACCCATAAGATTGAAGTCAAACCCTAACTTTTGGGGAAATCACTAGTTTTGAAATTGAGTTTGGAAGGACTCCATGGATGAAGATACATGGATGAAGGACTACCATACCTTAGTTATGATTTTCCAAAGAAATTGAGTGAAAAAACCTTGTTTCTTCAAGCCCTAGCTCCAATTTCACTCTTTTTCTTCCTTGAGTTCTAGAGAGAGACTGTTTTTTGTAGAAGATGAACTTTGGAGGTTTTATTTTTTGGATTCTTGGGAGAATGACTTAATTTGGGGAATTTTGAGTGTAAAAATCTTATATACTTTACTAGGGAAAGAGTAAAACAATGTAGTTTCAATTTAGGTAAAATAACCAAAGACCCCTAAGACACCTACTTAAAAGTTGCCAACTTGCCCGCTTTAGCTAGCCAAGTGGACGTTTGGTCCGCCAAATTTTCTAGAATGCTCCCTCATGGAGGCAGCCTACTAGGAGATGGGGAGGGTCTTTGGGCGATGAGCCAACTGGGTTGGCGAACCCCGACCTAGCTCGCCCAATATTCTAGTTGCTTGGCCAAAAGGAGGGGGGGGGGGCTTAATAAGCAATGGTGGCTCACTTGTCTAATCGCCAAGTCACTTGGGTGATGGTACTGCCCATCGCCAAGTGGATCAAGGCAACATCAATGTTTTCCTTTGCCTTGTTCAATGCATGGTATGCCCTTGCCCCTTTTTCCTTGACCTTAACCCTCACATTTAGCCCTAGTTTAGCTTAAAGACTTTCCGGGGTGTTACAATGCAACAACAAAAACATAACATGTAGCTTCAAAGGAAACTACCCTTCTTGTAAGCATTGCGCCAATATTGGACACACACCTTTCAAGTGTTGGAGAAGGCTTGAAGCTAAGTGCAGTAAGTGCAATTAGTTTGGGCATGAATTAATCATTTGTAAGAACAAAACTCAGCAGTAGGATGTAGATGCTCGAGTTGCTAATGAATAGGAGGAGGATCAACTCTTTGTTGCACCATATTATTCAAGCAATGTTTTAAGAGAGTTGTAGCCGATAGATGCAAATACACAAGTCACATGAGTCATGATAAAGAACATTTCAAAGAATTGAAGCCTACTCGAGTTGAAAATGTTAGAATAGGCCACGGTGGTCACATTCCAACAAAAGGAATAAGAACTATTGAAGTTGAGACATAAGCAGGTACAAAAACAAAAACAAATATTCTTTATATACCAAACTTAGACTGAAACTTGTTAAGCGTTGGTCAATTGTAGAAAAAGGTTTCAAATTTTATTTTGAAGATAAATATTTCTTGATCAAGTATCCCTCATGTTTAAAGTCAAAATGAGAGGAAAAATATTCTTATTAGATCCATTTGAGGAAGAACATATGTTGTATTCAACAAAAGTAAATGTCGCTGAGTTATGGCATAAGAGACTTATGCACTATCATTATCAAAGATTTGTCAAAATGCAAAGAGTTGAATATGGTGGAGAATCTACCTGATCGGGAAGCAATGGTAGACAACACAGAAAGCCATTTCCTAAATAAACCTGGAGAGCCTCACAAAAGTTACAACTAGTTCACACTGATCACATGGCCTCAAATAACTCCATCACTACAAGGTAACATCTATTACGTTCTTTTCATTGACGATTTTACAAGAATGTGTTGGATTTTCTTCTTGAACTCTAAGTCAAAAGTTGCTGGTGTATTCTGGAAATTCAAGAATTTGGTGGAAAATCAAAGTAATTGTAAGATTCAAGCTTTAAGGTCTGATAATGGGAAGGAATACACTTCATTAAAATTTGATTCATTCTGTTAAGAGGTCAACATTGTGTATCATCTTACAACACCATACACACCATAGGAATGGTGTTAATGAAAGAAGAATTAGATGGATAATGGAGATGGCCAGATGTATATTGCATGAGAAGGAGTTGCCTAAGATATTTTGGGTAGAGGTAGCACATAAAATTTTATACAAAATAGACTTCCAACGAAAGCTTTGAAAGATAAACTACCATTTAAATATTTGTACGGGTTTAAGCATTCACTAAGTGTTCTTAAAGTGTTTGGTTGTGTCTATTTTGTTCATATTAACGCAGTTCAACGTGACAAACTTGACAAGAAGGTAATTATAGGCATCCTTGTGGGTTACAGTGGAGTTTCTAAAGCTTACAAGGTCTATCATCCTCAAACACGATAGGTGGAAATTACAAGAGATGTTTATTTTAGTGAGTATGAATAGTGGGACAAGAAGAATTCTCAGAATTCAGGAAAATGCTCTCTAGAAGCAAACATCAGCCCCCCTAAAGAGCAAAAAACATAACACCAGCAACAAGAACTAGAAGATGATCATCTAGTCAATGGGAGAAAATTGGTGTAAGATATCTATCAGAAATGTGATGTCGCCATCAATGAACCTGTTGGACCAATAGAAGCTCTTCAAATCTGAAAATTGAAGAAAGCAATGGAGAAGGAGATATTCATGATTGAGAAAAATAAAACTTGGGTATTAGTCAACAAACCTGAAGATAGAAAAGTCATTGGTGTGAGATGGGTCTTTAGAACAAAGCTAAACGTAGATAGTTCGATCTACAAATACAAGATGAGGCTTGTAGTTAAAGGGTACACAAAAAATTATGGCGTTGATTACTCTGACACTTTTTCTCCTTTTGCAAGATTCTAACAATCAAATTGCTACTAGCAATAGCAACACAAATGGAATGGAAGGTGTTTCAACTCGATGTCAAATCAACCTTCTTAAATGATATACTGGAGGAGGAAATATATGTTGAGCAACCATCATAATTTGTGAAATATGGTGATGAAGACAAAGTCTATCTTCTAAAAAGTCTCTATATTACCTAAAGCAAGCACCAAGAACTTGGTATATTAGGATAGATGATCATTTGTTAAGCTTAGGCTTTGAAAAAAGCTTATCTGAATCCACTTTGTATGTAAAACATAAAGACATGTATATCTCTATTATGTCGCTTTATCTTGACGATCTTCTGATAACAGGAAATAATACAAGGTTGGTTGAGGAATTTAAAGAAGAAATGATGCAACCTTTTGAAATGATAGATCTTGGTCTTATGACCTAGTTTCTTGGAATGGAGATCAAGCAAAGCAAAAGTGAATTGTTCATTTGCCAGAAGAAATATGCAAAGGAAATTCTGAAAAAAATTCAAATGGTGGAATGCAATTCGATGAGCATGCTGATGAATCAAAAAGAAAAGCTCTGTAATGAAGATAGAACCAACAAAATTGATGAAGGTTAGAATAGAAGCTTGATTGAATGCTTAATGTATCTCACTGCAACAAGGCCTGATATTCTATTTATTGTAAGTCTCTTATCTCATTTTATGCATTGTGCAAAATAAATGCATTTAAGAGTAGCAATAAAGAATATATTGAAGGTACTTTTGACTAAGGTGTAAATTATGAGAAATGTCCAAACTTCAAGTTAGTTGGATTCTTAGATAGTGATTGGGCTGGATCCATAGATGATATGAAAAGTACCTCTGGCCATTGTTTCAGCCTAGGTTCAGGAATATTCTCATGGCCATCTAAGAAACAGGAAATTGTTGCACAATCCACTGCAGAAGGTTAATTCTTAACAGCAACAGGAACGTAAACCAAGTGTTGTGACTTATAAAGATCATGTGTGATTTACATTTGGAACAAAAGGAAAGTACTGTCATTCTTGCCGACAACCAGAAATCTATTGCAATCTCAAGTAATCCGATGTTTTATAAGAAGATCAAGAATTTCAACACCAAGTTCTATTTCCTGAGAGAAGTGCAGCAAAGGGGAGAAGTGACCTAGTCTACTGCAAGTCTGAAATCTAGCAAGCAGACCTGTTTACTAAGCCTTTACCGATCAACAAATTTGAACTTCTTAGACAGAAAATTGGAGCTTGCAGTATCCAAATCAAGGAGGATTGTTAGGAATCTACTTTTGAACTACAGTAAATTTAGTTTTACTATTTTTATTCTAAGTAAAACTTAGTCAATTAGTTGTTAGTCATGTGTTCCTATTATTTAGGAGTTATTTAGTGAACTGCTAGGTTGTGTGTGAACATTTTTATTTTTATTTTTCATTCTAGGTTCTTATATATGTAACCTGAAGCATTATTAAAAGACTTCTTCTTCTGCTTCTATTCTTTTCTCTCTCTCATCTCTTTTGTTTAGCCAAAATCTTTGATTTTCCTTAGCAGAGTTATTTAGCTTAACAATTTTAAAACCTTCATCTATGTTTTGCTTATTGGCTTTGCTGGTTTGGCAAATAAAATAGATGAAAAATGAACGTTGTTGCTTAATTCTATGTATGAACTCTAAAATGCTTGTGACTATCTTCCACAAATACTTTGAGCTAATTTAATCTCACATCAATTTTCTGAATATATTTTCTCTTTCCACATCCTTCGTTAGAAGTGAAACAAATGTTTATTTTGTAATTCACAAGAGACAAATTTCATGTCCTTTTTTCCTTTCATTTTAGTTTTCATATTACTACCTTTTTTTTTTTTTTTGACTCACGAGTCTAATTGTGAACGGATGAAATATGAGATGTAGATGAGATGAAGAGAAATAGATATTTTTCATATTTTCTCTTTCTATGACCCTCGGAAGCAGACGGATAGACAGAGCAAGAGCTCTTGAAGACTAAGTTGTTCTATTAGATGCTTATGCAATAAATGAATTCTCTGAGCGGTTTAGATAACACAAATTTGTGAAATGTGATGTTATTCAAATCATGGTTAGGTTTGATTGTAATATATATAAAGAGTCGAACTGTTCGATATTGACAACTCCAACCTTTGGTGGTGGTAAGTGAATGATATCATATATCAATATTTTTAGCTATGTAAGAAGGAATAAGTCAATGTACTTGATTTTTTTTATCCTCTAAGCACCACAATGCACTTCCTTACCTGAGCTCTTGCTATCCCACCTAATTGAGAGTTGAGACATATATAAGAAGCAAAGATGAAACAAGCATTGCAAATGAAGCTCTGGAATGGTTTTTGGAAGTTAGCACTTTTATCATTATTTTTGCACATATTGTAAAGAAAAAGTTGTATTATACCAGTGTTTGTACAGAGAATTCCGGGTTAAACTTTATTCGTTTCAATAACATGTTGGGCCCGTGAATCGCATGGGCACATATATATATATATTCTAGGAATTTTTGTAATTATTTATCTTCATAGTTTAATTTTTTTTGGTACTAATAAATAATATGTATATATATATATATATATATATTCTAGGAATTTTTGTAATTATTTATCTTCCTATTTTAATTTTTTTTGGTACTAATAAATAATCTGTGTATAAATAATAGGCTTACATATGTAATAAGAATCACTACGATTCATAACCTTTGCATGACATCAATCAAGATTACAACGTCAAAATTCTAGTGTAATTGATCCCCTCTTCCACCTCTAGTCATGTCGAGAAACTCGAGAATTAATAGAACTACAACTGATGCAACTAATATAATGTTGGTGGTGTATTTCTTGCTTCAAGCGCACCAATACCCTCATCGTATTCCCCATGACACAAATAACTTTGAAGCGTACTTTCACAATTACCCCCCTATGTTGTCTCCAATTCATAACACCAAATTTATATTAAAATAGTATTAGCATTGACATTATTTTAGTGTAAACCATCTTCAATCCATTACCCTGTAAAAGAATATTTTCAAATATTTTCAAGATATTCTTCCCTCACTTCAATATCATATTATTGTTTTTTTATCATTTATATTTTCAAGAGATAAAGGGTTAAAAGCACACCTAAACTATCCCTTTTTCTTAGTTTCATATCTAAACTATTGAGAGTGTGGGTTTCATGTCTAAACTATCACTTATTAGTTTGAGAAACACATCTATCTCTTTTATTACACTCTCATCATGGTGTATGTAATACAATCTCTTTTATTTAAAAAAAATTGTCACATCACACTTCACATAGACAAAATATTCCACCTTGAAAAAATTAAATAAATTATTAGTATTAGTTAAAGTTAAGGATTAAAGTATTATTATGCTCCAAAAGAAAATGTAAAATATTTTTCTTATCCCGTTCCACCCCTTCCTCTCACCGTACTCTCCCCATCCCAAATTTTTAGTTTTTTTTAAAAAAATCTTTTATAAAAGTTTTTTGAAAAAAAGCTTACTCGCTTGCCCTCCTCCCCCCCCCCCCATCCCTTCAAATAATAATTTAGATATTATTTTTTAAAAAAATCTACCCCCCACCCCACATAACCCTTTGAATTCAATTTTTTTTTCTCATTTTATATTAGACATACGTTTTTTTAAAAAAGGTATTTTTTACTTGTGGCAAGACATTTTTTAGAATAAAATTTTATTTATGTTATATTCGGTACGTAAGTAGAAAAAAATATTTTCCTAAAAATATATGTATATGTCTAACACAAAACGAGAAAAATATTTTTTAAAAAATAAGATAAATTAGGAGCGGAGGATTAGATGGGGTGGGGTAAATTTTTATTTTATTTTTTTAAAAAAATAATATCAATTTTTTTAGGAAGCGGTGGGGGGGAGGGGGGGAGGTCTAAATTTTTTTTAATATTTTATTAAAGAATTTTTAAAAACAAAAGGATGGGGGGAATGTCCGGGGGAGGGGGGCGGAGTGGGGCGAGTTAAGATGGTGGAGTGGTATGAGAAAAATATTTTAAATTTTAATTTTTATAAAAAATAATTTTATTTCGATAGTAATACTTTAATCTTTATTTTTTTTAAAACTAATATTAATAGTTTATTTGATTTTTATCAAGGTGAAATATCTTATCTATGTCGAATCTCATGTGACAATGTTTTTGCAAATAAAAGAGAGTGTATTACAAATCACTGAGGTGTGTTTCTCAAACTAATATGTGATAGTTTAGGTATGAAACTCATATTCTCAATATTGAAGGTATGAAACTTAAAAAAAAGAATAGTTTAGGTGTATTTTTGACACTTATATCTATTCCAAAAGTTTTATACAGTGCAAATGATAATAAAATAATCAAAAAAAGATTTGGTGTTGGTAGTGTTACATCAAATTTGGTGTAACACTATTTTCACACTAAAATAGTGTAAAAATTAGTCTTGAATTGGAGCACTGAGATGTTAAATTTTACACCAAAATAGAATTTAGGGTAAAATTTTGTATTGTGTTGGATTTGGCGTAAAATTTGGTCTTTAACGTGATATTGATGGCCCAACATGACTTCCTACTAATTACTTTTATGGCCTGGGTTCATCAAGACCAAATGGGTCTTAATTGATGCATAATACTTTGGTATCAATGGAGCCCGGGGCTGAGCTAGGAGTTACTTGAAAACTACCGTTGTGAGTTGCTCGGATTACTTCATAGCACCTTGGAGTCCCCTTCTATTTTCATTAATGTTCTTTATATTTGAGAAAGTATGTACATTTCAAACATGTTGTATCGACTCATTATTAGTTTCCTCATGACTTACCTAGGTAGTTATAGTTAGCCTTTTAATTTAATTAGAGTCGTATTATACCTTCAACCTCATTTTTTTTGTATTTTGGTGCACATTTTGTGTTGATTTGAAACCTTCAGCCAGGTAAAGTTGGTTGTGTTGTATGAAACGAGCCGCACTGTGTGTAATTTTTTTTTTTTTAATAAGAAAATCTTTTTATTTTCTTTATCTCGTATTTAAACCAAGTTAAAAAAATTGCCTTCTATTTAATTTAATTAATCTTTTTTTTACCTTTATTCATTATTTTTTTTTCCTATTGATTATTTATTCTTTTTATTTTCTATTTGTTTCCTTTTGATTTGATTTCAAATGTCTTTTATTTAAAAGTTTCAGATGGATATCAAAATAAATAAAGAAAATCAAATAAAAAAAATAAAAATTAAAACATTAAAATTAAAGGACACTTTAAAAAAATTATTATTATTTTTTATAAAAAAAATAAATACACATTTGTTTTTAAAAATAATTAAAAGTGAAAATATAAGAAGTAATAAAAAAGAAAAAATATTTAAAGTGAGGAGGAAAATTAATATTTTAGAAAGAAAGAAATGAAAATAATTATATATATAAGTTTTAATATTGATAATTATGTGTACTAACTAATTGTAAAATGACCAATTAAAAGAGGACACGTGCCTATCAATTTATATATTAAATTGTCTGGAGTATTTTTTACGAGAAGTGTCCAATTTTTTTTGGTCAATGGTGCCTAAAAAAAGTGCAGCTACACTAGTATCATGTCGCCACAAAAGGTTCACGAAAGTACATAAATAATGAGTTTGGAAGAGGAGGGAGGGATAATAGGACCCTAGTTAAGTTAGAGTCCATTCGGAAAGCCACCAAGTAATTGGAATTGGTATAAGCGTTAGGGTAGTAATTACCAGCCTAATAATTACACAACCTAGTATATTATACTAACTTTGTTTGTTTGCCAAAATGTAATTACATTGTAATTATAAGTGTACTGTTTGGTTGCATTAAGGTTATATTGAATTTTAAAAAGAAAAATTAATTATTTAAGCTAAAAGTATATATTAAATAAATAAGAGAATTTATATATATATATATATATATAGATATATATCTTTTGAAAATATATTAATTAATAAACAGATGTTCTTAACTAATATTATAAAAAACTAATTGATTTTAATCTTTCAATTTAGTATATTTTAATTAAATTAGTCATAAAACTAAAAGTACACAATTTCTATGAACATCATGAAATGCATGTTTGACAAAAAGATTAATATTATAAATATAATGTCATAAAATTATAAAACATTTGAAAAAAGAAGAAGATAATCTATCAAGTCTAACTTAAAAAAATAGCTTGCAATGTAAAATATCGAGTCAATACTCCTAAAACAAATAAAATTGAAAATATAAACATAAGTTCTAAATTCAATATTTTTTTAACATAATGCTCTTATGTAAAATTTCAACATAACATACATAAATATGATTTAAAAGAAAAAGAAAATGTAAGTCCATAACTTTATTCAACAATTAATTCTACTTCAATTTTAAAATTAGAATACTAACAAAATTATACTAATAATTTTTATTTTTTTACATAATACGAAAAAATTACATGGAATCACATTAAGTAAAGATTGAGAATAAGAAGGAAATATATATATAAAATTAATAAAATATTAGAAGAATAATAAAAAAATATAAAATAAAAATACATTAAAACGAAAAAAAATATAAATATAAATATAAATAAAGAAAGAAATTAAAAAACAATCAGCTTGTAATTTCACGATGTAATTACTAGCAATTCACAATCCCCCCCCTCCCCCCCTCCCCCCTTATGAATTGGAGAGTGTAATTACATCATGCCAATTACATCCAATTACATGCTGAAAAGGTAATTATATGGCCAACCAAGTAGGACAAACATTGTAATTACTCCTAATTACACCAAATCCAATTACCAAGGTGACTTTTCAAACATGCCCTTAATGTGTGTTTCTTGGATTTAACTCATAATTTAGGAGGGGGTACTTATGCCATATCCCGATAACTAGGGGTGTTCACGGTTTAAATAAAAACTTATCCAAATCAAAAAAATTGAACCAACTGATTAAATAAACTATTTTTTATTTGGGTTAGGTGTGGTTTGGTTTTAGATTTTTAAAAACTGATGGTATTTGAGTTGGCTATGGTTTTGTTCTAAAAAACCCGAAGAAATAATCGAATCGAACTGACAAATTATATACATATGTTTTATTATTATACATACATAATATATTATTTTTATAAATAATTTTAAAGATCTTATATGTGTTTTCATAAAAAATTATTGATAATTTACTTATGAAAGCCAAAATGCCCAAGGTGAGAATATTTATCTTATTGGTTTCATGTATACGAGTATCTATGACAATTCTTTATGAGATTGAAAATGTCACTGTCTCTTCATTCTATGCTAAAATAATGAATTTTGAAGCTTTATTCATAGTAAGTTTAATGATTAAAAGGTAAGTAATGTCAGTCATTCTAGCTGTTTTCGTTTTGAATTGATTGTTGTCACTGTAACACCTTGGATTCAAGAAGACATGAAAATTCAATTTTTAAAAGACCTGGTGCCAGTTCCTACGGTGCCATCCACGGCCCGTGGAATGACCCACAGACCATAGGTCAGGTCTGTGGTTGGCCAGGAAAGTTTCCCCAAATTGTCAAGTTTCAGTACTTTTTCAATGTTTCACCAGGACGGTCCGTCGTTCAATGCACAAACCGTAAATAGATTTCATAGGTGAGTCCCACACTTAGAGAGATTTTGAGGTTGAAAGTTGAGGACCGCAGTTGGGACCCACGGCCCATTGATTGGACTACGGCTCGTGGGTGGGTCCTGTTGTTGGAGGTCCTGATGTTTGAGTCTCTGACACCAAATGACGGACGAACAAGACGGTCCGTTGGTGGAACCACGGACCATAGTTCGTCACCGTCTATGGTGTCAACAATTATCTTTCTAGGGGCTTTTGGGTCTTTTCTTAAATATTCTAGCTTAGTACTATGTTGTTTTGCCCTTCACCTAAAGACCTATATAAGTGTTTTAACCCCCAAATTTCCCCAACTAAAATCATTCTCTCAAATTCCTAAAAGAAGTACAAGTTTTCCTCTCAAAATATTTCTCTCTCTAGAAAACTTGAAGAAGAAGGGATCAGCATAGGGTTTCAAGCCAAGTCTCCAATTCCACCATTGAAGTTAAGTAATTGGCATTGAGGAATGATAGTTTTCATCCATAGAGCCCTTTCCCCAATTGAGTTAGGGTTTTCTTCCATGTCATGGGTTCCTTTAATTATTGATTTATTTGATTGTTTCATGATCTATCAAGCATGAATTGAGATAATTACATGATTTTATGATTAATTCCCATGAACCCATGTTTTCTACATATTGATGATTAAATATTGATTTTGAACAATGAAAGGTGAATTATGCAATGATGCATGTTCTTATGAAATTGATGTAAATGTTTTACAGATGCTTTGAGAGTGAAGTATCAATGATGCTATTGTTGTGTTGTTGAAAGGATTTCTCATATACAAATCAAAGCTTGATTGTGAAAGGTTTTCTCACATAATAAGGATTCTAAGGTCGAAAGGATTACTCACCTAAAATGAATCTAAGTTAAGGAGCTATTCTAAATTTGAGGCAAGAGGCGATTACCCATGCTCTCTATTTAAAGACAACTGGCAATTACCCATGTCACATGATGTAAGGACAAGAGGTGATTACCTATGTTCTTTTAAAAGATAAGATGAATATGATTAAGAACTATTCCGTGTAAGTTAAGATTAGTACCGAGTGGACAAGTGGCGATTACCCGTGTCCAATAAACTATGTACCAACATAGGATTTTCTAGATAGACATTAACTAGTTGATTCACATAAGCTAGAAGTTCATGGTCCTTACTTTGGCAAGTAGGACACCCCTTTTTGGTGTGGGGCAGACACTAGATTCCATGTTAATAGCTTACATGGTCTTATATGCTGGTTAAGGCTACTTCCCACAAGCAAGCTAAGGTGAACTAAGGTTACTTCAAGAAGTATTTTACGTATGTTTTGAGATGATGTTCTCTTGCATTGATCATGTTTTGTGACTTATGTTTTCTAATATTCAAGATTCATGTTTTAGCTTGATCATTGCATGCTCATGAAAATGTCCCTTTTCAGCATGACTTTATATATTTTTATGCATGGCTATTATACTTGGTACATGTTTGTACTAACACATATTCTTGCCTACATTTCCTTAAATGTAGGGTCTGACAGTCAAGGTTCCTAGTTTCATGGCTAGAGTTCTTTGAGGATATTTCGAGCTTTGGTGAGTCTTCATGCTTTGAGAACCGGACATTCATTGTTTTCAGTCTTTCCTTACCTTCAATTTTGGAACATGATGTACGGGCTATGCCCAGATTCATTCTTATGTACTAGATAGCTTTGAGAAGATGTGTAGATTTCCGCTTTTCTCTATAAAATTTTGATATGTGAAATTGTCTTCTAACTCTCTTTATTCTATTATCTTGTATGACGAAAGATAAGTGGCTTGTATAGGGCCTCTCGGGGTCTTATATGTCATGTTACTCCTAGGGGCTTGTTGCTTCCAATTGCGCACACAAGTGTACGTGGTCTCACAAGCAATATAGTGGCCCTAAAAGAGCCAGATTATCGAACCCAAAGGACTTGTAAATTAACTATTTACTAAATAATACTAATTCTAATTATTTATTTAAGGGAGGATTTCAAAAGATGAATATATATTAACTAAACTAAAAATAAAGATAAAATAACTAAAAAGGAATTAACTAAGAAAAGATAAATATTTACACAATCAATGAATGAATCAATCTAGGATTATGATTTAACTAACAATCATGTTTAGCATCAATTTCACCAACTTATTTGATTATCTAGTTATTGATTCATGGGATTTATAATATAGTGATGATCTCTCGACCTCTAACCGTCTACCACAATTGACAATCTAACTACATCGTTGAGCGGGGATAAACTGTACCAACTGTCGAGCATTACGTTGTCTTCCCATATTTGAGCAAAGCAAGGCACCTAGGTATATCCCTATCCTAGACACAAATCAATTCAAGTGATATGCAAGAAAATATCATGATCCTTATAATCCACATTCTATCCCTCTCCCGAGTTCAAAAGAAGACAATAAATTTATTCTAATGGTGGTCAAGCATCAAAATAGTAATCACAAGAATATAAGAACAACCAATATGATAAACAATTATGCCGGAATAAAAATCACTAAACAATCATTTTGTAAGTAAATATAATCCAAGAACGAGAAGTTTATGCTTTCATATAGACATAGAGCAATTACAACGAATCATTCAAATAAAAGATGTAAAATAAAATAAAAGTGAAAGAAAAGATAAAACCCTAAACCAAAACTTATTTTCTACATTGTATCCTCTTCTCTTAGTAATTATTCTTATGAACTATTTATAGATGTAAAAAACTGTGAATAAAATAATTGAGTCCAAAACAAATTGGGAATCCAAAACCAAACAGAATTGGATTCTATTTGAAACACTGTTTCGTCCGCCCACAAAATTGGATTTCTTGAGATGCTACCACATGGACAACTCCAATGTGCACTTATTTGCTTTCATGCCAACTTCTGTATATATAAATATTAATATAATATTCACTTTAATCCATTAAGCAACCTACTTGATTTCCTTCTTCAATCTTCCATCTTTAATTATTTTTAGCTTCAAACTTCTTCATTTTCCCACCAATTTAATCCTACAAATAAAATATACTATTTAGCACAATCCATAAAATTCAGGCTAAAAAAGTACATATATAAATACTAATTGTGAGGCAAATAATGATTTAAAATATGTATTTTAGCCTCACATCAGGGCTACCTAGGGTCGTGACAAACTTGGTAATCAAAGCACAAGGTTTAGAAAGGTCCTAGGAAGTCTCATAAGCTACGTCGAGTAGGGTCTTGTTCATAAGTGTGAAGCGTACCATATTTATGAATAAGAGGATACAAGATGTTTAGGAAACTCCACTTCTTTCATACTCTAAAGTCGTGCAATAGTGTTTAACTCTATAATGTCTCTATCCTAATCCTTATCCGATGCTCTACATAATATGGCTACTCGAAGATCATATGCTAGGAAGAATGTGGGAGGGAATGCAAATCAAGAGGCTCTTCCTCAAGCTCCCTAAGTTCCGGTTGATCGTTTGGCCGATCAAGTGACTAATGCGGAGTTTAGGGCTGCTTTTCAAGTATTGGCTCAAGCCATCACGACCCAAGCCAATAGGGAGGTTGCAGTCCTCATGAACCCAAATGTGGGTATGGCGGCATCTAGAGTAAAGGACTTCACTGGAATGAATCCTCGGTAGTTTTATGATTCTAAGGTTGAGGAAGATCCTCAAGAGTTCATCGATGAGGTTTATACGGTGTTAATGATCATAGGAGTGACGCTGGTGGAAAATGCGGAGGTGGCTGCTTATCAATTTAAGGTTGTTGCTCAATATGGTGCAACCAAAGAAAAGAAGGGAGATCGGAAGATGCGGGTCCTCTCGATTGGGAAAAGTTCAAAATTACTTTCGTTGATAGGTTCTTTCCCCGTGAGATGAGGGAGGCAAATGTGCTTGAATTCATCAACCTTCGTCAAGGAAACATGAGTGTGAAGGAATATGCTTTGAAGTTCACACAATTGTCTAGGTATGCTTCTACTATGATTGCTGATTCTAGGGCAAGGATGAATAAGTTCATTTCGGGTTTGTCTGAAATGGTGGTTAAGGAATGTCGTACCTCGTTGCTTATTAATAATATGGAGATTTCTCTTATCATGGTTCATGCTCAACAAATTGAAGAGGATAAATTTAAGGAAAGGTCTAGGGAGGCAAAGAGAGCTAAGACCGGTGATGGTAACTTCTCGCATTCTAGGTCCGATGGACAAGGTCGTTCTAAGTTTCGACAAAGGTTTTTAGGTCAAGGTTCCTCCAATGCTACTTCTAAGTTTAACAAAAAGAGGGTGTGTAATCCTAAGACTCAAGGAGGAAGTGGTAGTGGCTCCTTTTTGCCTACTTGTTCTAAGTGTGGAAGGAAGCATGACAACAAGTTTCTAGCGGGTTCCAATGCTTGTTTTGATTGTGGTTAAATGTACCACAAGATAAGAGATTTCCCTTCAGTTTCTAAGAATGATAGAGATAATCGTCAAAGTGTTCAACCTAATTGTTCATCTGGTCCTAATGGTACGGGTTCAAATGCTCCCAAGAAAAATAAATTTTATGCACTTCAAACTCGTGGTGAATAAGTGGATTCTCCCGATGTGGTTAACGGTATGTTGAAAGTCTTCCAATTTGATATTTATGCTTTACTTGACCCCGATGCTACCTTGTCTTTTGTTATGCCATATGTGGCTATGATGTTTGATATTCTTCCAGATGTGTTGTTGGATCCTTTTTCTGTCTCTACTCTTGTTGGCGATTCTACTGTGGCTAAGAGGGTCTATAGAAAATGTCCCATCTTCTTGTCCGATAGAGTTATTCTTGTTGATATGGTAGAGCTTGATATGCTAGATTTTGATGTTATCCGTTGTACGGATTGGTTGCATGTATGTTATGCTTCTATTGATTGTAGAACCTGTGTAGTCAAATTTTGAGTTTCCAAATGAGCCTGTCCTAGAGTGGAAAGGGGGAAATTATATGCCCAAGGGTTAGTTTGTCTCTTGTCTTGGAGATAGAAAGATGATTTCTAAGGGTTGCATTTATCATCTAGTTAGGGTGAGGGACACATATTTCGACACCCCTACGCTTATGTTGGTCCCCATTATTAATGAGTTTCCAAAAGTATTTCCAGATGATTTACCTTGTATTCATCCCGAAAGGGAAATAGGCTTCGGTATTGACCTTATCCCAGATACACAACCTATCTCTATCCCCCCTTATCGAATAGCTCCGACAAAACTAAAAGAGTTGAAAGAGCAGTTGAAAGATTTTTTGGATAAGGGTTTCATCCGCTTGAGTATCTCTCCATGGGGCTCTCCAGTCTTGTTTGTTAGAAAGAAGGATGGTTCTCTCTGTATGTGTATAGAATATCGACAGTTGAACAAGGTTACCACCCACGGATTGCTGACTTGTTTGACCAACTTCAAGGGGCAGGTTACATTTCCAAGATTGACCTTCAGTCGGGTTATCACCAATTGAGGGTGAAAGAAGATGACATTTCGAAGATGAATTTTTGAACTCGGTATGGTCATTATGAGTTTTGGATAATGTATTTTGGTTTGACTAATGCCCCGACGACATTTATGAATTTGATGAATAGGGTGTTTTGACAATACCTCGACAGGTTTATGATTGTGTTCATTGATGACATATGGATCTATTAGGAAGTGAGGGTGAACATGATGATCATTTGAGGACTGTGTTGCAAATTCTCAAGGACCCCAGACCCCACCTAGTGGGATTTTACTGGGTATGTTGTTGTTGTTGCAAATTCTCAAGGACCAATAACTATTTGCAAAGTTTAGCAAATGCGAGTTTTAGTTAAGGTCCGTGGCTTTTATGGTCATATTGTTTCGAGTAAGGGTATTGAGTTAGATCCTAAGAAGACATATGCGGATAAGAGTTGGCCTAGACCTCTATCCCCTTCATGTATTAGAAGTTTCTTGGTTTTGACTGGTCACTACAGAAGGTTAGTTGAGGGATTTTCTTCAATTGCTTCTCCATTGACAATATTGACTCAAAAGAAGGCTAAGTTCATATGGTCTGAAGCTTGTGAAAAGAGTTTTTGAGAATTGAAGGATAGACTTACTTCCGCTCCGGTGTTGACTTTACCTGAAGGGATAGATGGTTTTGTCGTTTATTTTGATGTCTCTAGAATTGGGTTAGGATGTGTCCTTATGCAAAATGGGAAAGTCATTGCCCATGCTTCAAGACAACTTAGAATTCATAAAAAGAATTATCCAACCCATGACCTTGAACTAGCGGCGGTTGTTTTTGCCTTAAATATTTGGAGGCATTATTTGTATGGTGTTCATGTGGATGTCTTTACCAACCACAAGATTTTGCAGTATGTTTTTAATTAGAAAGATTTGAATCATCGCCAAAGGAAATGGCTTGAATTATTGAAAGACTATGACATGAGTGATCTCTATCACCCCGGTAAGGCAAATGTGGTGGCGGATGCTCTTAGTCGATTATCGATGGGTAATGTTTCTCATATAGAAGATAATAACAAAGAGTTGATTTGAGATGTTCATAGATTGACCCGATTAGGTGTTTGGTTAGTTGATTCTACTAAAGGTGGTGTTACGGTTTACAATGTGTCAAAATCATCTTTTGTGGTTGATGTGAAGGCCAAGTAAGGTCTTCAACCAACTTTGGTTGAATTGAAGGAAGTGGTGCTTAAAAAGTCTGTAGAGGCTTTCTCCCAAGGGGGAGATTAAGTACTTGGAAATCAAGTGTAACACCTCAGAAAATCAAATAGGTGAAACTAGAGCCTAACGAGTGTGTTGTTGAGTTGATGTGAAGTTTTATGTTGTAAAATGAGCTCCCGAGTTTAGGTTAAGGAGTTAAATTTTAAGGTACGACTTCCCAGGGACTAACCAAGGGTCCTTGAGGAGGACCCTAAAGTCTAACCCCAAGGCTGCCCCAAAGAAACTAGAAACTGCCAAATTTTATGACCCACGAATGGGACCTACGGGGAGTAGGTCCCTCTATGCCTCGTGGGGAGGCTCCATAGGTCAAGACCCCAAAGTGTGAAGTTGCAGACCCCACACACGGACCAACAAGATGGGGCATGAGTGGACCCATGGTCCGTGGGTCACCACTGCAAAAGTTGTCCAAGATTCTGCCAAGGCTAGGGTCAATCTAGTAAATTCCTAATTAATTAGTTATGAGTTGGGGACAGTTTATATTGTTTTGTTTCACTTATTTAAGGCTTTATAAAGTATTAAACTCCCTTTTACAATTCATTATTTCCAAAATTCAAAAATAGAAACTACCTTCTCTCCAAATATTCTCTCTCTAGAAACCTCTATTGGAGAAGAAGTCAAGGTTTAGAGCTCAAGATTTCATCTTTTCTCTTCAATTTCGTGGATTTTCTTCAATATAGGTATGGTAGTTTTCATCCTTGGTTAGTTTCCACCCAAGGAGCCCCTTCAAAAGATGATTTCAAAGTTTACAAAAACCCCCAAAAGTTAGGGTTTCAATCTTTGTCATGGGTTCAATTTCTAAACATTTTCGAAAGTTGAATTATGATGAATTGTGATTGAATTCTTGAATTAATGGTTTTTTAAGATGGAATTTCCCTATGAACCCATGATTCCCCCAAAATACTAAATTGTGAATTGTGATTTGGGATTGGTTTATTATGGAAGCATGTGAAGAGATTAAGTCTATATTGATTTAGTTTATTGAGTTATGTCATTATTCATGCCTAAATTGTAGAATCTAGGTGTGTTGGTGAATTGTTATTCATGGCCTTGAAGGGCAAAGTATGAATGAATGATGTATTATCGTGATGTTATGTATGTGTATGTGAATTCAATGAAAGTAATGCGATCGTGTCTATAATGCAATTGTGTTATTATTGAAAGGTTATTCTCAATTATACACTTAAGAATGATAATGTTATATGTGAAAGGTTTCTTCAATGTAATGTTACACTTTGAATTGGTAGGCTTAGGGAACCCTCTTCTTGTGTAAATGAAAGTACTGTTGATTTATGTACCTTGAATTGGTAGGCTTAGGACATCTTTTTCTTGTGTAAATGAATGTTATGTTGATTGAAGTATCTTGAATTGGTAGGCTTAGGCATCCTCTTATTGAGTAACTAATGTATCTTGACTTAATGAACATGAATCAGTAGACCTAATGTTGGTAGCCTTTTCATACATGATTAATAAAGTATTCTAAGGTCTGTCTTGAATCGGTAGACCTAATATTGGTAGCCCTTCCATGAGAAGTCTATGAATGAATGAATGAGAAACCTTGAATCGGTAGACCTAATGGTGGTAACCCTTTCATATGTGAAATGATGAACCTTGAATCGGTAGACCTAATGGTGGTGCCCCTTTCGTGTGTAATGTACTTTGGGTCGGTAGACCTAATCTTGGTAGCCCTCTCAAGTACAATAATGTTAATGTGATTGAACTACTCTATGGGAATGAAGGTTAAGTACCAAGTGGTTATAGTAAGCTGGAAGCAATCCCTACGTTAGGCCGGGTTTCAATAAACATCTTTCTTATCCCATAACTATGTGCTCGCATAGGTTTTTAGCTAGTGGAACCACCTAAGCTAAAATGTTATCGACTCTACCTTAGGCAAGTAGACCAACCCTTATGATGTGGGATAGTACATCAGATTCCATGTTAAGCTCACATGGTCTATGTCGGTAAATGCTTATTTCCATCATGTGAGATACGTGCTATGATTACTTGAGAGGTTTTATGAAGTGTGGGTGGTAGTATGGGATGCCATTCATGTATTGCACGAGTAGGCTTTGAGAGGGTTATGGTGTGATTCTCCAATGTCTAATGAATGAATGTGCTCTTAATGAAGCTAATGAGAATGTTGACTTAAATGCTTAATGTAATGATGCATGCTTTACTTGGATTGTATTATGAGTTACTTTTCTTGCCATGTCTTATGAAATGTGAATGTTCCTTATGCATGAGTATTGTCTAACATGAGATGGAAGAATGGTAAGTTCATCTATGGTGGCCTCAAAGTGGTACTTAGTATGAATGGTATTATGGGATGCCATTATTACATTGCACATGTATAGCTTAGGGTTATCTAAGGTGATGGTCTTATGTGATGTAATGGATTATATGTTGATATTGATTGTATCTTATGCCTTTTATACTAAACTTCATGATGTTTCTCAAAATTGACATATAGCATGGTTTTCAATCAAAATGCTCTTTCTAAGCATGGTTTTTGCATGACTATCATACTTAGTACATTTTTGTGTGCTAACCCATATTTCTACATTTTTACAAAAGTGTAGGGTTTGGAGACTTGATGTTCTATTCTTGGAAGATAGGTTTCTATGGAGCAAGGAGTTGAAGATTGGATGTGTCCTCATAGTTTCGAGGACGAACCCATTATTTCCTTTATGTCTTTTATTTTATGTTTAGAGCTTTTTTATGGGCTATGTCCCAAAGTTTTATTCCAAGTGTTGTAGATGGTTTGAGACAAAGTATAGAAAGACCTCCGCTTGCTTTTATGAAAATGACTTCGATTATAAAGAGAAAATTTAAATTCCACACTATTTTCCTATATTCTTATCTTATGAATGCTATGAGGTTTGTATGAGGCTCTTCGGAGTCTTGTACACCCTGTCACATCTAGGGTGTAGGCTCGGACGTGACAAACATGGTATCAGGGCACAAGATTTTGGGATGGTTTTAGGATATCTCAAACCACATATAGTAGAGTCTTGTTATTAGTGTGAAGCGCACCACATTTATGAATAAAAGGCTATTGGGTGTTAGGAAAAGCTCACTTCTTCGTTCTTCAATTCGTGCCATAGAGTTTAACTCTATAAGGGCTCTCTCTATTATTCCTTATCCGATGGTCTTTAGGATATGACCACTTGAAGGGCTCATGCTACAAGGATCGAGGGAGAAAAATTTCTTAGATAGCAAGGTCAGGGAGTGTTCTTGATGTTCATGATTTAGGTTGACTTGAATTCTCACCTTGAGTGGTGTTGGTAGGGTTGTTTGTGAGCAAGAGTTGCTTAATGAGAACCTCCCTAGTTTAGAAGTACCGGTTGAGATCTTAGACCGTCAAGTTAAGAAATAGAAGAGTAAGGAAGTTGTTTCCATGAAAATGTTGAGGAGTAGTATTTTTAGTAAGGGTTTTAGTGAAGGTGCTACTTGGGAGGCCAAGGGCCAATGAGAAGTCCCAATATCCTCATTCTCTTCCTTTCTATTCCTATTCAAGCCTAAGACAAAGAGTTCCTTTTTGACTTGTTTCATGTTTTGGAGTCATGTGTGATTAAGTGTTTCCATGGTCTCCTTACATTATGCATGTTCTTGATGAGTTCATGTTTGAATGATAAAATGAGTTCTTATGATTTATATTCCTCATTTTAATGTGCATTTAGTATGAGTTGTCTATATGCTTCATGAGGTGAAATGTTGAACATGCCTACACGCGCTTTTAAGAGTAATTGCATAAATTGCTTTATAATGTTATGATGAGCATGATTTGAGTTGGAGAAGGTAATTCCTCCAATGATATGAGAAATGTTAAAGTTTTCATTCATAATGAGTTTCTAGATGAAGTTCCTACTTCCTTGTGTTGCATTGAGTATTTTTGAGATGGAGTTGATGTTTCCTCCTACTTTTGTGCATTGTTTATGATGTTTCATGCATGATGGGCTGCTAGTCTTGAGTCTTTGTTTCCCTAAAGTGTTTAAAGTGTCATTCGATGATGAATGTTCCTAAGGGGGAGGTAATGTAACACCTCGGAAAAATGAATAGGTGAAACTAGAGCCTAGTGAGTGTGTTGTTGAGTTGATGTGAAGTTTTATGTTGTAAAATGAGTTCCTGAGTTTAGGAGTTAAAACATCAAGGTACGACCCCAAAGACCAACCAAGGGTCCTTGAGGAGGGTCCTAAAGTCTAACCCCATGGCTGCCCCAAAGAAACAAAAAACTGCCAAATTTTATGACCCAAGGATGGGACCTACGGGGAGTAGGTCCCTCCACACCTTGTCGGGATCAAGACCCCAAAGTGTGAAGTTGCAGACCCTACCCACGGACCAGCAATATAGGGTGTGAGTGGACCCACAGTCTGTGGGTCATGGGAGTGGGTCACCACTGCAAAAGCTGTCCAAAATTCGGCCAAGGCTAGGGTCAATCTAGTATATTCCTAATTAATTAGTTATGAGTTGGGGACGGTTTATATGGTTTTATTTCACTTATTTAAGGCTTTATAAAGTATTAAACTCCCTTTTACAATTCATTATTCCCAAAATTCAAAAATAGAAATTACCTCCTCTCCAAATATTCTCTCTAGAAACCTCCATTGGAGAAGAAGAAGTCAAGGTTTAGAGCTCAAGATTTCATCCTTTCTCTTCAATTTCGTGGAGTTTCTTCAATCCAGGTATGGTAGTTTTCATCCTTTATTAGTTTCCACCCAAAGAGCCCCTTCAAAAGATGATTTCAAAGTTTCCAAAACCCCCCAAAAGTTAGGGTTTCTATCTTTGTCATGGGTTCAGTTTCTAGAAGTTTTCAAAGGTTGAATTGTGATGAATTGTGATTGAATTCTTGAATTAATGGTTTTTTAAGATGGAATTTCCCTATGAACCCATGATTCCCCCAAAATACTAAATTGTGAATTGTGATTTGGGATTGGTTGATTATGGAAGCATGTGAAGAGATTAAGTTTATATTGATTTAGTTTATTGAATTATGTCATTATTAATGCCTAAATTGTAGAATCTAGGTGTGTTGGTGAATTGTGATTCATGGCCTTGAAGGGCAAAGTATGAAAGATTGATGTATGATCATGATGTTATGTATGTGTATGTGAATTCAATGAGAGTAATGTGATCATGTATACAATACAATTGTGTTATTGTTGAAAGGTTATTCTCAATTATACACTTATGAATGATGATATTATATGTGAAAGGTTTCTTCAATGTAATGTTACACCTTGAATTGGTAAGCTTAGAGCATCCTTTTCTTGTGTAAATGAAAGTAATATTGATTGATGTACCTTGAATTAGTGGGCTTAGGGTATCCTCTTCTTGTGTAAATGAATGTGATCTTGATTGAACCTCTTCTTGTGTAAATGAATGTGATCTTGATTGAACTATCTTAAATTGGTAGGCTTAGACATCCTCTTCTTGAGTAACTAATGTATCTTGACTTAATGAACATGAATTGGTAGACCTAATGTTGGTAGCCCTTTCATACATGATTAATAAAATATTCTAAGCTTTGTCTTGAATTGGTAGACCTAATGTTGGTAGCCCTTCTATTAGGAGTTTATGAATGAATGAATGAATGAAAAACCTTGAATTGGTAGACCTAATGGTGGTAACCCTTTCATGTGTGAAATGATGAACCTTGAATCGGTAGACCTAATGGTGGTGGCCCTTTCTTGAGGATTCAATGAGCTATCCTTATAATGTACCTTGAATCGGTAGATCTAATGGTGGTGCCCCTTTCGTGTGTAATGTACTTTGGGTCGGTAGACCTAATGTTGGTAGCCCTCTCAAGTACAATAATGTTAATGTGATTGAACTACTCTATGGGAATGAAGGCTAAGTACTGAGTGGTTATAGTAAGTTGGAAGCTCTCCCTACGTTAGGCCGGGTTTCAATGAACATCTTTCTTATCCCATAACAATATTCCCGCATAGGTTATTAGCTAGTGGATCCACCTAAGCTAAAATGTTATCGGCTCTACCTTAGGCAAGTAGACCAACCCTTACGATGTGGGATAGTACATCAGATTCCATGTTAAGCTCACATGGTCTATGCCGATTAATGCTTATTCCCATCATGTGAGATATGTGGTATGATTACTTGAGAAGTTTTATGAAGTGTGGGTGGTAGTATGGGATGCCATTCATGTATTGCACGAGTAGGCTTTGAGAGGGCTATAGTGTGATTCTCCAATGTCTTAATGTCTAATGAATGAATGTGCTCTTAATGGAGTTAATGAGAATATTGACTTAAATGCTTAATGTAATGATGCATGCTTTACTTGGATTGTATTATGAGTTACTTTCCTTATCATGACTTATGAAATGTGAATGTTCCTTATGCATGAGTATTGTCTAAACATGAGAAGGAAGAATGGTAAGTTCATATATGGTGGCCTCAAAGTGGTACTTAGTATGAATGGTATTATGGGATGCCATTCTTACATTGCACAAGTATAGCTTAGAGTTATCTAAGGTGATGGTCCTATGTGATGTAAAGGCTTATATGTTGATATTGATTGTATTTTATGCCTTTTATACTAAAGTTCATGATGTCTCTCAAAATTGGCATATAGCATGGTTTTCAACCAAAATGTCCTTTTTAAGCTTCATTTTCTCATGGCTATCATACTTAATACATTTTTGTGTGCTAACCCATATTTCTGCATTTTTACAAAAGTGTAGGGTTTGGATACTTGATGTTCTATTCTTGGAAGATAGGTTTCTAAGGAACAAGGAGTTGAAGATTTGGTGAGTCCTCATAGTTTCGAGGATGAACCCATTATTTCCTTTATGTCGTTTATTTTATGTTTAGATTTTTTTTATGGGCTATGTCCCAAGGTTTTATTCAAAGTTGTGTAGATGGTTTGAGATAAAGTATAGAAAGACTTTTGCTTGCTTTTAAGAAAATGACTTCGATTATAAAGAAAAGTTTTAAATTCTGCACTATATTCCTATGTTCTTATGTTATGAATGCTATGAGGCTTGTATGAGGCTATTCAGAGTCTTGTACGCCGTGTCACGTCTGAGGTGTAGGCTTGGGTCATGACATCAAGGTTGGTTATGTGTTCCTAATATTGATAACTTTAGAGAGCAGATATTGTCAGAAACCCATAGTTCTTGGTATTCCATTCACCCGGTAGCCACCAAGATATTGTAATACCCCAGAAACTAATAGACCAAACTAGAGCCTCAAGCTAGGATCCTAGAGTTTGATGTTGAGGATTATAGTCATAGATGAGACTTCCCGTGCATAGAATGAGGGGTTTAGTGGTTTAACATCAAGGTACGTGTTAGACCTCGTAGTATAGAAGACCACCTAGGGTTTGGTTGAGGGTAGAAAGGGCAAATGCCAAGGCAAGGGGGCAAAGACTAAGCCAAATGCCAAGGCTGCCCAACCTTGGCCAAGCACTGCCCAAGGTCCACGACCACCTTCATGACCAATGTTCGTGATCACGGTCCGTGAAGGGGCTCGTGAAAACCCTTTAGGTTTGTGGGAGGCAAGGCATTGGGGACTAGCTACTGCCTAAGAGACCACGACCATCACCACAGATTCGTGGTCGATCATGGGAGGTCTCGTGGTCATGCCTTAGGTTTTTTGAGGCAAAGACTCATTGGCCAATCCACTGCCTAATGGACCACGAATAGGACCACGGCTCGTGAGTCCAGTCGTGGTGCCTGGCACCATGGCTGCCAAATGATGGTCAAAATAGGAAATTTCTTTTTGATTAGTTTTATATAAAATTTATACAGCTATATATAGTATTTTAAGTCATTAACCAACCCAACTAAGTCATTAATTCCAAAACACCAAAAGATCCCAAAGTTCTTGCTTTCAAATATTTCTCTCTATAGAAAACCCAAGAAGAAGAAGAAGGGGAAGCTAGGTCGAAATCCCTCCATAGTAGCAAGCTTAGTAGGGATTTGATCAAGGTATGTTTAGCTTATTTGTCTATCAGTTCTTCCACCCATAGAGTCCCCTAGAAATCCCCCAAAATTTGTGAAGAAGAACCCAATCTAATCTAGGGTTTCTTCCATTGTGGGGGTTCTGTTGGGCATGATTCCAATTGGTTGGATAATACTTACATATGATTAATTTAGTGTTGATTCATGATATTGTGATAAATTTATGTGAATTCCATGGTTAACCCTAGATTTGAGTTATGTGGGTTTATGCCATGAAAGGTGAAATTGGAAGGCTTTTACCCACATGACCTACCTAGAACTATATGAATGCATGTATGTAGAATGTGAAAGGTCTTCTCACATAAAATGGTGTTAGATTGAAGGGTTAATCACCTAAAATAAATCAAAGTATATTAGAATAGAATAGCTTTAAGTTGAGACATAAGATCCCTTCATGTATATCTTGTTTTAGTATCATGAGTTAGAAGTTTTTATGGTAGCTTGGGATTGAGGAATTATACTCTCCTAAGGTTAGTTTGAATTAGCATTTGTAGGATGCGTTTCATGGTAGCTTGAATTAGAGTAGGCATGATAGCCTAGGATTGGGGATCTATACTCTCCTAAGGGTAGCTTGACTAGCATTGTTAGAATACCTTCATGGTAGTGTGATTTGGTTAGGCCAAGACCATTTCATGGTAGCTTAGGATTGATACATCATACTCTCCTAAGAGGTAGCTTAGGATTTGAGGATTCATACTCTCCTAAGGGTAGCTTAGGGATGAGGATTCATACTCCCCTAAGGGTAGAATGCATTATATTGAATGTTTGCATGGTAGGTTGGTTAGGGTACCTGTACTCTTCTTTGTATAGCATGGCTTGCATGATAGTGTGTTTTCCCATGGTGGTTAGGTCTAGCCTAGTAGGTGCTATTCTTTGGTAGTCTAGAATGATATATAGTAAGCATGGAGTAAGATAACCTAAGGTAGTACTTAGTGTGAATGGTAGTATGGGATGCCATTCATACATGGCACACATATGGCTTGAAGCTACTTATGAAGTGTTCTCTTATTTGATGTATGTTTAGCTTGGATTGTTGCTATAGTTGCCTTCCATGATATGATTGACTTAAGTTGATAGTTCTTTGTGTATATGAAGTAGGTCAAGGATGACACCTATAGATGGTATATATGAATAGGGTGACTTCAAGGATATGCTTAGTGTGTGTTGTATTATGGGATACCACCCATGCATTGCACAAGTGTGCTTTGAGGTTACTTAAGATTATAGTGCTCTTATGATATGAAAACCTAAGTCTTGACTATGAATGTGGACTATGCCTAAGAATGACCTAAAGGAGGTGCTTAGTGTGAATGGTATTATGGTATGCCGTTCATGCATTGCACAAGTATGATTTGAGGTGTCTTGTGAAGCAGTTCTCTTATAATATGAAAGACTAAGGGTTGAAGAATGTTAGTATGAAGGTCTAAGTAAAGACTATGCCATGGACATGATTTATCTCCTATGCTCATTACCTATGTCTTATGTTGACTTATGATTATATGATGCTTATGTTGGAGATTATGCTATGACTATGTTATTATTTATTATGCTTATGTCTTATTTTGACTAACCATTTTGAGATGCTCTTATGATGTTGTTATAGCTACCATACTTGGTACATTTTGTACTAACACATACTTTGCCTATATTCTAATCAAATGTAGGGTTTCAGAGATTGAGTTCCTTTGGAGGTTAGGTTTCTAAGGAGCAAGAAGAGTTGAAGATTTGGTGAGTCCTTACAGCTTCGAGGATAAACCCATTATTTCTATAATGTCATTTATTTATGTTTTAGACTTTTGTATGGGCTGCATCCCAAGAGTTTTATTCAAGAGATTAATAGCTGGTTTGAGACAAAAGTGTAGTAATGACTTCTACTTGCTTTATGAAAAACGTTTTTGTTCATATGGATAAAAGTTTGTAAAATTTCCATACTTTTATATTATCTTATGTTATGATATGTTAAGGGCTTGTATGAGACCCCTTCGGAGTCAAGTACACCATGTTACTCCTAGGGTGTACCCTTGGGTCATGACAAACTTGGTAATTAGAGCACAAGGTTTAGAATGGTTCTAGGATTGTCTAAAACCACGTCTAGTAGAGTCTTGTTCATAAATGTGAAGCGCGCCACATTTATGAATAGAAGGCTGTTGGATGTTCAGGAAATCTCAATTCTTTATTCTCTTAGTTGTGCCATAGAGTTTGGCTTTATTAGGCCCTTCTTCTAATCCGTGCCCGTTGATTTTCAGGGTATGGCTAATACAAGGGCAAATGCTAGGAGAGAAGAGGAAGCCAATGAGGAGCAAGAGGTTCCTCTCCAAGTTCCACACCAAGCCCCTCCTCAAGCCCCAAATGACCCTCCAGTTGAGAACGTCACTCTTGCGGAGTTTAGGACATCTATGCAATTGTTTGCTCAAGCCTTGACGGCTCAAGACAATAGAGAAGTTGTGGCTCAAGCAAACCCTATAAAGGGGATGGCTGCTTTTAGAGTGAGAGAGTTTTTAAGGATGAATCCTCTGGAGTTTAGTGGCTCCAAGGTGGAAGAGGATCCGAATTGGTTTATAAGGGAGGTTTATAAGGTGTTTTCTATCATGGGGTGACTTCAATAGAGAAAGCAGAGTTAGTCGCTTATCAGTTAAAAGATGTTGCCCAAATATGGTATGAGCAATGGAAAGATGCTAGGCTGGTAGAGGCGGGTCCTATAGAGTGGGAAACATTTAAGTCATCTTTTCTTGATAGGTTCTAGTAGTTGAGGAAAGTTAAGATGGAAGAGTTTATTAATCTTAAGCAAGGTAACATGAGTGTGAAGGAGTATGCCTTGAAATTTACTCTTTTGTCTAAGTATGCTCCATCTTTGGTAGCAAGTCCAAGGGACATGATGAGTAGGTGTCTGATATAGTAGAAGAAGAATGTTGTACGTATTGCTTGTTGATGATATGGATATCTCACGCCTCATGGTGTTTGCCCAACAAATGGATGAGTCAAACTCAAAAAGGAGAAGGCTAGGGAGAAAAAGAGGTCTAGGATGGATAATAATAAGTCCTTTCATGATGGGTCCAATGGACATGGTCATTCTAGGAATCGACAAAAGTTTTTTGGACAAGGCTTTTCTAATGATCCTAAGCATAAGGATGAGAGAGTGTCTACCCCGAGGGATAAGTAATGAGTCCTTATGGCCCACTTATGCTAGGTGTCGTAAGAGTCATGAGGGTAGGTGTTTGGTGGGTAGAGAAGGTTGCTTTAGTTGTGTTGAGAGTGGCCACATGAAGAAGGATTGTCCATAGGCAGAGGCTACAAGAAGAGAGGGTAAGCAAGTTGCCACTAGTAGTGGGATGTGGAACCTCAAAAGAAGAATAGGTTTTATGCTCTCCAATCTAGAGAAGATCAAGAGTGATCTCCTCATGTCCCTTCCAGTATGTGTTTTATGCTTTAGTAAATTTCCAAATTTCTTGTCTTTTGTTACTTGTTATATTGGACTTGAAGTTGTATTTAGTAGTAATTATGTTTAGAAGAGCTTGAGTAGGCTTACTCCCAAGGGGGAGATAGTTTGCCTATCTAATAAGGCTATTGTGTGATTATGTGTTGCCATGATTTCCTTATATATACATGTTCATGAAAATGCTTAGGTCTTGTTAGAAATGACTTATATGCATTGTTTTGCCTCATATTGTAGTGCATTTGAGTCAAGTTACATATAGACCTCATGAGATGATTGAATGAGCATGCCTTAGTTTGGAGTTGAAAGATTCCTCCTTGAATAAATGACTTTTGTGAATAAATTGCATTTAGTCTCCATGAATGTGTGTTGAGCATGATTTAGCTAGGAGATGTTAGTTCATCATTAAAAGTGAATAGATATGGAATTTCATGCATTTTGGGTTGTTAGGTGTAGTTCCTACTCCCTTGTGTTGCATTGAGTATGTTTAGCTTGGAGTTGAAGTTTCCCTCCTTGGTTGTGTGCATTTAGATGTATTGCATTCATGATGGGTAGCTAGTCTAGAGTCATTTCCTTTAATACCCCGAAAACTAGTAGACAAAACTAGAGCCTCAATCTAGGGTTCTAGAGTTTGATGTTGAGGATTAGAGTCGTTGATGAGACTTCCCGTGCATAGAATGAGGGGCTTAGTGGTTTAAAGTCAAGGTATGGGTTAGACCTCATAGTATAGAAGACCACCTAGGGTTTGGTTGAGGGTGGCAAGGGCAAGTGCCAAGGTAAGGGGGAAAAGCCTAAGCCAAAGGCCAAGGCTGCCCAACTTTGGCCAAGCACTACCCAAGGTCCACGACCACCTTCATGACCAGTGGTCTTGACCACGGTTTGTGAAGGGGCTCGTGAAGACCCCTTAGGTTTGTGGCATTGGGGCCTAGATATTGCCTAAGAGACCACGACCATCACCACTGATCATGGGAGGTCTTGTGGTCATGCCTTAGTTTTTTTTGAGGCAAAAACTCATTGGCCAAGCCACTGCCTAATGGACAACGGACAGGATCACGGCTCATGGCCTTGACCATGGCTCGTAAGTCCAATCGTGGTGCCTGACACCATGGCTGCCAAATGAGGGTCAAAATAGGAAATTCCTTTTTGATTAGTTTTAAGTGGGGGTCATTTTATATGGATTTTATACACCTATATAAAGTATTTTAAGTAATTAAGTACCCCTACTAAGTCATTAATTACAAAACCCTAAACGATCCCAATGTTCTTCCTCTCAAATATTTCTCTCTCTAGAAAACCCAAGAAGAAGAAGAAGAAGGAGAAGAATAAGAGGAAGCTAGGTTGAAATCCCTCCATAGTAGCAAGCTTAGTAGGGCTTTGAATAAAGGTATATTTAGCTTATTCATATATGGGTTCTTCCACCCATAGTGTCCTCTAGAAATCCCCCAAAATTTGTGAAAAAGAACCCCAATATAAGCTAGGGTTTCTTCTAATGTGTGGGTTTAGTTGGGTATGATTCCAATTGGTTGGATAATACTTATTTATGATTAATTTAGTGTTGATTCATGATATTATGATGAATTTATGTGAATTTCATGGTTAACCCTAGATTTGGGTTATGTGGGTTTATGCCATGAAAGGTGAAATTGAAGGTTCTAGGGTGATCTTCTAGAATAGATGTTATGGATAAGTAATTTACAAGAATAAAAGCAAGTGAAAATGAATTGATACTAAATTTATGAATGTATGATAGATCATGAATTGTATTGATTGAATTTGGGACTTTATGATGAATTATGACTAGAATTGCCTGTGACTAAGGCTTGTGATTATTATGTCTTGTGATCTAAACAAATATGATGATTGTAGAGTAAAGCTTGAGAGTAGGGCTTGAAATCAAAGATGATTCTTATAGAGTAAGTCTAATATGATGAGATAACTTTCATACAATTGGTATACAAAATAGATAGAGTTGTGGTGGAAGGTTTTTACCCACATGACCTACCTAGAACTATATGAATGCATGTATGTAGAATGTGAAAGGTCTTCTCACATGGAATGGTGATAGATTAAAGGGTTAATTACCTAGAATGAATCAAAGGATGTTAGAATAAAATAGCTTAAAGTTGTGACATATGATCCCTTCATGTATAGCTTGTGTTAGTTGCATGAGTTAGGAGTTTTCATGGTAGTTAGGGATTGAGGAATTATACTGCCCTAAGGTTAGATTGAATTAGTATTTGTAGGATGCTTTTCATGGTAGCTTGAATTAGAGTAGGCATGGTAGCCTAGGATTGGGAATCTATACTCTCCTAAGGGTAGCTTGAACTAGCATTGTTAGAATGCCTTCATGGTAGAATGAGTTGGTTAGGCCAAGACCATTTCCTGGTAGCTTAGGATTGAGACATCGTACTCTCCTAAGGGGTAGCTTAGGATTTGAGGATTCATACTCTCCTAAGGGTAGATTAGGGTTGAGGATTCATACTCCCCTAATGGTAGTATGCATTATATTGAATGTTTGCATGGTAGCTTGGTTGGGGTACTTGTACTCTTCGTTTTATAGCTTGGGTTGCATGATAGTTTGTTTTCCCATGGTAGTTAGGTCTAGCCTAGTAGGGTGCTATTCTTTGGTATTCTAGAATGATAAATAGTAAGCATTGAGTAAGATAGCCTAAGGAAGTACTTAGTGTGAATGGTAATATGGGATGCTATTCATACATGGCACACGTATGATTTGAAGTTACGTATAAGGTGTTCTTTTAAGTGATGTATGCTTAGCTTGGATTGTTGCTATAGTTGCCTTCCATGATATGATTGACTTAAGTTGATAGTTCCTTGTCTATATGAAGTAGCTCAAGGATGACACCTATAGTTGGTAAATATGAATAGGGTGACTCCACAGATATGCTTAGTGTGTGTGGTATTATGGGATGCCACCCATGCATTGCACAAGTGTGATTTGAGGTTACTTAGGAGTATAGTGCTCTTATGATATGAAAACCTAAGTCTTGACTATGAATGTGGACGATGCCCAAGAATGACCAAAAAAGGGAGCTTAGTGTGAATGGTATTATGGGATGCCGTTCATGCATTGCACAAGTATGTTTTGAGGTGTCTTGTGAAGTAGTTCTCTTATAATATAAAAGACTAAGGGTTGGAGAATGTTAGTATGAAGGTCTTAGTAAAGACTATGTCATGAACATGATTTATCTCCTATGCTCATTACCTATGTCTTATGTTGACTTATGATTATATGATGCTTATGTTGGAGATTATGCTATGACTATGTTATTATCTCTTATGGTTATGTCGTATGTTGGCGAACCATTTTGAGATGCTCTTATGATGTTGTGCTAGCTATCATACTTGGTACATTTTGTACTAACCCATACTTTGCCTACATTCTAATCAAATGTAGGGCTTTGGAGATTGAGTTCCTTTGATGGCTAGGTTTCTAAGGAGCATGAAGAGTTAAAGATTTGGTGAGTCCTCATAGCTTTGAAGACAAACCTATTATTTCTATGATGTCATTTATTTATGTTTTAGACTTTTGTATGGGCTGCGTCCCAAGAGTTTTATTCAGGAGATTAATAGATGGTTTGAAACAAAAGTTTAGTAAAGACTTTCGCTTGCTTTATGAAAAATGTTTTCGATTGTATGGATAAAAGTTTTTAAAATTTTCGTACTTTTCTATTACCTTATGTTATGATATGCTAAGGGCTTGTATGACACCCCTTCGGGGTCAAGTAGGCCATATTATTCCTAGGGTGTACCCTTGGGTCATGACACCACGCATCGTGGGTCAGCCCACACCTCATGGGTGAGGGGCGTAGGTCAAGCCCCTGAGAACCTAGTGTCTGAACCCAGACCACGCTTCACCAGAACGGGTCGTGGGTCCAACCACAGTCCGTCAGTGAAGGGTCGTGGGTCAAGGCTTGCAAACCAAGCCACAGGACCTTAGACCACGGATGGACAACTGGACAACACGCTACATGAGTCCATCCACGGACGATGGTCGTGCAGTTGTGGATGAGGCATGTAACTGCCAAAAAGCAGATTCACTTAGGGGCATTATGGGGATTTCCTATTTTTAAGTGGGATTAAGAGACGTCTTTTTATACATTATTAGAACACCTATATAAGGTTTTTAAGTCACTAAACTAAATCATCTTACTCATAATTCCAAATCCCAAAGAAAGACCTAAACCCTCTCCAAACTCCAAGGAAGAAAAAGAAGGAAGTGAAAGCTAGGGTTGAAGGATCAAGCTTTTCCACTCAAATTTGTAGGGTTTCTTCATCAAGGTATGGTAGTCCTTCATCCATGGAGTCCCTTCAAACTCAATTTCAAAACTAGTAATTCCCCAAAAGCTAGGGTTTTACTCCAAGTCATGGATTACTTTCTAAAAACGATTCTAATAATTTAGTTACTTTATTTTTTGATTGAATTGATGATTTATTATTGTTTTTATGTTGAAATCCCCAAGAATCCATGCAATCCCCATATTGCCAATTTATGACCTTGTGATGTGGGTGAATTGTTGAAAGAAGGCTATGATGAGATTATGCTTGTAGTAATTAAGCTATTTGAATTATGTTATTATCCATGTCTAATGTACTAACTCTAGATTTGTTGATTGAGATGAGCTTTGACCTATGAAAAAGCAATACATGATGTAATGCATGAAATGTGAAGGTTATGTATATACTTTAAGAACACTTTGAGAGTTAAGTGTGCATAATTATGATGATGTTGTTGTGTTGATTAAAAGGATATTCTCGTGAACACATAATGAACATAATGTGAAAGGTTTTCCCACATGATGATGATTCTAAGGTTGGAAGGCTATTCTCACCTAATTGAATCTAATGTTGTATGTGGACATGGACGGTGGAAGGTTATTATCACGCATGATCTAATGGGCTATCTTAATGAAACAAATTACAACTTAATGAGTACTCCTTGGGATGAATGCTTAGCACCGAGTGGGTATTGACTATGAGATGGAAACCTTTCCATGAGAAAGGCCGGGTTTCTAGAAGTAATCTCTTGAGATGGAAACCTTTCCGTGAGAAAGGTCGGGTTTCTAGTAACAATCTCCCTATCCCATAAACTATGTGCCCCCATAGGTCTTTATCTAGTGGATCCACCTAAAAGCTAATATGATGATAGTCTTACCTTAGGCAAATAGGACAACCCTTATCGGTGTGGGTAACACCGGATTCCATGTTAAGCTCACATGGTTTATGTCGGTTAAGGATTATTCCCACTATGAAGAAGAAGATGAATTATGAACTATAGTTACTCAAGAAGCTTTACTTAGCATGGGTAGGATTATGGGATCTTATTCATGTATTGCACAAGTAGACTTTGAGGGTACTTATGGTATGTTTCACTTATGATATGATGATCTATGTAATGAATATGCTTATGATTTATGTTTCCTCTTTAATCTTCAATGTGATGTTTTAACTTAGTAAATTGCATGCATCCAACTAAAATGTCCCTTTTTGCATGTCTTAAAGGTTTTTATGCATGACTATCATACTTCGTGCAATTTTGTACTAATCCATATTTTCCTACATTTTACCCAAGTGTAGGGTTCGGTTCTAAAGGTGGTCCCCATTGTCGCTACAACTTGGAATTGATCATTCTCCTTTCTTGTTTGGTGAGTCCTCATGATTCTAAGACGAATACTATCACTGTAGTTTCATTCTTGTATTTCCACTTTCGGATTATGTTGTTTTAGGGCCGTGACCCTATTTTGATTCAAGTATTGTAATAGATGGCTAATTGAGACAAGTCTAGATGTCACACTCGGAAAACTAGTAGGTGAAACTAGAGCCTTAGGTGAGAGTTTTTGAGTTTGATGTGGGTTTATAAGTGTAAAATGGTTTCCCGAACTTAAGTGGAGGGGTTTAGGGGTTAAACGTCAAGGTAAGACCTCCCCCCCCCCCAAAGGACCAACCAGGGGTCCTTGAGGAGGACCCTAAAGCCTAACCCCCAAGACCCCCAAATCTGCCAAAACTATCCAAAAAAAGGCCACCTATGGATGGCACCTACATCCAGTAGTTGGACCCACGCCCCATAGGTGAGGGTCATGGTTCAGGCCCTCAATGTTAGGCTGCAGATCATGACCTACAGACCTGCATGACTTCTAGTAGGCCAACCTACAGACCGTAGGTCCCAAGTGTAGTTAATGCTTGCAACAAGCTGCCTAGACTAGGTCAAGGGAGGGGTATTTTAGATAATTCCTTTTGAGGTTAGTTTGAAGTGAGGTCATTTTAGATTGATTATTTAGACTTATATAAGTACTTTTAAGTCATTAACCACCTCATATATTTCATAAATCTCAACTACCCAAATCATAACCACTTTTACCCCCAAAGTCTTCTCCCAAAAACTCAATTGAAGAAGATCAAGTTAGGGCTTTAAGGAGGGGGATTTCTCACAAGATTTTGGTTGGATTTATTTATCTAAGGTATAGTAGTCTTGATTCATGGAAATCTTTCTTCCATGGAGCCTTCAAACTTTCAATTTCAAAGAAGAAAATTCTCGAAAACCTAGGGTTTTCACTCCAAGTCATGGATTCTTCCTAAAAACATATTCAATAATTTAATTATCATATATTATGAATGAATTGTTGTTTTATGATAAAATATCCCATGAATCCATGAATTCCCCATAACCCTAATTTATGACTTTGTGATGTGGGTGAATTGTAGTAAGATGAATATTATGGAATTTTTTCTTGCAGTGGTTTAATTACTTGAATCATGTTAATATCCATGACTAATTGTAGTAATTTTAGGTGTGTTGGTGAATTATGATTCATGGTCCTTTATGGGAAAATTGTGAGATTTTGTATAATCATGATGCTTATGTACATGCTTTGTGAATATATTAAAATTAATGTGATCATGACTATAATGCAATTGTGTTGTTGTTGAAAGGCAATTCTCAATTATACACTTGTAAATGATGATTAAATGTTGTGAAGATTTCCTCAATGTATAATGTACCTTGAATTGGTAGGCTTAGGAGATCCTCTTCTTGTGTAATTAAAAGTATCTTGACTTAATGAACCTTGAATCGATAGGCCAATGGCATCCCTTTCATAAATGATTAATGAAGTATTCTAGGCTTTGTTTTGAATCGGTAGACTTATGGTATCCCTTTCATGATGAGTCTATGAACTACCATAATGATGAACCTTGAATCGGTAGACCAAATGGTAGCCCTTTCATGAGGATTCAAGAAGCTATCCTAATAATGTACCTTGAATCGGTAGTCTTATGGCACCCTTTCATGTGTTTAATAATCTACCCTGAATCGGTAGGCTAATGGCACCCTTTCATGTGTGTAGTAATGTACCTTGGGTTGGTAGGCCAATGCCATCCCTCTCATGTGTAATAATATTAAAAGAGAATGAACTACTCTATGGGAATTTAATGCTTAGCACCGAGTGTTTATTGTAAGGTGGAAGCTCTCCCCATGTTAGGCTGGGTTTCTATTAACACCTTTCTTATCCTATAACTATGTGCCTACATAGGATTTTAGCTAGTGGATACACCTAAGCTAAAATGTTACCGGTCCTACCTGAGGCAAGTAGACCAATCCTTTACGGTGTGGGATAGACACCAAATTTCATGGTTTTCTCACATGGTCTATGTCGGTTAGGGATTATTCCCATCATGTGAGCTATGTGATATGGTTACTCAAGAGGTTCTATGAAGTGTGGGTGGTAGTATGGGATGCCATCCATGCATTGCATGAGTAGTCTTTGAGAGTGGCTATGGGGTGTTTCTCGAATGTCAGAATGTCTAATGAAATGAATGTGCTTATAATGATGCTAATGAGAATGTTGACTTAAAGCCTAAATGTAATGATCAATGCTTAACTTGGATTGTTGTTATGAGTTGCTTTCCTTATCATGACTTATTAAATGTGAATGTTCCTTGTCTATGAGTATTTACGAAAGATGAGAATGAAGATGGTAAGTATGTTTATGGTGGCCTCAAAGTGGTACTTAGTATGTGTGGTATTATGGGATGCCATTCATACATTGCACAAGTATAACTTAGGGTTACCTAGAAATGGTTCTATTATGTTATAACGATTTATATGTTGAATATGCTTGTGACTTATGCTTTTATTCTAAAGGTCATGATGTTTCTCAAACTTGGTATATATCATGGTTTTTAACTAAAATGTCCTTTTTAGCATGATTTTTGCATGGCTATCATGCTTAGTGCATTTTTGTACTAACACATATTTCTTGTACATTTTTACAAAGTGTAGGTTCAGGATCTTAAGGTGATTTCCTTGGATTCAAGCTTGGATTGACTATTCTTCTTGCTTGTGGTGAGTCCTCAAGATTCGAGGACATATGAGTCTTTAGTAGTTTCTTTCATGTCATTTTACGTTTCGGACTATGTTGGAGAGTTGTGACCTTATTGTTGATTCAAAGTTGTATTAAATGGCCATGTGAGACAAAGTTAGACTTCCGCTTGCTTTTAAATAAAGACTTCAATTGTATGGATGAATGTTTTTAAATTCCGTACCATTTTCTTATGTCTTATGTTATGAATGCTATGAGGCTTGTAGGAGGCTCTTCGGAGTCTTGTACGCAATGTCACGTTCGAGGCGTAGGCTCGGGTTTTTACACTAGACTTCCGCTTTCCTTTATGAAAATTTTTGGACTTGAAATGCCTTTTTACTCTATATTGTTCCAATGCTTTATGTTATGATATGCTAAGTGTCTTACATGGAGCCTCTCGGGGTATGTGCCTTGTTTCGTCTAGGGGGTACCCTTGGGTTGTGACAAGAAGGATATTGTGGGATTTGTGGCTAAAGTATCCCAATTTTCATAAAGATAAAGTTGAGCCTTATAAACCGAGAGGTTTTTCCCAAGATATTTGCATTCCTACTGGGAATTGGGAAGATTTGAATATGGAATTTATTGTTGGCTTGCCCTACACCTGGCTACAACATGACTCGATTTGGGTTATTGTAGATCAAATGACCAAATCGGCTCACTTCATTCCCATCAAGGTTTCTTATTCGGCGGAGGACTATGCTAAGGTGTGCTTGAGAATAATGGTAAAGTTGCATGGAGTGCCTTTATCCATTATCTCCGATCTTGGTACCTAATTCACTTCTCAGTTTTGGAAATCTTTCCAAAAGGGTCTTGGTATTTGTGTTAAGCTTAGTATGGCCTTTTATCCACAAACTAATGGGCAAACAGAGCGTACTATCCAAACTTTGGAAGATATGTAGAGAGCTTGTGTAATTGATATCAAGAGTAATTGGGATGACCATTTGCCTTTGATTGAGTTTGCATATAACAATAGCTATCACTCAAGTATTGGTACGGCTCCATTTAAGGCATTGATTATTGAGCACTGAGTTGGGTAAGGGTTCAGATAATCTAAATCCCATAATTATACTGCTAGGGTAGGATAATCTTGTCATTGTTTCAGGTGGCTCCTTATAAAGCCCCTAATAAGGGCTCATAGATTGGATCCATTAGTTAAGTATGTCCTTTACCTTTTCATGAAATAGGATGGCTCTAGTAACATGAGCAAGACGTTGTATCATCATGACACTCAAAGTGATGATTTTCGGTTAGAAAAACTTTCAAGAAATGTTAAATTATATTTTTTCAGTATTTTCTATTATTGCCTATATTTAGTTTTAGAATTTTGTTTTTAAAACACACATATATGTTTTACTATTCATTTGACCTTTCAAGTCCATTTCAAAATTACTCATTTCAACTCTGTATGTTTAGTTTTAGACAAGTGTTTCACTCAGCTATTCTACATACTATTCATTTCATGTATTGATGTCATTCGGTATTGCATAATTTTATGATGCCAATTGAGGTACTCACGACAACAGATGCATCATTAAGACCAATATCATCCAGCTTTGGTAAGATTTCCTTGCTTTTGGAGGGCTCCCCAATTTATCTCAAGTATTAGTAGTTGACATATATTATTAGCGGAGTATTCAGGTAGCCTAGGGTCTTATCCTGATAACCTATCTTCAGTATGTTAGAGGCTTCATAGGCGAGTTAGTCGACTTATAACTTTCACCATTGTTTTTACAAACACATATAAATTATTCAGATTTTCAAATCATTAAATAAAGTATTTGAGTTTGTTTCTAAAGTTATTGCATGCACAGTTTTTAAAATTTTATGCATATGTGTTTTAGCTTCAGTATAGTATAGTAGTGAGTAGGTCAAGGGTTTGCTTGTGACCAACAAAGGTTCCAAGTGCTGGATATTCTCATGATATAGGCTCAGAGCATGCCAGAAAATCACTCAAATTTCTAGATTCAAATTCTTTTTATTCTTTAACTTTTTTATAAAAGTAAGTGAAAGAAATAAAAATTGTAGAAACAGTTCTTTTTCCAAGATCTAATACTACGGAAGGTCAAGACACCAAAGTTAAATTTAATAAACAAGATGGAGCTAAAATCATCTTGAATTGCATCGTTTTAAGATCACTGATATCACCTTAAATATTGTTTGCCCCATCATATCACTGACTGCATAATAAGATAAACTTAATGTATGTTGAACAAGTACGTTAACAATTATTTTATTTATCGATGAATCACTAATATCTTTAACATGAAAAAATCCAATAAATGCCTCCATCATAAATTCTTTTTTATTGACATATCATAAAATGATAGAAATATAATTACACGCCTCGAGGCTACTTCCTAGACGCAATATGGTGCTTAGTGTCCACAAGTGACCCCATGCTAACCCATGGGATGACATATCTATACAAGTTCAATTAAAACATGCATTGTACGGAAGCTAAAACCAGTTTATTATTTGAAATTGGGAAAAGCCCAACATGTCTGAACATATAAAATATATGAAGAGTATAGTGATGACTGAAAAACAACACTAACAACTCAAGCTGAATCTAATCTATGTTTGAAAACCTCTAACTGATCTGAGTTTCTGAGACATGCCCCTAGCTAACCCTAACAAGATTGAAATTGAAAAGTGAATACTGAAAAGTAAAGAATGTCTATCATCCTCGAAATATGAGGACTCACAACTGAAGCTGCTGAGTACGGACTGGCAGTGGAGTTAAATCCACTTTCATGCTGAGCGCCTGAACCTACATCATATAATGATGTAGCGCAAAAGTATACATCAATACTTTAAATGTACTGAGCGTGCAGTATATATGCTAAGTTGAACAATATAAATTGAACAAGGAAATAGATATAATAAAGCATAACTGAAAGTTGAGCTGGATGAAATGACATAGTACTTATCATGAATATATAACATGTTGAACTAAATACTGAAATAAATTGAATACATGATCAATGCAACATGAATCTGACTGTGGGAGGTACTATTAACTGACATAAACAACATGAGCTAAATGTGGAGTCGGATGTATACACCCCATCTCCATGACCCAATATACCTTTCCAGGTTATAAAGGCATGACAATGGCATAATCTCTAAAAAAGATGTCCAATAGAGGGGACTTATAAACCTACAGAGGAACGTAGGTTTGGCACTTGAGGGTATACTAAACCCTAGTCCAACTCGATGCTAAGTTTACTCTTAACTGAATATAAATCTAAGAATGCAACTGTAATACTGAATAGCTCAAAATATTGATAATTATTTGAGAATACATCATACATATACTGAAAGGTATGTCATTCAAATTATGAAGCATGATTGTTTGACTAATCTAGCTAGCAAGTATAATTCATGAAATACAGATAATTAAGATAAGCTAAGGTTTCTGAGTTTTATACATGGGACTATACTAATTCTCCATGAAACATGTAATTAACATCATAGAAATTATAGAAGCTAAATTCCAATGGATCCCTAAGATTTAGGAACCCTAGGTCTGAACAGTTTATGGAGAAGCTGAAGAATTCACTGAATTCTAGAGAACGTATGGCTAAAGGAATCTCATAAACTCAGTGAAGAAAACTATGAGGAAATCCTTTAGATTTTGGGGATAAAATTCAAGGAGAGCTCAACTTGTTCTTCAGAAAAAAATACTATCGCCTCTTTCTCTTCTTTTCTTTCTAAGTCTGATAATTTTAGGAGAATGAATGTTTTAGGTAGTTTTTGACTAATTAACTAGGCTTAGACAAAGTAAAACGACATAGTTTAATTACCAAATAATATAGTTTAAGTACCAAACAACGTAGTTTAAGTACCAAACACGTAGGGGAAAAGACTAATACAACCCTCACTTAAAACTGACGAAGTGACTGTCAAGATGGGATTCATGATCCGTCTAAGGCATCATGGCCCATCTAGTGGGTTGTAATGTTGCGCGGCCCGATAGATCTTCACTAAAACGAGCATAACGTCTTGCTATGGGCTCAAAATTAGGCAAACATACTTGCGTTGGAAAGAGGAATGAAAAACCTTTAATTTAATAGGTCATGGACCACCTAATTCATTTTGTTCTAAAAGATATGATTATTTGAAGTTGACCCAAAACTCAAAACATGATAAGTCCCTTTCACAAACGACTTCACAGTCTGTGTGAAGCTTCAGGACCGTCTAGGCATCTGTGGTCCTTCAGAGTGACCTTGGGGTGCAGCTTCACTGTCTGGATGACTTGTACGAACCCCTAGGAAGGTCGTCGAAGTCACCATTGGTTGTCTAAGGTACTGTCAAGGTGACTCATGCCTAGGGGAAATCCTGCATTGTCTCATGATGCTCTTAACATGTCGTGTACCCTTAAACATCCCATCTAGGGTGTTGTGAAGAGTCCATGGTCCATTTTGGATTCATGAACTTGATCGTTTGTCCTTCCTAGGACTTTTTTAAGTCTGAGGTGTTGTAATATCTCTCTCTTGGGATCATTCGTCCTTGAATAAAGACTAAAGAAATTGAATTTGTAGAGAAAGAGTTGTAATCCCTACCAGCTGAGTACTAGAAACTGATATCTAACTGAACTGAGTTCCATGAACATGAAAATATGCTTAAATGCAAGGATAACTGAGGTAATAAGATACTGAGACTGAATTACACAAAAGTAAACGGAAGACTAGAGAGGAACTATTACCTCAAGCTGAAAGTAAATCGGTGGGAAAGAGATGAAGATACTTGGCCATCATGGTTGCTTCTACTTTCCAAGTAGCTCCCTCTATGGACTGATTCCTCCACAAAGACTTTACTGAAGAGACTTCTTTATTTCTCAACCTACGAACCTAACGGTTGAGAATCTCAACTAAAACCTCCTCATAGGTGAGACTATTCTTCACAGCCACACTCACTAAAGGTACTATCGATGTCGGATCACCCACACATTTCTTCAACACAGAAATGTGAAAGACTGGATGAACCATTGTTAGTTCTGCTGGAAACTCTAACTCATAAGTCACATTACTAACCCTTTTTAGGATTTTGTAAGGACCTACATACCTGGGATTGAGCTTACCTTTCTTGCCAAATCTCATCACCCCTTTCATGGGTTACACTTTTAGGAAAACCCAATCATTGATTTCAAACTCTATGCCCCTTCTCCTCACATCGGCATAGGACTTCTGGTGATTCTGAGTTGTCTTTAGTCTATCTCTGTTGAGCTGAGCATTCTCTATAGCCTTATGAACCAAATCTGGCCCAATCAATACTGCTTCACCTACTTCAAACCAACCAAATAGAGACCTGCATCTACACCTATATAGTTTCTCATAAGAGGCCATTTGAATACTGGAATGGAAGTTGTTATTATATGCAAACTCTATAAGAGGTAGGTGGTCATCGTAACTACTGTTGAAATTGATCACACAAGCTCTCAACATGTCTTCTAAGGTCTGAATGGTATAATATGCCTAACCATATGTCTGCAGATGAAATGTTGTACTAAGACATACTTTAGTATCAAGACCTTTCTGAAATGATTTTTGGAAATGAGATGTAAGTTGAGGACCCCTATATAAGATGATAGACAAGGGAACCCATGGAACATGACTATATCACTGATGTAAAGTTTGACATAATACTCTACTGAATCTATAGTCTTGCCTACAAAGAAATGAGCTGACATAGTGACTCTATCCACAATAACCCAAATGGAGTCATGTTGTCTGCGAGTACGAGGTAAACCCGTAATGAAATCTATATTTATCACTTCCCACTTCCACATAGGAATGCAAATCTCCCGAGTCACACCTCCTAGTTTCTAATATTTTATTTTAACCTATTGATAGTTAGGATACTTAGCCACAAAGTCTACGATGTCTCTTTTCATGTCGTTCCACCAATAGACTTCATGTAGATCACAATACATCTTAGTAACACCCGGATGAATTAGATATCTGGAAGTATGGGTTTCTATAAAGATTTGCTACTCAACTACCCCACATTTGGAACACATAAGCAACCCTAGTAACGAAGCACACCATCTCCCCTTTTGGAGAATACCTCAACTCTGCTAAATAAACTGAAGCAGTATGGGATCACTGTCTTGTTTCTCTTAAACCACCGCTACTAATGAAGATTCTGACCCATTCTAAACTATCACCCCACCATCTTACGTGTTCATAAGGCAAACTCCTAAGCTATCAAGGCGTGAACACCTCTAGCTAATTCTTTCTTGTCTTCCTCAAGATGTTCCACACTAACCATGGATAGTCTGATGAGGGCGTCAACCACTACATTGGCCTTACTCGGATGGTACAACACATTCATGTCATAGTCTTTGAGGAATTCAAGCCATCTCCTCAGACGAAGGTTCAACTTTTTTCTGGGTGAACACATATTGGAGGCTCTTATTATTTGCGAACACATAAAAATGAACACCATACAAGTAGTGTCTCCAAATCTTTATGGCAAACACAATGGTTGCAATCTCGAGGTCATGAGTTTGGTAGTTCTTCTCATGGACCTTAAGCTGTCTGGAAGCATAAGCTATGACCTTACCTTCCTACATCAGCACACAACCTAGGCCGACCCTAGATGCGTCACAATAAACCACATAACGGTCTAAACTATCCGGTAGAGTCAAGACAGGAGTTGTAGTCAACATGGTCTTCAGTTCTAAGTCAACTTGGTCAATGGGGCATCTATGGATGAAAATTCTTTAACAAACCTCCTGTAGTAACTAGCCAAACCCAAGAAACTTAAGATATCAGTCAGAGAGGTGGGTCTGGGCCAGTGCTTTATTGCCTCAATTTTCTGAGAATCCACTCCGATCCCTTCGTTGGATACCACATGACAAAGGAAAGTGATCGACTGTAATTAGAATTCACATTTGCAGAACTTAGTGAATAATTGGCAAGCTTTGAGGATTTGCAAAACAACTCTCAGATGAGTCACATGCTCTTCCTCATTTTGAGAATAAATGAGGATATCATCAATAAACACGATAATGAACAAGTCCAAATACTATTTGAATACCATGTTCATTAAATCCATGAAACCTGCATGAGCATTTGTTAGTCCAAAAGACATAACTACACATTCATAGTGACCATACCAACTCCTAAAGGTTACCTTCGGGACGTCACTATCTTTGACTTTGAGCTGATATCATCTGAGATCTATCTTAGAAAAAAACTAGCACCATGGCGTTGGTCGAACAAGTCATCATCTTGGGGATGGGATATTTAGTCTTGATTGTGACTTTGTTTAACCGACGATAGTCAATGCACATTCTGAGAGAACCATCTTTCTTATGCACGGACAATTTTAGAGCACCCCCTGGAGAGATGTTGGGTCTACTGAAGCCTTTATCTAGAAGGTCTTTCAACTGTTCTTTTAATTCCTTAAGCTCAGAGGAGCCATTCTGTGAGGGGGAATCCAAATAGGCTGGATACGTGGAAGGAGATCAATTTTGAAGTTGATTTCACTTTTAGGAGGAACTTCGGGAAGCTCTTATGAAAATACTTCTCGAAGCTCATTCACTACTAGTACTGACTCAAGAGTTGGGGTCTTGGAGTTTGAATCCTTAGCTCAAACAAGATGATAGATTTACCTTTTGGAAATCATTTAATGGTTTTAAGGTAAGAGATAAATCGACCTTCAATCATGAGTTACTACCTATCCACTCTAAGACTAGCTCATTTGGAAATTGAAATCGAATGATCCTAGTACTACAATCAACATAGGCATAATAAGAATGTAACCAATCCATTCCTAAAATTATATCGAAATCTATCATTTCTAACTCTACACGGGCTACTGAGGTGACTTTTTGGGAAACTGTGACAAGGCAATTTGTGTATACCCGTCTAGCTATAGTTGGGTCACCAACTAGAGTAGAGACTGTGAAGGTATTGTGGATCCTCTTCTGACTTAGATCCATGAAACTCTGGAGGGTTCATTAAGTGAAGTCTCAGATTCTTGCTGCAGCAGTTTTAGTCTGCGGCAGAGCTGGGGCCACAACATGTTGATTGACCTTGGTGGTTATGGCCTGAGCAAGCACTTGGAAAGCAACCCTGAACTCAACATGCATGATTTTCTCATTTAATGGGTCTGTTTGAGCTGTTGGCTGATTCCTTACGTTAGCTCTTATGGGAAGAATTTTCCAAAATATGAAGAGCACGAGTTAAAAGCAGATTAAATAGAGTTAATACTCTATGCACGAGCTGGAAAAGAAAGAAGGGAAGTTTTTCTTAGAACACCTGGTAGCCTCCCCCTTATAGGTGTGACGCGCTTCACACCCATGAAAGAAACTCTACTTAGTGAGGCTTTCAGACACCCTAGGAATCTTGAACCTGAGACTCTAATACCAAGTCTGTCATGCCCCGAGGCTACCCCATAGATGCAACACGGTGCTTAGTGTCACAAGTAACCCTAAGCTAGCCTATTGCATGACATATCTATACAAGTTCAATTAAAACATGCATTGTGCCGAAGCTAAAAATAGTTTAATATCTGAAATGGGGAAAACCCATCATATGTGAATATATAAAATATATTTAGAGTATAGTGATGACTCAAAACAACACTAAGAACTCAACCTGAATCTACTCTATGCCTGAAAGCCTATAACTGATCTAAGTTGTTGGGACATGCCCCCAGCTAACTCTAACAAGACTAAAACTGAAAAGTGAATACTTAAAAGTAAAGCATGTATATCATCCTCGAACTAAAAGGACTCACTACTGAAGTTGTTGGGTATAGACTAGAAGTCGAGCTAAGCATGGTCTAGATGTTGAGTGCCTGAACCTACATCATACAACAATGTAGCGCAAAAGTATGAGTCGGTATTTTATATACTTAGCATGCAGGATATATGCTAAGTTGAACAATATAAACTAAACAAGTGAATAAATATATTAAAGCATAACTAAAAGTTGAGCTGGATGCAATGACTAAGTACTAATCATGAAGATATAACATTGTGAACTGAATACTAAAATAAATACTGAATACATGGTCAATGAAACATGAATCTGACTATGGGAGATACTATTAATCGACATGAACCACGTGAGTTAAACGTGGAGTCTGATGTGTACGCCCAATAGAGAGGACACAATATACCTTACCAGGGTATAAAGACATGACTATGGCATGATCACTAAAACGGATGCACAATAGAGGGGACTTATAAACCTATGGGGGCACATAGTTCTGCGACTTGAGGGTATGCTAAGGCCTCGTCCAAGTTGATGCTAAGTTTACTCCCAACTGAATATAAAGCTAGAATGCAACTGTAATACTTAATAGGTCAAAATACTAATAATTATTTGTGAATCCATCATACATACTGAAAGGTATGACATTCGAATTTTGAAGCATGATTGTCTGACTAATCCACCTAGCAAGTATAATCATGAAATACAGAAAATTAACATAATCTAGGGTTTCTATGTTTTATACATAGGACTACACTACTTATCCAAGAAACATGTAATTAAAATCATAGAAACTATAGTAGCTAAATTCCAATGGATCCCTAAGATTTGGGAACCCTAAGTCTAAACAATTTATGGAGAAACTGAAGAATTGACTAAATTCTATGGACCTAACGGGTGAAAGAACCCACTAGTGAAATCCCATATACCTCATGAAGTAAACTACAGAGAAATCTGATACGCTAAAATAACACCTCCCTAAGGAAGTATAAGCGATCGTTGCCAAATAAAGAACCCAACTTGTAGGTTGGGGTCGATCCCACGAGGAATATGGTTCACACTTAAACTTAACTCACAATTATCTCCATTTAGTCAAACTATTTCCGATAAAATTAAATAGGGGAGTATTGTAAATAAGTCACAGATTGTTGATTTGATGATTAAGTAACAAGTAAACAAGATTCACAATTTGAGTTATCAATATAAGATTGAAACTAAGGTATATGTGTTCCCTATAAGCTCTTAACACAATAATCGTAATAATAGTAATCATATCCTAGTGTTTGACATGCAAGGCCGATAAGTTCTGTATTCCTACATGATTGGTAATCCTAGGAGGAACTTTTACTCACGACTTGGTAAATCTACGAGTGTGTGCTTTACTAACCCTTACATTCACCCCAAATTAGTCATCATGTCAATTTAGGTTGGTTTTCACCCTCACTTCGATTGATTAAAGTCAGACTATTAGATAGAAGCTAATCCTTAACTAAATATTTATTGTTTAATTGTTTTCTCATTCATTACCCCCTTGGTAAGGTAGGTAGGAACGAGGAGAGTTCTAACATTGGCCACCATTAAAAAGCATTCTAAACAAAAGGATTAGCAATACATGCATAAACACTATTCAAGAATTACTTTAATTATTATTCATACTTTGTTAATTGCTCATGGTTCCCACAACCCTAGCTGTGGATCTAGCTACTCTTGCTTGAGAGTTCACAATTCATAATTAGGTTAAAAAAAATCATGAACTTACAATTAGAATAGATGAAAACCGAAATCTTGAATTGAAATTCAAAGTCAAATTGCATAAACTGACGTTTGGAAATTAAATTGCTCAATGTTTGCAAATTAATTCCAAAATACCAAAAGCAAAAGTCTACAATAATGGCTAACCCTCCAAAATGCAAATTACAACTAATATTTATAGAAAACAAATCCTAAACCAACTAGGAAACAAAATAAGAAAATAACAGCTCAGGCACGATTTCAATCAATGAAACGACCTATAGTCTGTGGTCTCCCTTCGTGGATCAACACTTGGGCAATATTTTTGGGCCTTCAGACAACGATTGCACCTACGGTATGTGGATTGGACTATGGTCTATCCTGTCACTCCGTGGTTTGTGTACTGAAAATCAGCTTTCTGACCAGGACCAACGATCGTCCACCTATGGCCAGTCAAAGGACCTACGGTTTGTGATTTGCTCCGCTAGTGGCTACTTCTGGACTTCTCAGCTCTTCTCTCAATCAAACCACATCCAAGCCTATTTTCTACAAGAATTACACAAACATTATTTTTTATAACAAGCAATCCCAAGACACACACAAACTCTACGTGAAATGCATCAAAAATACCATAAACTTATGGTATATCAACACCCTCCACTTAAACTTGTTGTTTCTCCTCAAGAGACACACTAAAACTCTAAATGACACTTATGTAGAAGTAAACATACAAACTCAAGCAATCACATGGCTTTCTCAATCAATTACATCACTTAGTGCAAATCTTTTCGTCCAGACTCAACAAGCTAGCTCATTTGGATCAAAACATGACATAGATAGACCAATAGACATCACAACATACACTTTTCACAATCATCAAGGTACCAAATCTCCAACAATGTAACTAGTGCCCTCACTTCAAGAAGATACTTTTTCACACAATAAGTATATTTTGAAGTTCAAGGATTCATTCAACACTCACGCTCAAAAGTGACTTCAAATACAGTTAGTGCTCAATACCATACACTAGCCCTTATTTGCACTGCATAGACTCTCCAAACTAGTCACTAGGATAACTATAGGACTTTCTTAGCTTGTAACGTAGGCTCAGGGTCAGGTAGGGTACATTTGGGTACCGTAAGTGAATTTTCTGCCCTCCTTGATATTACATTTGCTTTTTACCTCTTTTTTCAACCAATTATTGACATATTTTTATTTTCTGCTCTTTTCCTTGACTTTCTTTAGCACAGATGTGACTTTGACTTTATCGCTCTTATTTTTCACTTTTCCTTTCTCTTTTACTTCAACTTTCTTTGTTTTTTAGCATCTTTATCATTCTTCTTTTTGTTTCTTTTGACTTCAGTCACATCTTTTTTCTATCTTTTTCTTTCTTCCACACGCAACTCTTTTCATACCCTTTTCTTTCGGTTTCCTTTTTCATAGCCACCCTCAATTTATGTATTTTGCATGAGTTGAGGTGCACAATATCTGATGTCGGACTAGGATCAAGATTAAGGTTACTTTTTGAATTATCCACCCTCAACTAAAAGCCTAAGTTGAGGTGCACATGTCCAAGGAGGAACTAGGGCCAAAACAATCTTTTAAGGAAGGTGAGTTCGGTGTATTGAAAGAAGTGGTATTCGTTAGGCTCAAACATTTGGATCTAAGGGAGTATTTATTTATTTTTGTTGACTTTTATGCTTGGTGAACTTATTTGAACAAGGGCCTATGATCATTTCTTAATTTATAGCCTAAATGATCTCAGCAGGACCAGCGGGGCAGTTCTAGATAGGCACATACTGCATGAACATACAACATTTACTCACATGCACTTGGCATGTTGTTTCATTATCGGATTATTGAATTACCCAGTTTAGGTTTTAGCTAAAGTCATGCTAGGATACCGATTCCTTATCATGTCATATAAAGATCCAACACATTTAACTCATTAAGCCTATAGATCTAGCACATTTCAAAAATTTTGGACAGGTATCAATTTCGTGCTTGTATACCATCATGCTTTCATTTTTCTACTTACTTCTACACATACAATCCTAAACATGCTGGTTCAACATACAAGTAAATCAATCCCTTAGGGAAAACGAACACAAGCAAAAAAACCCCAAAGGAGGATTATGAGTTGGGTTACTCAGACTTCACCCAATCATTCACAACCCATTTACCCCACCCCTAAAAAAAAATGGTTCAATTTCACTCAATGAAAAGAAACTAAAAAGTAAAGCATAAGGTGAAGCAAACCACTGACGCATATGCGCCGAAGACCCATCAAGAGGCGGGTGGGTTCGATTTCCTGGAACCTACTAGATTAATACTAGGGACACCATCAGTTTCTCCCTCACACACAGTAGGAACACCCTCAGTAGCGCTCTCCGAACCTGACGAACCAACACCAACCTAATGAACCCATTGTTGCCTCATCTCCTCATCAATGATCAACTACTGTTGGGCTGCCTTTAACTGTTGGTGCTCCCTCTTCCTTGCTCGTCGAGCTTCCTCAGTGTCGAAAGTGTGATCGGAGGAGCGATGGTGCTTCCCAACCATACTAGAAGGGTCGGGTGGTGGTACAGTGTAGCCAAAAAGGGCATTCATCACCACCTTATCCTTCTCAACCATAGGTGCAACCTTCGATATAGTCTCAGCGAGGGCTAGAAAAGCAGCAACATCAGCACGGAGGATAGATAACTCTATCTAGAAAGTTGGTGATATCAATAGTAGGGGCAGGCCTCTCCAAGACTCTTGACTTGAATGCATCAAAGCGCTTCTGGACCGCCTTAATATTCCTATCCATCATCTTCTCCATACGAGCCTTGGACTCCTCAACAGATCGCTGCATCCAGGGCCTCATGTTCTGCAGCAAGGTAACCATCTGGGCCTCCAATTTCTAGACTCGAGCCAAAGGAACTAGAGTAGACCCTGAAGAGGTACTGCCTCGGGATGAGCTCGCTGCCTGACTAGTGGCATTAGAATGGGGAACCTGGGCATTTGCAGAAGTGGAAGGTATGGTGGTGTCATCAACCTGAATGTGCTTCACATCAACATCAAGATCAACACCCAACGACAGTAGGTCCACTTCTAAGTCCCTCTGCGGAGCAGTAAGATTTGCATCATCTCTAATGAGGTTGATATCCACAGTCTTGGTCGCCTCGTCAGCCTATTGAAATGCCAAATAGGCACCGAAGCCTCCCTACAGAGATAGAATATAAGACAAAGGAAGGGCATAATAGTAGTAGTCTTAAATGCCCTCTCATGGATCTCAAAAATCAAGATGCGGGAGAAATCAAGCTCCAGCCCCACCATAATCACTGCTAGCATCACAGCCCGGTCCTAAGTAACAACGTTGTCTACCTATGTAGGGGACACTCTACTACGAACCACAAACAAAAAGAACTTTGCAATGATGCTCAGGGCTGCCTTTCTGATAGGCAGTGCCATATTTTTCACCCATTCAGTGTTCTCTTTCTCCTCCGCTAGGCGATGGGCCATCAATCTCAGTAGTGTCTCTCTCTGCTCAGCATCTCTCTGAAATGCCCCACTTTGAACAATACACATCTTGTAGTCGTACTCTACTGTATTAATCAGTAGAGTGTGGGATGGGCCATAAATAAAACGGTGAATGGCAGCCTCAGAAATGTCAATGCAGAAGTTGCACACCAGTGTGGTCTTAAGTGGAGGCTGGGATTGTGGCTTAGCCTTTTTGGGTATAGCATTGCAGATAGTAGCGGAATAGAAGGTGTAGAACGCACGAGTCATCTCCGCACTAAAATTACCCGAACTCCGTGCCATCCACTCATAATTGTGCCTCTGAAACAACTCCTAATTAACGGGCACAGTATGAAGGCTCCCTATCAGTACTCGACACTCCTCAGTAATGGTCCTAGCCATCTTTCGGTGTTTATTGAGCAACTTTCCATCATCATATATCTGATACTGACCCTCAACGCACCACATATTCAGCTTTGTGGCATTGGGAATTGGCTCAACTCTGGGAGGGTCCTGGTCATCCCCCATGTTATCTGCCTCAGAAGAGGAAGCAGTAGTGCCGCTGGAACTGGAACTGGACTATGACTCATCTGCTGGTGAAGCCTCTTCCTCAGATTGGGGGGCAGTGACCTGGACCTTGTCATTGGATGATAAAATATGTGAGACCCTGTTCCTCGTGGTCCGGGGGGTAATAAAGGAGCCTCTGGTGGTCTCCGGGATGTACTCGTCCTCGCTTGACTCATTGATCAGGCGTCGTGATGGTGCGATAGATTCAGACTTTCCCTTCCTCGCGTACTCAGGTGCTTGTTTATGGGCAATGGTACTTGTGGAAGACATGTTAGTACATAAAGAAGTCAACAAGACCCAAGAAAGAATTTTAGAACACCATTTTGGCTTAAACAAAAAATATAAAAAAATCTGGACAATAGCTATTTTTGGGACCTACGGTGGATACCTACGGACCGTCAATGGAACGACGAACGGTTGGTCCCCTCTGTAGGCTAGAAAATCAATTTGGGGGTCTCTGAAGTTGGAATCACGGATGTTTAGAACGGTCCATCGATGGAATGATGGACCGTAGTCCACACCGTGGTTCCTGACTTAGCCTATTGTATGCAGTTGACGGGTGACTAACACTCAATACACCTCATTCGATTCTAGGTGTAGACTATCGTTAACTAGTATAAAACCCAACGAAGAGTTGGGGTCGAACGCACAGGGAGCTGTACGTACATGGAGTGATACGTGTTCAGTTATGAAGTTACAAACATGGTCTAATCGGTTATAGGAATATAAGTTATCAAAAAAATATAAACAAGTCTAAGGGGTTGACAACGAATGTCAGATGGGGTTTGGATTGTCAATTATCAGCTAAAACACAATAAAAAACAGAGGAATTAACAATTTATAAGGAGGAATTCTCAGGATGTGATCGATTATATGCTAGTTTCATTATACAGGTAGTTGAAATTACTAATGAATTTCTAAATATCAATGGGTAGGCTTGACTATAGGTGTGATAGTTTTCTCTCGAACAACTACCAGGATTCAAATGATTTCTTTCGAACATCAACAAGCTTATCAATAAGAACAGCCCAAAACCTTAATTCATCTACTCTCTTGAGCCAGATAGGTAGAATTGAATTTAGGATTTACTCTTTCGAGATAAACCCACATCAACCCAATAACTACGATCTTCAAACGAAAGCTTTGATTCTAAAGCCTCTTTCTCAAGCAAGCTAAGAACTCTGAGTTAGAATTGCATTTGCTACTACATTTCATATATTAAAACACAACTATCAATTAGACCCACTTCAATTAAGAATATAAATCAGTAAATAACAATACTCATAAGCTAATTCAGCCCATAATCACATGATCACACCCTAAGAATTGGGGTTTTAACTAAACATCATAAAAGCATAAAAACCATTACCAACTAGATTAACCATCAGCTGGGTAAAAGTCTCCAAGTCTTTACAATGCTCCAAGATGATTCAGTTTAAAAACCCAATTACAAATCCTCAAAATTAATCTTAGAAATCCTCGAAGTCTACAATAGGAACTGAAAAACTCAAAGAAAACTTGAGGACCAGAACTGCTCACTCTGCATTTAAAATTTCAATTTATAGTTTTCCAATTTTTTACTTGAAATGCCATTAGGTGAAGTAAGTCGTGCCTCGCCAACCAGGTCGGTGATCTTCCCTTCGCTCCCTTCCATCGCCAATTTGTCTTGGCCATCAGTCCTCAGTCCTCAGGTCTTGTAACTTTGGGCGATCAAGGTTGCCATCGCGGAGTCGTTTGATGATTCACCGACTGCCCATTCCTATCACCAAATTGGTTCTTCCCCAGGGCTGGCACGCTGGAACATTGGGCGAGCTAAAGAGCAACTCGGCGGTTCGCCAAGTGGTCTTGGCGATCACCGGGATCGCTTTTCTTCACTTATTTAGCTTGTTAGTTCTTTTTTGCCTAGTAGTGTCCTTGCCTTTCTACTTAGCCTTCTTATCTGTATATCAACACTTTAACATCAGTTTAGAGCATAAAATAGGCATTTGAGGACACTTATACTATATAAAAAAAAGACTTAAATGAGTCAAAATCTCGAACTCATGAACACCCCCAACTTAAACTATTGCTTGTCCTCAAATAAAACTCAAGATCAATTAGTTCCACAGGGATGTCTACAAACAGTGTTGCATAAGACACAACATTAATGCACAGAGCAAGGTTCAAACTACATATACAATGATCAATTGTGCACTCCGAGTTTCAAATTGTGACTCGCCATTATCAAGTGTACTCAATCTCACAATGCTTGCTTCAAATGCAAGTTCAAGCTCAACAAAGGTATTCAAATGCCCTCACAAGGAAAATGATTCAATATTCACACAAAATTCCTCAACAATTTAAGGTCCTGGAATCACATACAACTCTCACACTCACAAAGATGAACACATGCATGACTCCACCCATAGGGTTGCCCTTATTTTCCAATTGACACTCATTTCAGCTCACTCAAGATCACAAAATATGGTGCAATTGCCTTTAATGAAAAGAAACAAAAAAATTAAAGCATAGGGTGAAGCAAACCTGTGGCGCATATGGGCCGAAGATCCATCGAGAGGTGGGTGGGTTCGGGTTCCCAGAACCTACTAGATCAATATTAGGGATGCCATCAATTGCACCTTCACCAACAGTAGGAACACCCTCAGTAGCTATCCCCAAACCTAACAGACCAACACCAATATCACGGGCCCGCTGCTGCTTCATCTTTTGGTGCTCCTTCTTCCTTCAACCCAATAACTACAATCATCAATAAAAAGCTTCGATTCTAAAGCTTCTTTCTCAAGCAAGCTCAGAATTCTAAGTTAGAATTGCATTTGCAACTACAATTCATAGATTAAAACACAACTATCAATTAAACCCACTTCAATTAAGCATATAAATCAGTAAATAACAATACCCATAAGCTAATTCAGCCCATAACCACATGATCACACCCCAAGAATTGGGGTTTCAGCTAAACATCATAAAACATAAAAACCATTACCAACTAGATTAGCCATGAGCTGGGTGAAAGTCTCCAAGTCTTTACAATGCTCCAAGATGATCCAGTTCAAAAACCCAATTACAAATCCTCAAAATTAATCATAGAAATCCTCAAAGTCTACAATAGGAACTGAAAAACTCAAACTCTCAAACTTATGGATCAGAACTTCTCACTTTGCATTTAAAATTTCAATTTATAGTTGTACAATTTTTGGCCTCAAATGTCATTGGGAGAAATAAGTCGTGCCTCGCCAACAAGGTCGGTGATCTGCCCTTCTCTCCCTTCCATCGCCAAGTTACCTTGGCCATCAATACTCAGGTCCTGTAACTTTGGGTGATCATGGTTGCCATTGCAGAGTCGTTCGGCGATTCACCGACTGCCCATTCCTGTCGCCAAATTGGTTCTTTCCTAGGGCTGGCATGGTGGAACTTAGGGCGAGCTAAAGAGCAACTCGGTGGTTTGCCAAGTGGTCTTGGCGATCACCAAGATCGTTTTTCTTCACTTCTTTAGCTTGTTAGTTCTTTTTTGCCCAATAGTGTCCTTGCCTTGCTCCTTAACCTCCTTATATGCAAATCAACACTTTAACATCAATTTAGAGCATAAAATAGGAATTTGAGGACACATATACTATCAAAACAAAGACCTAAGTGAGTCAAAATCTCTGACTCATCAACATCCCCAACTTAAACTTTTGCTTGTTTGCAAGTAAAACTTAAGATCAATTAGTTCAACAAGGATGTCTACAAACAGTGCTACATAAAAGTCAACATAAATGCACACAACAAGGTTCAAACTACACATACAATGATCAATTGTGCACTCTGAGTTTCAAATAGTGACTCGCCATTATGAAGTGTACTCAATCTCACAATGCTTGCTTCAAATGTAATTTCAAGCTTAACAAAGGTATTCAAATGCCCTCACAACGAAGATGATTCCATATTCACAAAAAATTCCTCAACAATTTAAGGTCCCGGAATCACATACAATTCTCACACTCACAAAGATGAACACATGCACTCCACCCATAAGCTTGCCCTTATATTCCAATCAACATTCATTTCAGCTCACTCAAGAGCAAAAAGGTCTTTTTTAGGCTTGTAACGGGGATGAATGTCAATGTCACAACCCGAGGGTATACCCTAGGTGAAAAATGGCGTACTTGACCTTGAAGGGGTCTCATACAAGCCCTTAGCATAATCATAACTTAAGATAATAGAAAGTATGGAAAATTTAAAACTTCTTTAAAACCATACAATCGAAAATATTTTCATAAAGCAAGCGGAAGTCTTTATTGTATCTTTGTCTCAAACCATCTATTAAACTCCTGAATAAAAGTCTTGGGACACAGCCCATATAAAATTCTAAAACATAAACAAATGAAATAAAGGGAAATAATGGTTATGTCCTTGAAGCTATGAGGACTCACCAATTCTTCAACTCTTCTTGCACCTTAGAAACCTAACCTTCAAAGGAACTCAATCTCCGCAACCCTACATTTGATTAGAATGCAAGCAAAGTATGTTTTAGATTAGTGAATAAACCGAAAGGAAAGAAGAGACCTTTCTCGCTCAACGCCTAAAGCGCACTATGCTCTGCTTCAACAAATGAGAGTTTTTGGTGGAACTGGTGAACCACGCGAGCTGGTTAGATGCGTGTGACAGGGGGATTGTAGTACCTGCTAGTGCGGCTACGCAGTGGAAGGGAAGGAGCCTAAATCGACCCCCTTCTTTTTTTCTTTGAAAAAAGCAGTAAGGAGTAAGGAGATTAAACTCTCAGAAGTCTTGACCTATTTTGATTAAGACCAAAAACCTATCTCTAAAGTGGAGCCTAGTTTAAGCTATCAAACAAGTGATGGTTGAATGAAAGAAAAACCACTAGTAGGGATATGGATGGAGTCTCTCTTAGTAAAGAGAGTTGTAGGATTCGAAAAACATGAGAAGAGCATCTCAAAGTATGGGGCAAAGGATGTTGCATTTTGACTTTGTCTCGTAGGATCCACCACAGGTTGGGTTTGAGAGCCGTGTGATGGGTGACTTTCCAGCATGATTCGGAGAGCACTTTTAGTCTACGCTAGTGAATGGAAGCTCCCCTATCAAGCAAGAAGGAAGCGGCTCTTCCCACGGCGGATTCACTATTGACTCTATTTATTATTATGGTAAATTAGTGTATCAAGATGTCAATCTGAGATCTTATTTCAGTTAGATACGTCCACCTATGGACTCACTTTTGGCTTTCGTCTCGGTAAGTGTATTATTATACATTTTCCCAAAAGAACATTCATTCATTTCTTTATTCCCCATCGACCACAACGATTGAAACAATGCAAAAAATCCAGTCCTATAAAGAGAAGGGCCGGTGGGGGGCATTTGGGAAAGTCGGGCCGATCGGGTGTCTTCATTCAAGCGACGGTACAAAAGAAGAATGAAACGAAGTGAGAGGTCGGGGGGCAGGGAAAAGAGTCAAGTCGATCAGGCTTGATGATCAGGAGAAGCAAAATGAAATCAGGATTTGGCCGAAAAAGAAGCAAGGTTATGGATACCATGATCGATCACCGTCTGCCCTTCCTTGAATTATTCGGTCATGCAATACTTATTGAATACAAAAAAGAAAATACATTTCGACCCCGTCGTAGTTCTTAATTATTTTGTGGCACCGGGCGTGGCTGAACTATCTACATGGGGGAGCTAATGCACAGGGAAGAAGCTTAGATAAAAGAATACGTTCTTGCATTGCTTTTTTTGTAGAAAGCTCGACCAGCGAGAAAAAGTGTTTGGCCGAGGCCAAAAATAGGGTGACCCACTTTATTCGCCAAGCGAATGATCTTCGCTTCGCGGGAACAACAAAAACCACCATCTCGCTCTTTCCTTTCTTCGGTGCTACCTTTTCTTTTCCAAGGGATGGGGTTGGGGTGTATAATAACCTTTTTTTAGGATGCCCAGGAACAACTCCTAGGTCAACTAAGGAGAGAATGTTGGAACCTTATGGGTAAGGATAAGGTAATGAAATTGATAGAGAAATTCATAGACCTAAATAGGATAGGAGAATTGATAAGAGGAATAAAGATGATGATAGAGATCATACTGAGAAACAGAAAAATTTCGTACGGGTACAACTATTATTTGAACGAAGTGCAAAAAATGCGATCTTTGTTGTATAATAGAACAAACACTAATACCTTAACTGAATTGGTCAAGATCAAATCTGTTTATCAAAGTTCTTCTCCGATTGCTCAAGACATCTCTTTTCAATCGAGGAACAAAACAAGATCATTTCGTTCCATTTTTAGTCAAATAGTGAAGGATATTCCATTAGTAATGAAAAAGGGGGTGGAGGGGATCCGTATATGTTGTTCAGGTCGATTAGAAGGTGCAGAAATAGCTAGAACTGAATGCGTAAAGTATGGAAAAACATCTCGTAATGTATTTAACCAGAAAATAGATTATGCTCCTACGAAAGTATCTACTCGTTACGGAATCTCAGGTGTCAAAGTGTAGATTTCATATAGTAAAAAAAGGGGGGACGTGCTATATCTGAAACGTACGAAATATAGTAAATATCGTAAAGGCAAATGTAGTAGGGGTTGCAAATCAGACGGTACACAACTTGGTTTTGGAAGATATGGCACTAAAAGTTGTAGAGTTGGTCGTCTTTCATATCGAACCATTGAAGTAGCGTGTCGTGCTATAATCGAACACTTCCATCGTGCTATGAGCGGACAATTTCAAAGAAATGGTAAGATATGGGTAAGAGTTCTCACAGATATCCCTATTACCAGGAAACCTATAGAAGTAAGAATGGGAAGAGGAAACGGAAATCCTTCGGGTTGGATTGCTCGTGTGTCCAGGGGACAAATCCTATTTGAAACGGATGGTGTGAGTGTGTCAAATGCTCAACAAGCCGCTACATTAGTGGTGCATAAACTATGTTCATCAACCAAGTTTGTTCAGTGGTCGTAAGCTTATTAATCTGACCCAAATTGGTACACGCCAATTCAATTTTGCCGGATTGAAAGAACCATCAATCACTAATATCTCTTTCTTAGAAAAGAATTGCGTAAATTCTGCCTTTTTTGATCCTATGCTTTATGTTAGTCAACAACCAACTAAATCTATACTTCTTCACTACTCGTACAGGGAAGGTGGAAGAAATTCAGTCTCTTTTTTTTTTAGGGGAGCAGAGCAGTCAAAAGAATGAACCAAACCAAATGATTGTTCTAGAATGGCTATTCCTCACAATTGCTCCTTGTGATGCAGCGGAACCATGGAAATTAGGATCTCAAGACGCAGCAACACCTATAATGCAAGGAATAACAGACTTACATCACGATGTCTTTTTCTTCATTATTCTGATTTTGGTTGTCATATCATGGATCTTGGGTCGTGCTTTATGGCATTTCCACTATAAAAAAATCCAATCCCACAAAGGATTGTTCATGGAACTACTATCGAGATTCTTCGGACCATAATTCCTAGTATCATCCCTATGTTCATTGTTATACCATCATTTGCTTTGTTATACTCAATGGAAGAGGTAGTAGTAGATCCAGCCATTACTATAAAAGCTATTGGAGATCAATAGTATCGGAGTGCACCTCATCGCGAGGGTGATTAAAGAGCAACAAAATGCCTTAAAGTTGAACAGGGTTCGCGAAGCATCTGGCTTACCGATAATCTCCCATTCCCGCCGTCGAGAGACTTTAATAGCTATAGCATGCCAAAAACAGGGAGTTGAGGTGGTTAGACCTATACCTCGAAAATCTCCCATCATAGGAGCCTATGGTTCCATTCTTGTTGTTGCTGGAGGTACACATCCCTCTTCTCGGTGTGGAACGATATACGAGAAATAGATGCTTAGCCTGGAATGTCTGATAACGGCGCTGAAGTAGTGAATCTATAGGCACCATAGCAGTGGTATACAACTTTGGACCTAATGGCCGACCTAGTAACCTTTCACAATGGGGGATCCCCGTTGGCAACAACCACGGTAGTAGTTGTGGAACTACTGGGCCGGGAAAGGAGCGGAAAGCCACTTGACTATAAGGAGAGGAAAACCTCTTGTTTTTGCTCCTCTTTCTTCGCTTCGGGGACGAAGGTCCTATGGTAGGTAACATCAGGCACAAGTAAGTTGACCAAAGGGGACCAGCGCTTCTACTCCACCGAGGAGCCGCTTTTGTGAGAAGCAAGGGATGTCGTGAACGGTGGGAGGTCACAGAGAATTGACCTATTCATAGAGTGATCCTATGATCAATACAGGATATAGACTATCTCATTCTTTATTCTATTCTATTTTTGGAAAAAAAAAAGGTGACTAAACTTCTCAGCTAGAGTTGGTAGTGGGACCTGTTGGCATAATGCACGTTGGAACGTGGGAATTCGAGGTCTCATGAACTACTACTTAAAACCAACCTTGTTTTTGTTTTGTTTGTGGACAAACGATATCCGGTCAGGCCTATGGCTGGATCTTTTTAGATCTATGGGCCGGCCGGCCCCGGCCGTTTACATGAGCATAGGGAATCTATACTCGAACGTTCCATTGGGCCCTGACAGGATAGGTGAGAAATCACTCTGGATCTTCTTTTTTTCGGCTACAACTTCGCCGAGCCAACTAGCATCCCTTTCCACTGTGCATTTTTCAAACAAAGAAGACGAATAAGGATCGAATTCGCTCTTTAAGAAACTGCTCGTCCCATACCTTCTGCCTATCTCATATGTGTGGAACCTGGTCTTTTTTGATTCCTGCCTCTCCCTAGAATACATAGGGTAGTTAGGGCTTGGTGAGAAATGGTTTCCTCTTGCCAATAAACTTTCCCCAGCCTTCGATTAACCTTACTCATAAAGGGTCTTACGGTCGGGAGAACTACCTAACTAAAGAAAAATAGTGTTCTTTCTAAGAGTGGGTGTGGAGAGCTTTTTGCGGGGAAACTTGCAAGTACAGTTTAGGGGAGGCGGGCGTCGATCTTACCTTATAAGTATTCGGACTATAATAGTTTCGATGAACAGTCACTCACTTTTGACAGTTATACAATTCCACAAGATGATCTAGAATTAGGTCAATCACGTTTATTAGAAGTCAACAATAGAGTGGTTCTACCAACAAAGAGCCATATACGTTTTATTGTAACGCCTGTTGATGTACCTCATAGTTGGGTTGTACCTTCCTTAGGTGTCAAATGTGATGTTGTACCAGGTCGTTTAAATCTGACCTCTATTTCGGTACAACGAGAAAGAGTTTACTATGGTCAGTGCAGTGAGATTTGTGGAACTAATCATGCCTTTATGCCTATCATCGTAGAAGCTGTTCCTAGGAAAGATTATGGCTCTCGGGTATCCAATCAATTAATCCCACAAACAGGGAAAGCTTAAGCGGAAATAAAAGAGGAGATTAAGGGAAGCCACTAAATTGAGAGCTTCGCTCACTCGCTCTAACGCTTGTTTAGTAGACAGCGAGTGGAGTGCATAAGCTCCTTTAGAGATAGGGGTGAGTACTACACGAGATCATAAGTAAAGTACAGAATGAGCCTTGTCTACGAAGTAGAGCGACCTCATCTTGCTTGTTTCTGGCGAAGCTTCTAGCTCTAAATAATAGGAATTTAGGTATGGCAGGAATACTATTGACCATTACGAGCGATAGCGAAGCCAAGCCGTATAAAGGCGAGCAACCCTTATAGCAATAGCAAACGGCCTACTTATAGCCTATCGACAGGTCAGGCAATATCAGTAGGGGTCCTCTTGCCTAAAAAAAGGAGTCAGCCCAACATGGGCAATGATAGACAGACTAAATATTTACGCAGTTCTTGTGTCCTTGCTTTGTGCACTGGCATAGTAGAATTTGAATTCGCTGGCTCAGATGAGTGGCTCTTGGCTCGTAAACATATCTATGTTCTTGCTTTTTCGCTACCAATGAGTAGGCATCTTTGGATACTTATGGAGATATGGCTTTGGTAAAGATCTGCTTAGCGTGTGCTTTCTCGGGTGCTACTTAGAATAGAGATAGTCAGACTTTAACTTGAGAATGTTATAGCACTGTGAAATAAGGACATTCTGATCGACCCGATTGGCTCTCGTTTTGGTTTGGCGGAAAGGGGAAAAGCATAAAATATTTCTTCCTGGTTGGTGTACTAGGGTGAGGCGAATCCCAACCCTTTCGTTAGCTAACTTAGCTTTCCCTCTTTTCAATCTATATCAGATCCTCTATTACTTCTTCGCCAATACCGCTTAGCTTTCCTTTAGCAGCTACTTTTTCCCAATCCATGCACAATCAGAGTAGTCAGTGTGCCTGCTCCGTCCTTCTTTGACGAAATGGATGCTGTAGGAGAGGTTAGGAAGGAGGGATTTTGCTAAAGATGGTCTGTCTGTTCGCAAGGAAGGTCTTTTTCCTTTCTCCTTCCATGGCTTGACTAGGTTCGCTTTGCAAGGAAGAGAAGGCATCCGTGCAGGTAAAAAAGGGTGGAGGTCAAGCTATGGCACAAGGAGGTAAGGTATAGTAAGTTACTTCTTCGTCTTTTGCTTGTCATTGGATTAGAAGCCGCAGGCGATGCCTTCTTGCTTGTGTAGTTGGCTTTGCCTTCTTAGTGTGGAAGTGCATAAAGTAGGCTCATTCTTTGGTTTATAAAGATCTTGTAGTAGCCGAAGGTAGTCCGCTTGTTAGATTGAATTTCATCGTATATAACAACACAACCGGGGCCTTATTAATTTAGAGACTTTATCAATAGTATAAGTGGACCTCTCAAAGATATAAGTAGACATTAGTCTTGCTGGTTCGGGCGGTTAGGCCATGGGTAAGCTCGGGTTAGCCTGTCAGGGTGAATTTAGGTAGTGGATGTAGTTTTTCTTGTGAAGCGTCTTAGTTCGTAGCTGCCGAATTGTAGCATTGAGGTGAGGAGCGCGCTAGCTAGGTGGAGTCTCCTTTCAAAACTACTTTTTTTCCTTTCTCTCTCTTTTATCCCCTGAACTATCAGTATCAAGACAAGTTTGGAATGTTGGCTGAGTGTAGACTATTCTATTCAAGCAGTCACCGGCTTGCTAAAGCTAAAAACGAAACTTAGCTTCTCACTGACTACATCAAAAGTGAAATCCTCAACTTCAAATACAATGCGAGCTGGAACGGGGTTGCCTTAGCTATTATGGTGTACATTACCAGGAATCGCACAGTAGCCCGAGTTGATCGAGGGCCAGATCTTGATGTAGAAAGGAGCTCTCAAGCTGAGGCGGAGAAGAAAGCTTATGATTCTGTTGGTGTGAAGTGAGCTCTAACAATCGAAGCGGCTAAAGGAGCCTGCTTCGGTGACCCTACGAGGAAGTGTTGCTCATTAAAGTCAGCTTCAAAACTAGTAACCGCTTATCCCAAGGTAGGTGGGCTTAGATAAGAAATATAGGCATTTTTTCTCTATATCAATCCTTCGATAGAGCACTCAAACCAACGAGTAAGGAAAGGAGGCCTTGAGTTGATATTTAAAAGAAGGAGTTCATCCTAGTGTGCTGTTTCATTTCCTGCCGCTACTTTTTGAGTCAAAAACTCCTCTTTAGTTTAATTCATATTCAACTTTCTCTAGCGGAATTAGACTTTCATTTCTATTTCTTCAAATCCAGCATGACATGTGTCAAGAATCAAAGAAAAGTTCGCAAATTGGTGAATTCAATGTTTCCATATCCCTCCGGGAAGGAAATCATATATTGAATAGAGGGTACTCCACCCCTGTAAAGGATACAACACATTGAAATAAAGGAATTGGTGGATCTCTCCCATTAGACAGATCACCGGCACTGGGCATGGGATACACAGGTAGGAGAGCCGATTTGACTGCGCAGACCAAATGAGCAAATTTTTTTAAAATTGAAAGCGCTGTGCCAACTTGCGTACATTATTTATATGTGGATTTGATACTATAGTAAAATCCTCTTCATAAGTCCTTTCTTACAGGCTATTCAAGGTCTATTGGCTTTCTTGCTTATGTGGTACTTCGAAGGCTAAGCCTCGTTTATGCACCAAGAAAGATCGTCGGTAGGAAAGCTCTGTTATGCACCAACGACGGCCCCTTCTCTTTGCTTTTCCTGTGCCCTACCTCATTCCTTTGCTAGCTTGAATTCCATTTTTTTTCTTCTTTGTTTGCGAGAGTTACTCATAGGATGACCCACCGGTAGACCAAGACTTAAACGGATAGAATCGTACTACCGCTGTTGATGCCGGTGCTGCTTGCCGACGGCCCTTCGTTTACTTATCTGGAGTCAATGATGCCGCTTTTTCCGTCACGAAAACTGCTTGATGTGCCCGGGTCAAGGAGATTCGATTTGCTTGGTTGGGTTCTTTGCTTGCTTATTCCACTTCTTAATCAACCTTCATTTCACTAATTTGTATTAAAATGGACCTAAGATGAATTAGATAGGTTTTACACTTTTCTCAAAGAAAGAGGAAAGGTTGGCAGTTCAGGCTTCAGATGGAATTCAAGGAGAAATTCAATAAGACAGAGCTTCCTCTAAAATAAACCTACTTATTTGATTGATGTTCAGTTTCCCCCACTCCTAAGCTAAGTAAGGGGCGAATAAAGCTCTTTGAAGGACGAATGCTAAAAGAAACTATTTACGTAGTAATAGTAAGTAGTAGCAAGAACAGGAAAGGTATAATTGCATCAGTCCTTCCAATCAAGCAAGCGACCAATGATTTCCATCCAAGCAAGAAGTATAGACTATAGACTTGCAGGATCAAGTGGGAACTTGACAGGTCTCGCAGCTACTAAGCTTTCAAAAGGGCGGCGCCCACTCGTGCTTTGTGCGGGCGAAAGCTTAACGCAACCAACATAGGTAATCAAGCAGCAATTGAGAGTCGACGGTCTGATTCCACCTAGTGGCGAATTAAACCAACAGAGAAAGCAACCCTAGTTTTTGAAGATTACCTGCTCCACCTTTTTATGAGATTTCACCGTACTGCTAGTCGTTGTTATTCCCCGCTAACAAGTTTCTCTGCAATTTGCAATCATGATTTATTCGTCTTTCAAGTTGGAAAAAAAGAAGTAAGACTCGTGTGAAGCTTTAGTTTCGTTACCGGTCAGACCTCCTAGCCCTTTTGATTCTGCTTTATCTCAGTTAAACTCCACACCTCTATCAATTCATTCTTTGCCACATATCTCTTTCTTTTTATTTTTTGACTTTTGAAAGGAAAGCCCGTCCATCAAGTCTGTAGAGTTCCGTCCCGCTAGAAGTGATCCTATCTTGTTTGGGAATTTCCTTTGGTTATCCCCCTCTTTTTTACGGTCGATCTTTTCATTTGCTTAGGTCCACTGTTCCTGTTTTGGTTGTTTCGAAGGTACAAACCGAGGCTATCTCATATAGCTGACATTGATGGATCAAATCATTCTAAAAAAGCGATATGCTTAACACAAGCTTTTCTTTTTGCCTACTCTTGGAAAAGAGCTGATTCAATAGACAAGTCGAGTAGAAGGGAAGAGCTTCCCAAATCCTCTTTTGTCAAGAAAAAGGCTAAGAGCACTTATTTAACTTCTAGCTCGTTAGGGATGGGATTCCTAAGACTAAGACCGGTAATGTCGTATACTACGACCGGAAAAAAGAATTGACCTCTAGAAAACTCATCTTTAAGGTCTCTATATGAACTTAAGGACTCTTTTAAATTGGGTTAAAACCTCATTTCTTATAATAGAAATATGATTGTAAATCTAAAAGGATTGGCGCATAGATGCTACAATTGATGAAAAAATGGATCTGGTCTTTCACTACCAATTCCTTTCAATTTTTATTCGGGATGATAAGCCCAACCCTGCTAGACGTAGCTCTCTTAACCGGTCTTGAACTTGAATTGGATAGACCGAAGTCTTTCTTACCCATTCGATAAGCCTTTACAGACTCGACTCTTTCAAATCCTCTCAATAATAATTGACCGTTCACTCATGCTTTCATAGGAACTAGGAACTGGAAGTCTGCTATTACTGATCTAATCTTTTCTTTCCTATGTGTGGACGAGACAAAGAAAAGTCTTCTTAGTCTTCCACTTTTTCGATGATATCTATAAGAAGGAATACCTGTCGTAAGGTAAACAGGAGTTCCCGGCTCAAGCGAAATGATACCTGTTGAAGGTAAGTAAATTCTTTAGTTTAAGGAAGGAATCCACTCTAAAAGCTAGTCTTCTTTTATTTAAAGAATTCGATGCAGTTAGCGAGAGTCGTGGTAGTTCAGTTCGAAAGGAAAGGCAGTTCAGTCATCCGCAGGTAGAAATCCTAAAAAAGGAAAGTATGCTATCTCTCCTAGCCTTCTTTCTTGCTATGATTCCATTTCCTGCACCAAGTCAAGTTAGCTCATCATAGGGCTTTTTTTTAAAGAAAGGCTTAAGTTCTTCCTTTATTAAGGTAAGGTCCAAGAATAAGATGGATTTTTTTTAGCTCTTCTGACTATGCTTTCCGTGGTAGCTAGGCAAAGTCCAGGTTATATCAAAGCAGACTACTTCCTGGTAGTTTAGTAAGGGCTTTTGGAAAAGGCGTAACTGCTCTTGTCGGAAAGGCAGGGCTACTATACTATATGGTAAAGATCTCCCACACCTGGACCAGGCTAAAAATGATGAGTCTTCTCTTTTCAGAGTTAGACTATATAGAACCAAAACAATAGACTGATTGACTGTGGTCAAGTCAGAGCCCTCTATTGTCTGTTAGAGGAGATTGATTGGACTTTATACCGCACCTTACTTAGTCTTCCGCTGGAAATGGATTCTCTAAAGCTTAAATAGAAGTACCCCTCGTGGCAAAATTGAATAAGGAATTTACTTCTCTAAATCTAAAAAGGAGAAAAAACAATTTCATTTGTATCTGGCACTACTGTACTTGGCTTATCTAGTAGACTGTTTTTAGCTTTCACATGTCGAGAGGGATAAAACCTTTAGCTTTAGTAAGTACTACTACTCCTATGTTTTTGGATAGTATAACCGATTATATGATGTTCTTTTCGCTCTTGGAGTAAGAAAAATATGTTTGAAAGGTGCGTAGAGGTGAAGTCAAGAGATTTTGGAATCCCTCTTTCCTGTGCTATCAAGAATAAGGAATAGCTAGAAAGGTCTTCTTCCTTATTATACGCGTGTGCAAGAGATTCTATTTAGTGTAAGGTGCAAGGCGAAAGTCATAAATGAAATAGAACTCCCTGTCTCATTCCTGGCTAACCGTGAACAGTGAAGGGTGGGCCAAGAGCTTTTTATAAGGGGTCTTTTTTCAACAATATTCCCCGGGCTCACCTATATCCTATATCTCTTCTAGCTAGCGGATTCTCTCTTATATCGATTTATCAACTCATAATAAGTAAGGCATAGAGAGCTCAATGTAGGAATCGTGGAAAGGCAAGCAAACTACCTCGCTCCACTAGCTAGGTCACTCCTTTTTCTAACTAAGAAAGCAACAAATCCTTGTTGCCTGCAAATAGGCTTTCTTTTCATTCCCTCCCCATTTTTCTTATATAGTCCGTATTTCAAGTAGTCAATATGCTAGTGCCTATTTATACTCTTGCCCTTCCTTCTCTTGTGTCGGGCGTGTGATCAATTGGAAAGATCCTTCCCCTTTTCTCCTGGAAGAGGTTAGTCTTAAAGCAAATGAAAGCAGTTGATTTGATGCTCTCTGAAAAGAGACAAAATAGCCGCAGATGCAAAGTTAGCACTACCCTGCTTCCATCCCCTATCTCACCTTCTTTTCTTATGTCGACGTTGTCATTTGGTCACTAACGGTCTAATTAGTCATAGTTTCCTTCTTCGGAGGGTTGGTTTTCCTTCTCATCCAGCTTGAGATCGGCTAGATGGGCTTTTGCTTTGTTTACTCGGAGTTCTTTCCGTCTAGTTAGGTTTGCTTCTTTGCGTTCACTCGTGGAGTTCTAGTTAGGTGAATTCTTTGCATCTATCAATCAAATAAATGCTAAAATTCTCTCACCAACCAAGCTATCCCAAGCTGATTTGGCTAAACAAAGGACTTGGTGATTAGTAGTTGGTTCAACAAGAGCAATTTGATCTTATTGGCTTGCTTATTCAACTCGTTTGAGTAAACCCCGTCTTCACTTCGTCCCTCTTCCCTTTCATCCATTACCGTTAGCGCAATAGGCTGCTCAATTTGCCATCTCGGCTCTTTTTGCCCTTTATCCTATGCCTAGGTAAATTCTTTTAACCCTAATTAGTAGACTGGCCTTTCCTTGGCGATTGGATCCGTGAGTTCAATCAAATCAGATGTGGTATCATATTTAATAGAAATGGAAGCTTTTAGGCGTGATCTATCTCTCTGCTTTACATAGTCAAGATGTGCCCATGGGATGAGACTTTAGGGCTTTAGGGAGAGACTCTCTTTCTTTCTCAGATTCAACTGCGGGACCGGTAGTAGGGGTCAACATTTTTGCTATTAAAGAATCCCGTGCTACAGAATGAATCTAGTCACCATCCGATTTAGCTCTTTTAGTATGGACATGGCTTAAGGAAGCGAATGACTCGAGTTCAAGTAGTTCGTCTAAGCCTGCAAGAGAGATGGAAAGAGCATATTGATCTCCTGCTTCCTGAATGCCTTGACTTACTAAGGACTGGAATGAACCATGAAATTGATAACGAATGAGATTCGGTATCTACTCTAGATATGATCTTTTCCA